>OY757919.1:20976015-20983515 GCA_963585895.1 Sepioteuthis lessoniana
TTCATTATTTTTATTCCTAATATTTTCATTCTTTTTATTTTCATTCAATTTTTTCTTTCTTATTATTTTCATTCTTATTATTTTCATTCAATTTTTTTCATTCTTATTATTTTCATTCTTTTCATTCTTCATATTTTCATTCTTTTCCTTCTTAATATTTTCATTTTTTTCATTCTTATTATTGTCATTCTTTTCATTTTTCATATTTTCATTTTTTTCATTCTTGCTATTTCTATTCTTATTAATTTCATTCTTTTCATTCCTAATATTTTTATTCTTTTCATTCTTATTATTTATAGTCTTTTTGTTCTCATTTTCTTTATTCTTTTCATCCTTATTATTTCCTTCTTTTCTTTCTTAATATTTTCCTTTTTTCCATTCTCCATATTTTCGTTCTTTTCGTTCTTTTTATTTTCATTCTTTTCATTCTTCATATTTTCATTCTTTTTATTCCCAATATTTTCATTCTTTTCACTTTTATTATTTACTGTCTTTTTGTTCTAATTTTCTTTATTCTTTTCATTCTTATTTCATTTTTTTCCTTCAAAATATTTTCATTCTTCATAATTTCTTTCTTTTCATTCTTAATATTGTCATTCTTTTCATTCTTCATATTTTCATTTTTTCATTCTTATTATTTATATTCTTATTGTTTTCATTCTTTTCATTCCTAATATTTTCATTCTTTCCATTCTTGATATTTTCATTCTTTTCATTCTTTGTATTTTCATTCTTTTCATTTTTGTCTTCTACTTTTCACCTTTTCTTTCCTTTTTCTTTTTTCTTTTCCGTTTCTTTTTGTCTCCTTTCCTCAAAGTTTTTTTTTCGCATTTTTCTCTTTTTACTCCTTGCTTTCATTTTATTCACACCCTTCTAATCCTTGAAATATTCTCTTTCTTTCTTTTTCAACTATTTTCTTCTTTAATTCTCTTTTGCTTCAGCTCAATCGTACCTTCATTCTCCTTACCCAGTCGTCAGGAGCTATAAATGTCACCGAATTCTCTGCTGAGGGGTAAGAATTTCAAATGAGTATCTTATATAACCAATCTGAAGGTGAGTTTATAGTAATACTGGAACTTTGGGGAAAGCAGAGTATTCCATTATTGCCATCATTTCCAGGCCCACTCTGTCTCGGGTTGTAACACCTGATAAGGTCCTATCTGTGGGTTAAATAGAAATGAATTGTATTCATGCTCAACCGAATTGTTAGAAAAAAGAGTGTTTTGATATCTAAACTGCATACTTATGGTTAATTGGATTGTTTGAAATAGAACTGTTTTTGACATTGAAACTGTACAAAGCTTAATTGGATTGATTGAAATTGAACTGTTTTAACAGTTATATGTGTGTAAACGAAAGCTATACTTATACTAAACTGAACTGTTTGAATTAGAACTGTTTGAGTATACTGCATAGCTAGAAAAAGAAATATTTTTGAAAATTTAACTGTGTACTTATGCTAAATCAAAGTAAAATGAAACGGTTTATCTGCATAAAAATTGATTTGGCATTGAATACCCTACAACGGTTGATATGCTTAACAAACAAACAAAATTAATTTTCCTCATCTTTATTAATATTTTACATTTATATTACAATATTATACCGGACCAGACCAGTTGGTGATAAGATGCAGTAGAGAAAGCCAGCAGAAAGCTGAGTCCACGGGCCTCCGGTTGAGCATCAGGAGAACGAGAACGACATACGGCTATTTCCGGAGGGGCGGTTAGAGTGTTCGCCAATGGCCCGGGAGACCTGGGTTCAATCCCAGATCGAGTCATACAAAAGACTCAAAAAATGGTACTTCTTGCCTCCTTGCTTAACACTCAGCATTATAAGGTACGGATCAAGAGTAAAGTAGAGCAATCAAGGGAAGGAGTAGCGCCCTCCCCTACACCTTGGTGTAGTAGCTATCGAAAAGGGAGCCTTCGGGTTACCCTTAACTAAAGGGAGACAACTTTACTTTTACTTATATTTCAATAGATTCTTTTGAATTCTTTTTAGTTGTTTGTTTCTTCTTATGAGAATTATTTGTTTTGTTTTTTTTTAATGTTTTTCTCTCTCCTGATATCCATTCATTTAATTCTTTTTCATTTCATTTCTTTTTCTGTTTCTTCTTTTGATTTTTTCTATTCTTTTCGTTTCTCATAGTTTTTGTACTGCATAATTTTCATCTTTCTAGATTTCATTTAATTTATTATTTCATCTTTTTTTCAACTTTATAACGTCACATATTGTTGTATACTCATTTGCAAATTCATGCAGAAAGAATCATAACGACACGATAATAAGGACGAGGGAAGACTTCTTTAAAAAAAATTCACCTCTCACTTTATTGTAAGGTTTGCGTGTGAGAGGGAGTTGGAGAACGAACAAAGACTGCAACATATTGATCTCACGAGCCCCTCCGGACATAGCCGTATGTCGTTCTCATTCTCCTGATGCTCAACCGGAGGCCCGGGGACTCAACTTTCTGCTTGCTTTCTCTACTGCATCTTATCACCAACTGGTCTGGTCCCCAAACTCCATCGGGGGTCCCGAGGGCCCCTTCTGCTGAGTGCGGTCTTCTCTACCACATCTTGTCTCCAACTCGTCTGATCTCCAACTTAATCAGGGGCTGCAAGGGCCCCCTCTGACGACCGTGGCTTTCTCTACCACATCGTTTCTCCGACTTCTCTGGTCCCCAACTCGCTGACTTCCTGTCTCACTGAGTTACGTAATAGTTTAATCGCCCACTCAATCGCCCACTCAATCTTTGGAATGGCATGTTTTCATTCTTTGGAATGACATGTTTTTCATTCCTAATATTCCGTCATCAAGCGGAAATAATTGTCATGCAGTTGAGAGGTCACTCTCTTCCGGTGCATCAGTCTATGAGTGTATCATGGGCTTTTATCTTGTCCCATTTCGTCAGCCAAATCCAACTACGCGATTTCTTTCGATTACTGGCTATTGGACTGTGTCACTCCCTTCCGGTGCATCATTTTCGAATGGCATGTTTGGCCGGGCCGAAGGTCAAAATAAAACAATATCCCTCATCATGTCGCACTGGTAGCACGAATATCCCTGACCCTCTCTTGCCACTCCTCCCTATCGTTCATCGCCCTAGGCAGGTCCTCGGGACAGCATCCCGTATCCTCACACAACTGCTGAATGTATGTTCGTGCTGGTCGTCCTGCTTTTGCACGTCCATGTGTGGGGGTCCATAAGAGTACATCTCTTATGAGTTCGTCCCTGCTTCTCCAGCAGTGTCCTGCATATCTGGTTCGTCTAACTTGAATAGTTTTCGTGATAGGAGACAGGTGGCCGTACAGTTGATGTCTTGTGGGGTGTTGTTGCCAGGACTTGTTCAAGATTACACGCAGCATTCTTGTGTAATTGCCGTCTAGCTTCTTCTCCAGCTGTTTTGTTAGCGTCCATGTAGTGCACCCGTATAGCAGTATCGATGTGACCGCTGCCTGGAAGAAACTGCGTTTCATTTTATCGGTTAGGTCTGATTTCCATATAATCGATAGCCTATTGATAGCTGTCCATGCTTCCGCTAACCTCGTGTCGATGTCCTTTTCGGTTGATTCGACGCTGCTTCCTAGGTACGTGAATTTGTCTACTAGTTTAAGCGGGGTTACGACTAGAGTGGAGATGTCCCCCGTTTGATTATAGCACATATATTCCGTTTTGTGTGCATTAACATAGAGGCCTGTGTCTGCGGCTGATTGTTCCAAACTATGCAGTAGTGTTTCGGCTTGGTCGGGTGTATTTGCCAGTATCGCTATGTCATCGGCGTAGTCGGCGTCGGTAATTGTTTTTGCGGGGTACCTTCTGCATCTTTTCTTCGTCAGCTCGAAGCCATTCTCTCTGATTTTGTCAATCGATGTTCTAAGTACGTAGTCGAGACAAATGATAAAGAGGTATGGAGCTAGCGTGTCCCCTTGTAGTACTCCTGCTACATTCACGAAGTATTCTGTGTCTCCATCTGGTGATCGTACTTTTACTTTGGTGTTTCAATAGAGAATCGTTATTGCTGCTACGGTTTCTTTAGGTATTCCGTACGCTAGTAGGGTTTGTTCCATCTTTCCTCTGTGAATGGAATCGAAGGCCTTGGTAAAGTCGACAAATATTAATGTCGCTTGTAGGTTTTTTTGCCCGTACACCTTTAAGGATTCTACGGATGGTTAATATTTGTGAGGTTGTGGATCTATTTCTTCGGAAGCCATTTTCGTTTTTCCTAAGTATGTTGTCGATTTTGGGTTCTATGCGGTTTCGTAGTAGGGCATTGTAGATTTTGGCTGCTATGGATGTAAGTGTTATGCCTCGGTAGTTTTTGGCTAATCTGAGGTCCCCCTTTTTAGGGAAAGGGAGTATGCATCCCTTCATCCATCTATCTATCGGGTTTTGATTGTATACTGCATTGCAGTGTCGGAGCAGTATGTCGTCGAATTGTCTGGTCTTCCAATCCACTATTTCTACATTATTTCTCTTATTTCTTTGTTTTTTCGCTTCTTATTTCGCAATATTCACCTTATTTTTTTTCTTTTCTCAAATTCTTTCTTCTCATCTTTATTTTTATAACTTTCCTTGATGCTTGGACATCTTATATTCCTTTCTATTTTTTCCTTCTTTATGTTTTATCTACTTTTTCGATCGGATCTCATTGATCTATGGTTAATTCGTTTTATTCATTGGACTAAATTCGTTCAATACATCATCATCATCATCATCATCATATTATGCCGCTAGCACGGAAATCCCTGACCCTCTCTCGCCACTTCTCCCTATCGTTCATCGGCTCCGGCAGGTCTTCAGGGCTACATCCCGTATCCTCACATAGCTGCTGCATGTATGTTCGAGCTGGTCGTACTGCTTTTGCTCGGCCATATGTGGGGTTCCATAGGAGTACATCACTTATGAGCTCGTCCCTGCTTCTCCAGCAGTATTCTGCATATCTAGTTCGTGATGGGAGACAGGTGGCCGTATAGTTGGTGCCTTGTGGGGTGTTGCCGCCAGGACTTGTTCAATATTGCTCGCAACATTCTTGTGTAATTGCCGTCCAAGTGGTGCTTCCATACAGCAGTATCGATACGACCGCTACCTGGAAGAAACTGCGTTTCATTTTATCGGTCAGTTCTGATTTCCATATGATCGATAGCTTATTGATAGCTGTCCATGCCTTCGTTTGCCGTGTGTCGATGTCTTTTTAGGTTGATGAGACACTCCTTCCTCGGTAGGTGAATTTGTCTACCAGTTTCAGAGAGGTTCCATCTAGCGTGGTAATGTCGCCTGTTTGATTATAGCACAAATGTGTTCTTAACTATTTTCTACATTTCACTCGCGTATTTCACCTTGTTCTTTCTTTCTCACTCTATTCTCACTGCTATTGTCTCTACTTTAAGACTTGTAACCACTTTGCTTGGACATCTAATCCATATTTACCTAACCCCTCCGTTCGGGCAGTATATGACACAAGGTCAATTTTTAAGCGGAGTTTAACAGGTTTTAATTCAGAGTTTTCCTTTTCCTAGACTAGTTGCTTCATCAAGGCTGGACAACCTAGTCTGCCCTACTATTTACCCATAGCTGGAGGGAGAATAATTAGATTCATACCTTTCCCAAGGGTATTAGAGCTATGTGAAATGCAATGCCTCGTTCAGGATTTGAACTCGTGTCGCCGTGTCCATTTGGACATCTAATCAACGACCAAATTGTTTCGAATTTTTGTGAGCAATCGATAAAAACTTGGATGGAAATTCTTAACTGATAATTTCTGATTCTGAATTGCGTTTCTTTTAAATCTATCACTTTCCTGATAAACTGTTCTGTTTTATTAAAATCCAAGTTTAGGAAGTATACTTTATTTTGGAATCTAAAAAGAAAAAGAATTACTTCGAATAAGAATCCTAAATTGTTATTAATAATAATAAGTAATCATTCACACGCCATAATGTTTGTTGATGACTGTTTGAATCCTTGAAAAAGACTGCAGCCAAACATTTATGATGCAGATCTGTTTAATAGCAAAAATAACTTATTGTACATTTTGTGTTTTAATTAGTCTTTGGTTGTGTACCAACTTCTGTCAACCAATTCGTTTCCCAGACACATAAAAAAACTTTGAGAGAGAATAATGAAACTTGTATCAAAATGAATAACGTTTATGTCTTTTCAAAATACATGTTGACGTTTTGTGTTTTTTTTTTTTTTTTTTTTTTTACTGCAGAGTCTGTATTGAGAAAAACACACTTTTCGAAGATTGCAATCGACTTTTTTTTCATTCTATTCATGAAGACATTTTCTTTGGTTTTCTTTCGGTCTAAATGCATATATCATATTTATCTTTAAGATCTGATAGAAAAAAATGTTGGTCTTTTTACATGTTTTTCAGTTTCGGAAAATACCAGACGAGTGATGGTGTCAAATTAATATTTTATGGAAGGGGGACAACAAGTGTAATTTTAGCTTTCATCCAGTTACCTCTGTCTGTTGAAGGCAACGTGGACTTGCATTGCTATGAGTGAAAATAAAAAGCTCTTTTCCCGTCTTAAACAACAAATGCAGTCTTATTTACTCGATAAAGCCTCTTTATGCTTACAATTCTATATAAAAGTCATGAAGCGGGGTGTCTTCCCGGTGTAATTGTTAAAGCGATGGACTGCAGAATCGTTCTAAGTGAGTAGGAACGTCAATAAGGCTGTTACGTTCAGTTTCAGAAAAATGCCCTTGGGAAAGCTATGAACTCACTTCTCCTTCCAGATTGCACAACTAATGTTCTTCTAGAAGGATGGCTTTGGCATTAAATAACCTTACAAATGTTGATATGCCATTAAACAAAGAATTAAAACCCAGTCCTAAAGCACTTTCATGCGTCGGAGAATTTCGTTTGACATGTAATCTTTTTGTGTAAAATACTCTATCAAAAGCTGTTTTTTTTTTATATAACTCTGGTGTTATTTTCATTACTTATCCAAACTATTTCATGACTGCAGACCGGTACTAAGCAAGCGTTTCATATACTAATGAATACATATGCAAACATGTAACTATTTTCAGTATTCCCGTTGTGACATGAAGCATTGTTTATCTATAGATTTTTGAAATATAACAAAAAATTATTTGTCATAAAAATGCTTTGCATCTTATAAATATTGATTCATTGGCCTAGAGGGTAGTGTTCGCCAATGGTCCGGGAGATAGGGTTTCAATCCCAGGTCGCATCTTACCAAAGACTTTTAAAATGGTACTTGATACCTCTTTGGTTAACACTCAGCGATATAAGGGTTAAGTGGAGCAATTCTGGGAAAGGAGTAGCGGTCTTCCCTACACCCTGATGTAGTAGCTATTGAAAAGGGAGCCTTCTGCTTGCCAACTTTACAACTTTACTTACAAACAGACAACTAAATACAATACAACCTCTCGTTTTATTTAAGAAATTACTGTAATATTTTACATATTGCATGTTTAATTGAAAACAACAGTAAGAATTATTCTATTCAAACATATGAATGA
>OY757919.1:20988515-21018515 GCA_963585895.1 Sepioteuthis lessoniana
ACACACATATATATATATATATATATATATATGAGGGTGTTTGTGTGCATATCTATCTATCTATCTTATTTTGTCCGTTCTTATGCATGCATGTATGTAGGCATGTATGTATGCATCTATCTATCTATCTGTTCAGATCTATCTATCTATCAAGGCACACACACACACACACACACACACACACACACACACACACACACACACACACACACACACACACATATATATATATATATATATATATATATGAAGGTGTTTGTGTGCCTATCTATCTATCTATCTAAACTTACTCAAATATATATATATATATATATATATATATATATATATATATATATATATATATATGCGTGCATGTCTGTGTTTGTGTGTGTCCGTGTCTGTCTGCATATGGATGTACGTGTGTATATATGGCTCAGGACCTATAAGTTTTTATACATATTCTGATTTGTATCTTTAAATCAAATGGATCTAAATAATGCTTCAGGTCAGTAATGCAAACAGAAATACGGTTGGTTACTGCAGGTAAAATTAATTCTTTAGAGCAGTTTGTTTCATACTGTAGACATGTTTACACTCTGTTAACTTTTGAATTCATTTTGGATAATTTTATGTGTCCATAGAATCAGAAAATAACTGAATAACGATGAATAGAATTTATACCCAAGTTTATAAAGTCTGCAAAATTCCTTACATCTATCTATCTATCTATCTATCTATCTTAGTGTATGAATATCTCTCTCTCTCTCTCTCTCTCTCTCTCTCTCTCTATCTATCTATCTCTCTATCTATCTTAGTGTATGAATATCTATCTATCTATCTATCTATCTCAGTGTATGAATATTGTCACGTGGTCGACCACTGAGAGGAGAGAAATAAGAAATGTCCCCTATCACTCCGTGTTTGAATTAACAGGCCGCCAAAGACTGACCGTTAAAAGAGGAATAAGGAATGTAGGTCAATTCCTCGCAGCCTAAGTAACAAATCCGGGTTAGTATGAAACCCAACAGATGTTTGCATTCTGAGACCGGATGGATAAAGAAGGGGATATACTGGATAAAGATAGTAGTCCGAATGAATCGCCTGACAGGGTGAAGGAAGAAGAAAGAGGCCGAATGATTGGCCGGAACCCTAAAAACGGAAGTAGCACCCTTTTCGTCAGCGGAAATAGGGATGAAGAAATTAGTTTTCAGGACAGCAGTTGATGTGATAAGATGAATTGAAACTGTCGCTGAAATTTCGGGGAAAAACGGAGAGAATCTTGGACAAGAAGACGACAGACGCCTTCAAGCCAAGCTATATAAAATCCCGCTAACCTGTAAAAGAGAAAATACTCTCAGAAGGAACCCGTCAAAAAGGTAAATAAACCTTAAAACTGTTTTCTCCCTCCACCCTTCCTAAGTATTGCAATTACGTACTCTCTCTCTCTCTCTCTCTCTCTCTCTCTCTCTCTCTCTCAATTGAAAGAAGGAAGAAAGAAAAGAATAAGGAAGAAAGACATTTGTAAATTTGATATTTTCCGCTGATAATATAGCCGACACGTAAAATATGTGTGTTCGCCTGTATTAAAAACCTTGTTATATTTTATATCTCTCCTCGTGTCGAAATTTATACATTGTGTTGTCTGCCTATCAAGTTGTCTTTTTGCATGTACATTTTCAACTTCATTCGCCTCAATTTATTCTCGCTAAATGTCCTACTCGCCTTTTAAAAATATTACACGGGAAACTGGAATTGTCGACTACGATAAATAATATTATTATATCTAAATCTAGAGGCCCATATCTTCCATTATCCAGGGGTAAGAAGAGGTAGTGTTCTGGTGGGTGTGTGTAACGTGAAAAATAGAAACCCCTTGCCAGCGGCGGTCAGTCTAGCCCAAATTAACCCCCACATAATCTGGCAGTTCCCCTACGCCCAAAATGGGAATCTTAACTGGAACTTATTTTGCGAGGGATCAAGTGCCAGACTGCCCCGTCTTCACACGTGCGAAAAATAAACTCCCGTCTTGGGATGAAATATCTTAAGCCGCGTCACAATATCTCTCTATCTATTTTAGTGTATTGATATCTATCTATCTTAGTGTCTTAATATCTATCAATCGATCTATCTATCTATCTATCTCAGTGTATGAATATCTATCTATCTTAGTTTATCAATATCTATCTATCGATCTATCTATGTTTCTGTTTCTGCCACTCTGTCTGTCTGTCTGTCTCTCTCTCTCTCTCTCTCTATATATATATATATATATATATTTGTTAAAGATTATATGGTGTTTGTATTGCAATAAAGCTAAAAGCTCCTAGAAAATATTCATAAAACTAAAGTACTTATATCTAAGATCGTTGAAAGGAAAGAATTAAAAAATAAATGAGATATTTATAATGTGTTATGTATTTATTTTTCTTTCCGATTTTTCGAGCAAACCTTTCCTTTTCGATGATAATTAGATAATAATCATTGCCGATCGAAGAGGTGAGGTTTCCTCGAAATATTTCAAAACAAAAAAAAAAAAAGCTTCTATTCCAAAAGTCGGAGATGAAATAATTATTTTATTCTTAAGTTTTCTTTCGGTGATTTGTGTTGTTTACTTGTATTCTACATGTCGTTTTAACAAATACATTTAAAATATCTTTGCAGGCACTTTGGACGATAAAAAAGGGTGACCACCGAAAAACACTATTATATATCTGTGGGTCTTCAGTATTGGAGCTCTGACGAGTGTATCTTAACCTTATAATGGTGCCTCTTCAGAATGGACGGTGCAATGAATAATTTTTTGCTTTTCTGAACAATTAATTACGCACATTCTCTTTATTTGTTTCCGGTTTGGTCGAGTCGACTGTGCAGCACTCAAGGATCAGCTGGGCACTGTCTGTGAGGAAAGCAGCACCATAACACCACCTATTCCAGCAAAAAAATTGGAAACGGTTTATTGTACTGCTGCCATTCACTGCAGACACTTAAACACGAAGATTTCGGAGTGTTTTGGTTGTCAATCTGAGGCAGATTCTAATTCATATTGATGAAAACAAAATACCCAGTCCACATCAAGGTATACTTTCATTCATATTCCCTCAAACGCAATGGACGCCTACACCAGAAAAGAAGAAAAGATCGCGTGGATCTGGATCGATAAAATACCTACTGAAAGAGTACGGCTAGCAACAGGACTGCGCCATGTCACCTGTTCAATCGAAGCAAGAGTTTGAAATCAGAATATTTCTGCAAGCACATCATCTCAGCATCTTGCCGCCAAAGTCTCCCAATTATAATACCCTGGATTATTATACCTGCGGGGCAGTTAAGTGAGAGACGAATCAAACGACAAGGATTACAGCGACATTTGACAATTTAAACAATGGAGACCATCCAAACAACAGCATTATTGAAAACGGCCAGAATACTGAGAAGAGTCCTGTAAACTTGAGGAGACTTGCTGTCACTCAATCTCCAGTGAAAGACCATCAGTAACGCTGATGTGAAAAATTCTAATGAGTAAATAATAATAATAATAATAATAATAATAATAATAATAATAATAATCTCTTTGTTAACAATTAGAGCTTCAGGTAAACAGAGAGTGTGATAGGTAAACTGATTTATGAATTAAACAAAAAATGAAATTAACGCTGTCATATGACTTTATCAATTTATTTACTAAGATTACACGGAAATATCTTGAATTGCTATGGATTAAACCCATCTTTTTTTTATATTGTTCTAACTTGATCGGCAAGCATTTGGCTTGTAGTCTGAAAACTAGCACATTCTTTTCAGATCTCTATCATTATTTTCCTATACCGTCTTCATGAAGGGTTGCTCCTAAAATAACTCTGTAGTGCAAGTTGATTGTCTTCCGTGGTCCATGTATTGCGTTTTGGTCTCTGATCGTTATGGTTGCTAATGTTGTTATTCATGTACCTGAAGAAAGAGCAACCAACATTCGCAGGATGGCTATCAGTCTCCCATGTTGGCTATCAGGAGAGCTCCTGCCGATCATGACACCCAAGCCTGTTGCCTGGGTCCCACGTTTTGTAATATTGAGATTGGACATTTTTATCATGGGTGGTATATTGTGGCTATACCAGACCCAGGGGTTGTTTTTGATCTGCGCACCTGATACAGATGTGACCGAGAACAGTTATATTGACTGTTCATAAATAGCTGGTCACGGGAGAAAAAAATTAACCGGGAAGTATATTTAAACCTAAGTTTTAACTTGTTAAAGTCTGTTGTCCTGCTTAAAAGATTTTCCTTGTTAGCTTAATGGTAATATCTTTCTTATACTTAAACTAGTTCTAAATGTGCTGGTGATATTCTTTTACATGAGGTTTCTGATGATTTTCCGGCGAAATACCGGGCTAAAACGTCTATCAATTGAGAAAGTCGTTAGGCAATATAGAGGGTGATGAGGTAAGTTTAAACAATTCTTCAGTTAGCTCGAGATAATTTAACATGGTGAAAACATTTAGCTGATTAGTGACACTCTTCAGTTAAAATACAACAATAATTCACCAAAAGTCACCGAAAATCAAGAGTTTTTTTTTTGTTTTTTAAGCAATTTGTACCTCTTTTGCCCAACAAACGTTTCTTAAGAATTATTTCGTCTGTATACACCTTCTGATATTTGCTAGTTACAATATAAAAGTTGGGGGGTTTCTTATATATCTTTCCAAAGAATTTACATGACACCTGATTCTAGAAAATTCTATTTGAAAATTCTGTTTTTACGGGTTTTTTTTTTTGGTTTTTTTTTGTTTTTCGAATGGAAAATTCTAGAATCAGTTGTGATGTAATTCTTAGGAACAACAAAGTCGACAATTTTGCAAATTCTCTTTTTTTTGTTGATTATTATAAGGTCTGGTCTTCTGGTCGAGATTAGGAGATTCGTCTGTATGTCATTATTATTATTATTTACTCCTTTAGAGTTTTTCACATCAGTGTTAGCTGATGGTTTTTCACTGGAATTTGAGTGACAGCAAGTCTCCTCAAGTCTCCAGGACTCGTCTCAGGGCCGTTTTGAGCAATGCTGTCGTTTGGATAGTCTCTACCCGTCCACCAACTTTCAAGTCATCCAGTCCTTTTAATAATCCTTTCGTTATTTTGCCTAACGCACCAATCACAATTGGCACAATCTTTACTTTCATGTTCCACAGCTTTTTTAATTCTCTGGCAAGGTCGAGGTACTTATCCTTCTTTTCAGTTTCCTTCAGATTTATTCTGTGGTCCGGGGGGCAGCAAAATCTACAATTTTGCAGATTCTCTTTTTTTTTGTTGATTATTACCAGGTCTGGTCTTCTGGCAGGGATTAGGTAATCCGTTTGTATGTTAAAGTCTCAAAGGAGTTCATGCGAGTCATTCTTTTGGACAGGTGCCGGGTTGTGCATATACCATTTGTTTGTATGGTCGAATTAAAATTTCCTGCACATTTCCCAGTGGATCACCTTGCCGACCCAGTCGTTTCTTGCCTTATACTCCGCTTCTGTGGTAATTTGCTGCATTCGCTTATTATATGATTTATCGTTTCTTCACTGCATAGCCAACATTTACTGTTTTGTTGCGTCTTATCTATTCTCGCTTTGATATGATTGGTTCTTATGGCGCTGTTTTCTGCTGCCATTGGGAGAGATTCTGTTTCTCTCATAAAGTTTCCTTTTCTCAGCCATGTCCATGTTTTGTCGTATGAGATGTTATTTATTAGTCGTTTAAAACGCCCATCAAGTTGTTTTCCTTCCCATTTTTGTTTCCTAGTTATTATCATTCTGTTATCTATCGTGTTGTCAGTATTGTTTTTGATTGCCGTAATCAGTCCTCGATCGTGTTTTTTGGATGTAGTCTTCGAGTCGTTGTATCGATGTGTCAACGCTGTCTTCGATGTTTGCAAGTCCTCTTCCCCTCTCTTTCCTTGGTACATATAGTCTGTCAACGTTGTCACTGGAATTTAATGCCTTGTGCATGGTCATTAGTTTTCTAGTGCTTTGTCTCGAGTAGTTATCTAGTTTTCCTGAGATATTCTTTTCGAATTTTGTCTTTCATTTGCACTTGTTTGATGGTATCAGCCTCCAAGATGCCCAAGTATTTATAGGTCTTGTTTTCTGTAATACTTAGGAACAGCAAAGTCGACAATTTTGCAAATATTCTTTTTTTTTTTTTGTTGATTATTTTAAGGTCTGATCTTCTGGCCGAGATTAGGGGATTCGTCTGTACGTCATTATTATTATTATTATTATTATTATTATTATTATTATTATTATTATTATTATTTACATGGTTCCATATCATTGCACGAAATAATTGAAATCACAAATTCATGAGCACATCATTCGTATTAGAGAGGAACACTTGAAATTATACAATTATGTGAAAATCATTTCCATCAAATAGAGATAAATAAAATCAGATAAACGTTCGGAAACATATGATCATATTTATTACAATAAAATATTTACTTGAAACAAAATAATTGCTCAAGGAAAGACTGATTTCAGAATTAATTAACCCCAACAATAATACATTAGCCATCATCATCATCATCATGTCGTGTGGCTAGCACAGATATCCCTGACCCTCTCTCTCCACGTCTCCCTATCATTCATCGCCTCTGGCTGGTCTTCAGGGTTACATCCCGTATCATCACATAGCTGCCGTATGTATGTTCGAGCTGGCCTTCCTGCTTTTGATTGGCCATATGCGGGAGTCAACAGGAGTATATCATTTACGAGCTCGTCCTTGCTTCTCCAGCAGTGTCTGGCATGTCTGGTTCGTCTAGCTTGGATAGTTTTCGTGATAGGTGGTTGGTGACCGTATAGTTGGTGCCTTGTGGGGTGTTGCTGTCAGGACCTTTTCAATATTGCTCGCAACATTCTTGTATAATTGCCGTCTAGCTTCTTCTCCAACCGTTTAGTCAGCGTTCAAGTAGTGCATTCACATAGCAGTATCGACACGACCGCAGCCTTAGCCGTTATACCAAGCTACAAATCAGCCTATTAAAAGCAAAATAATGAGCTTTATTCAAATTTTGATTGCGGCAGTTCATGTCTCAATAGTTTAATTGTATATCAACCATTTTGGTTGTTTGTTTAGGTTTTATGGCATATCAACCTTTGTAGGTTATTTAATGCCAAATTCATTTCTATACAAATAATCAGATCTAATTCAACCAATTCAGTTTAGTATAAACATAGATAATATTTACTCACAGTTTAATGTCAAAACAGGTCTATTTCGAAAAATCAATTCAACGTAAATACAGTTTCAATGAGAAAAACAGTTTCATTTCAAACAATTCAGTTTAACATAAATACACAGTTTAAATGTAAGTACACAATTTAAGTGTCGAAAACATTTCTTTACACGGTCGAGACTGATTGCATTTCACATAGCACTAATGCCCTTGGGAAAGGTATGAATCCAATTAATAGGGCAAACTAGGTTCTTCAGACTTATTGAGGTAAGTAGTCAAGGAGAAGGTGTGGGGTATCACCTACCTTTTCAGCAAAATGAGTTGTTCCATCTGCCATATATGGTAGTAACGGAGATCAATCTGAAAATAAGCCTATGAGTCAGACCAGAAGAGCCGTTCCTATTGTTGAAGTATATCATTACTCTATCACTAATCCTATGTTCTTATTACTAACAATATCTCTCTTGTAAATACTCTTTCCTGTAAATATAACTGTTTACCTCACATATCGTGGTTTGTCTTCTTCTTATTACTACTTGCGTTCACTAACCAGAACACAACAAAAGGAAAACTCTGAATTCAAACATGTTGAACTCCGCTTAAAAATTGACCTTGTGCCATATCCTGCCCGAGTGGAGGGATTGGTAAATATGGATATATACATATATAAAATTTAGAATACAGTAATCACAGAGTTAACCGCATTTAAAGCTTTCTCGCCAATGTGATCATAAGAATATTTGGTGTCATGACAGCATCTACGCCATTCTAGATATTAAATATACATATGCTTCATCGTGGAAAGAATGTAGGCGTAGTTGGTAATGTGCTGGGCTGCCATATCTTTGTAAGGGAGTTCAAACTTCAGTAGCGCCATGACACTCACTTTCAGACAAATACACTTGAGAAAATCGATGCCCTTTATCCTCTTGCCCAGTCGGCTGGGGCTATAGAATATAGCGACTACACCTCTACAGAAGGGTAAGACCCTCAAACAAGTGTCCTTATTATATGACACAAAACAATATGCTGGTGAGGTCCCATAATTGCTGGAGCTTTGGAAAAAGAAGAGTACCCCTTCATTGCTATCACTCACAGGTTCACTCTGAGCCGGAGTGGTAGCAACTAATAGGGTCCTATCTATGGGTCAAATAGAACTAAATTGTATACTTATACAAAACTGAATTTTTAGAAATTGAACTGTTTTGGACATTTAACTGTGGGTGGAAAAACCTATACTTATACTAAAATAAATTTTTTGAATTACAACTGTTTGACTAATCGGAATAACTTGGAATGTTTTCGATAATTAAACTGTGTACTCGTGCTAAACAAAATTGTTGGAAATAGATGTGATTATTTGTATAAAAATGGATTTGGCATTATATAACCAAGAAAGGTTGATATGCTATTAAAAAAAACAATCACCCACCCAAACAATCAAACCTTTTTACCCATCTGTAGGTTAAACAATTCTAGCTCCGTTCTGTAAGACAAATTTGGTTTTAAATATTCTACAAAGGTTGATATGCTATGAAAACCCAACCAACAAATCAACCAACCATCCAACAATTTATTTACAGCAGTGGGTTAGATATTTCCACTAGCCTCATTCTAAAGGATGATTTCAGTTATAAATAATCTATATAGGTTGATTTGCCATTAAATAAATAAACCAGACTAAGAAACTAAAACGACTTTAAGCACTTTTTATTTATAATTATTGCAAAGTACATAATATATATATATATATATATGTATATATATATATATATATATATATATATATTTCTTTAAGAAAAAACAAAACCGGTCACATTAGGATTATAAATTTATTTCCATCCTGTTATATGTTTTTGATAAAATCAAAAAACACACAAAAAAAATTAACAAGACTTCCTGTTATGTGTTTTTGATAAAATCAAAAAACACGAAAAAAAATTGAGCTCTTTACCAGGAAAATTTAAATGTTCACTGCTGAAGGTTTTTTTTTGTCCTGATTGAATTCCTCCAAACTCCGGTTTAACTGGACCGAATAATACTATATATATATATATATATATATATATATATATATATATATATATATATACACATAAACACATAAATATGTGAGTGCGTGTATGTGTGTGTGTGTGTGTATGTGTCGCTTTTCTGTTATTCTATCCTAGTTTCTGGTTTCTCTTAAAGTTATTTTGCAAACTAAAACTTAGAAAACATTGAGATAGAAAATTAATTCCTACTGCATTATTACAGAAAGATTTCAAATTAATATCTATTAGTAAATTAAAGAAAACATTTAAGGGTATAAATCACTTAAAATAATTTTTAAATATTTCAAATGCAACAGAGATAATATTGTTTTCGTATTTATTTTCTTTTTAGCTGCATAAGTATGTCAAATATCTTTTAATCAGAATCACTTTTACGCGATTTCTTTGTCACTGATTTTCAGGTTGAAAAGCAAATAATCCTGAGAGCTAGAGATGAGTAAGATCCATGGGATAATGCAGGAAATGTGTGTGTTCTTGTAATCAGAGGAAACTCTTTAGCGAATTTGTATTAAAAAAAAATCTCCACGTTCTTGTATTGAACTGGTTCCACCTTGGGCAACTTCTTTAGTTGAAACTTTTTTTTCTTTTTGTTTATTTATCTTTTTTTCTTTCGTCGATTGCTTTTACCGATCAGTTAAAGAAACGGAAGGGACAATGCGGAAGTCATGTGAGGCAAAAACTCACAATCGAATGCAAGACTCAAAGTAAATAAAGTGAGAATGAAGTACAAAAAAAGTAGAAAAAGATGGGTAAGGATTCTGATCCGTTTAGAGTGTGTGGGAGTGAGAGAAAAAAAAAGAGAATGGGGAAACGCTAGTTAATGTTAAAAGAAGAAAGATAAAGAGAAAACGTATGCTACATTTAAAGAGGAAACGTTGAAAGATTAGAAAATAAAATAAAGGAGACTAAAAGAAACAAATAAATACTAAGAAATAAGAAAATGAAAAAGGAAAGAATTGTTTGTGAAAGAATACAAAGAGAATTGCATGGAAGATAACGAAAAGTTAAGGTTATAAAAGAAAAGATCGTAGGTAAACATTAACCTCTCGGTCATTCTCTTCCTTCTTATCTCTCTCGCTTTATATATACTCGTGCGTGTGCCTATATATATATATATATATATATATATATATATATATATATATATATATACTCCAATACACACACACTCTTGCACGAATTATATATATATATATATATATATATACTCAAATACACACACTCATGCACGAATTATATATATATGTATATATAATTTCATTCACTTATTTTTTTTATTGTTTCTCTATCACTCTTTAAAATTGTTCCTTTTTTTTTTTTTTTCCTTTTTCAACATGTACCTTCATTTTCTTTGAACTTGTTCCGCATTTTTCATTGATTCTTTCCAGTTGTTACTTCATTTTCTTTCGAGTTCTTGCTTTTTCTTACATTTTCCAAGTTGTTCCTTCCTTAGTTTTCTTAATTTTGCTTTTCAACTTTTTTCTCATTTTTCTTTCCAACATTTTTCATTCTTTTTCTTTCATAATTTCGACCTGTTTTTCCTTTTTCTTTCAGCAGTTCCTTCTTTTTCTTTCAACTTGACATTTTTGTCGTTCATTTTTGTATCTTATTCCCTCCTTTTCTTTCATTCTTTAACTTGGTACTTTTTTTCTTCTTGTGGCTCCTTTTTTCTTTATTTATTTAAACTTGTTCCTCGTTTCTTTCAGCTTGTTCTTGTTACTCTTTTCCATTTTACCTGTTCTTTCTTCATCTAAACTCCCTTCTTCAATTTATTTATTTATTGCAAAATGTTCCTTCATTTACTTTTATTCAGTTTTTCTTTCCTTTTTCTTTCATTGAATTTGGTCCTTCTTTTACTTTCTTTCATCAGAGATAAAGAGTCTAAACCTTCAAATTTTGGGCAAGTTACTCTTACTAAATGTTTTATCCTTTCACCGACTAGAACCGGGGGTGTCCTCGTGGTGTAATGGTTAAAGCGATGGACTACGGAATTGTAGTAAGCGAGTTCGTACTCCAGTCGCTCTATTATGTTCACTTTCGGGCAAATACCCTTGGGAAAGGTATGAACGCCCTTATCCTCCCAGCTATGGGTTAAATGGTACCACTACTGTTCTTCTAGGAGAATGGCTTTGGCATTAAATAACCCACAAAGGTTGAGATGCCATTAAACAAAGAAACACAAACCTAAACCGACTAGAACTGGTCTAATTTGGAACAGAAAATCGAATCAGAAGCTAGCAGTTTAATCAAGTGACGAATCTATGTGCAAAATTGTACTTTAATTTCTGCGTTGTGGTGTTCTGAAAAAATATAAAAATTGTTTAGTGTCATATCCATGACACTCGTTGGCGGACTCTAACCCCTCTGCTGAGATACATTGGTGTATTCTAAAGCCCCAGCCGATTGGGCCAATTAGTAACTCATGGTAACTTCCGGTTGAAAACAACTTTTCTCGTTACCTCACCGATGTAAATCACCGAATAACTATGTTTTGCAGAAGATTATGTTACTTTAATAGGGGTCCTGCATCTGAAAGTGAGTCTCCTGTTAAAAAATTGCAAAAGTGTAAAGTACCCTTTCTTGGCGATTACTCCCAATTCTACTAAGTTTTGGAGTGTTAGTTCCTGTTAGTAACCAATATTTTGGTCAAAATAGATTTGTTTGAAAATAATTCGTATTTGATATGACCATGTAAAAAAAGAAACTGTCAAAAATATAAATATCAACATAAAATGAACGATTTCCTAAATTCTATGCTTAAAATAACCCTCCATGGTTTGAAATGGGATAATGCTACCCAATCACATGCTTAATAAATGCACAGGGAGATATAAACTTACTAAATCGTAAAAAAAAAATCAATCACCTAATGTACGTGGACAACATCAAACTGATTGTCAGAAATGTTAAAGAATTGGATATCTTTATACAGGCAATAAGAATATTCAGCCAATACATACAGATTGCATTTGGCCTAGAAAAATGGGCTATGCAAATAATGAGAAGCAAGAAACGACGTCAAATAACAAAAGAAACAGAACTACCACGTTCTGTGAGAAACCTAAGGCGTGGCTTAGTTGGGGACCTCTGATGGTGTAACTGTTAACAAGCTAGACAAGCAAACCTACACGAGTGAGTTCGAGTCTTATTGGACACCCCATTCGTTCTGTATTGTACCACATCGAAATAAGGAGCTTTCTAAATTATTAAGACGTGTGTTAATTCAAGCAATGCTAAGTAAATAGCAAATGGCTCAGATACATTGTCTCTCAGATAACTAATACAGAATCAGTTTTAGATTTAAAATGGTAAATAATATAGTTGTCAAAAAGGCTGATGTACTGTTTTTTTATGTATACACCTAACCTCTCGGTCGTGAGCAGGATGCAACACAAAGTTATTATTAAAGAGGAGAAAAAGCGATTTCAAATAATTTCTTAAAAAGATTCTTCAAGACAAGTTGCCTTAGCTTTCTACTATACTATTTGCCCATAGCTTGGGGAGAGAAAAGATAGATATATACCTTTCCAAAAGACGTTTGAGCGAAAGTGAAATGCAAAGAACTTCCTCCAATGATTTGATGTTTCCGAAGACGATAACCGTTCAGTCATGCACGTCATGAAATTTTGAATCAGCCGGTATATAAACATTTCTCGGTCAGATAAACCTGGTCTCATTAATTAAGTAAATAGCCCAGTTTGATGGGGCTGTAAAATACACCGACTGAATCTCTGCAGGGGTGTAAGACCCCTCCAACGAGTATCCTAGATATGACACAAGACAATCTGATAGAGAGGCTCCAGTAATGTTGGAGTTTTGGAGAACGTGAAGTTCTCCTTCATTTACGTCACTCCCGGGTCCACTCTGGCCTGGAATGGTAGCACCTAATAGTGTCCTATCTATGGGCCTAATAGAACTGTTTTACATGAGTAAATAATCATAATAATAATAATATTAATGATATTTCGCACAGAGAAACATTAAAAAAGTAGTGAGTTGGAAAACCGCTGGCCATGATGGCGTACATGTGTTCTGGTTTTAAAAAATCAGGTTTTTCCACGATAGACTGACTGGCTGTTAAACTGATTTGATACATTGAACAAACAAATATACCCGAATAAAAATAATATATACGAATAAAATAAAGACTACGCTGATCTAAGTAGACCCCCAAAAAGGAACTATCCCAGGCAACTATAGACCGATAACGTGTCTACCTGTGATATGGAAATTCCTAACAGGAGAGATTAGGGAGGATATTTATCAATTGTAAATAAATTACAAAGTGTTCCCGGAAAAGGAAAAAGGGTGCTACAAGAAGAACGGGTATCAACTGTACATTGATCAATAGGGCCTGAAAGAAAGCAAAACGGGACAGAAAAATGTAGCCAGGGCGTACTTTAACAACATAAAAACCCTACTATACAAATTTAGCAACCCCTCCGCTCGGGTAGGATATGACACAAGGTCAATTATTAAACGAGGTTTAACAAGTTTGAATTCAGAGTTTTCCTTCTCCTAAACTAGCTGCCTCATCAAGGCTGAAGAACCCAGTCTACCGTACTATTTACCCATAGCTGGAGGGAGAATAATTGGATTCATACCTTTCCCAAGGGTATTAGTGCGATGTGAAATAGAATCAGTCTTGTCCAGGATTTGAACTCTTGTCGCCGTGTCCATTTCCTACGACGATAACCATTACACCACGAGCACATTCTAAAAAAAAACGACTATATGGTTCTGCAAATATGAATAATAGGCTGTCAAAAATGTTTCAGGTATCCAACAAAGTCATAATCTTCATTACGGAAACCATGAAAAACTGGATAGTGGAATTGACCACCAGAAGTAAAACTTTAGCAGAGGAAGTTGAGATTCAAGGGCCACTTCATCTCTTTTTTACAAAATGCATACGGGGCTATAAATTTACTAAATCGCAAGAAAATATTTACCACCTCATGTACAATATCAATTATTTGCAAAAAAAATCGTTGCTCTAATAAACAATAACATAGATTCAGCACATAGGAATGGAATTCGGCACGAATAAAAGAGCCATGCAAATAAGAAGCGGAAAAAGATAAATATCATAAGGAAAAGAACCACCAAATCAGGATAGAAGGCAAGATTTGGTAAATATTAGAGAAAAGGAAACTCTCATAAACTTGGAAATATTAGAGAAAAGAAAGCCTACAGCTACTTGGAAATACCGGAAGTGGACACAATAAAACAAATGGAAATGAAAGAAAAGAGTAGTTCAGAAGAACATAAAGCATTCCTGGAAACAGTAGCAGGAATATCATCAACTCGATAAGAGATTTGTTTGTCCCCCTTTGTAAAACATTTGGGACCATTCTTGAATTGGACGAAGGAAGAATTTCAAGAAACGGACCAAAAGACCAGAAAGCTAATGACGACGCATACAGCCTTACATCTCAGAGATGACAAAGGCAGACGATAAATGTCAAGAAAAGAAGGAGGAAGAGTAGAAGTTATAATTGAAGATAGCGTCGATGTATCAATATAAGGAATCGAAGACTATAAAAACGAGCAAAGAAATACTTATTGCAGCGTCAGGAAATAACACAAACAATATAATGATCAACAGAACAACAACAAGGAAACAGAAATGGAAAGAATACCAACTGTATGAATAGTTCACGTAACAAACTGACAAAATCTCAAACGAGAAGACCTAGACATGGCTAAGAAAGGGGCAACTTTAAAAGAAAAAACTTAATCCCTTTTAATAGAAATGCAAAACAACGCCGTAAGGACCAACCATGTTAAAGGGAAATAGATAGGATACAAAAGACAAGCAATTGTATGTTTTGTGATGATATAGACGAAAGGAGCAATTTCATTATTAGCGAATGCAGCAAATTAGCAAAAAAAAAAAGAATATACGACTAGATATGACTGAGTTGGGAAGGTGATCTACTGGTAATTGTACAATGGCTCGCTTGCATTGAGGGTTGCGTAGATGTCTCAATACACGGATTATGTTTAAAATAGCGACGAAAGACTTATTAGAGCAGACAGTAAAGCATAGACAATCATCATCATCATCTTCATGTCGCACTATTAGAACGCATATTCCTGACCGTCTCTCGCCACACCTCCCTATTGTCCATTGCTTTCGGCTGATCCTCTAGGCTATATCCCGTATCGGCACTGAGCTGCTGTATGTAGGTTCGAACTGGAAGTCCTGGCTTTGCTCGTCCCTGTGAAGGGGTCCGCATGTCTTGTTCGTCTAACTTCGCTAGTTTTCGTGATGGGTGGTAGGTGGCCTTACAGCAGCTGCTTTGTGGGGTGTTGTCTCGAGAACTAGTTCAGTATTGCTTGCAGCATTCTTGTGTAATTGCCGTCAAGCTTTTTCTCCATCTGTTTTGTCAGCGTCCATGTAGTGCATCCATATAGTAGTATCGACACGATCACTGCTTGGAAGAAACTGCTCTTCATTTTATCGGTCAGGTCTGACTTCCATCTGACAAAATGTATATCGATAGCTGTCCATGCCTTTGCTAGTCGCGTGTCGATGTCTGTTTCGGTTGATGAGACACAGCTTCCTAGGTAGGTGAACTTGTCAACTAGTTTCAGAGTGCTAACGTTTAAGAAAAAAAAAAAAAACAACAACATGGAAACTGTTACTTTAAATATCAATAAAGTTATTTTCCAAACCATTTCTTGTTTCTAGTTTTTTCCTTTGGGGAGAATAACAATTGTATAGATGTTTTATGTGAAAAACCGGGGAGATTGTATACGAGAAGGCGTTGATATGTGTTAAGAAATGATATTAAGCAATTGCATCTATCTAAGTAGTACAAGGCTAGACTTGATTGCTATCCCAGCTGTCCACAGAATAAAACTAAAAGAAAGTGAACAGAAAGATAAGTACCTCGAACTTGCTAGGGAAGGAAAAAAAAACTATGGAACATGGAGATGACAATTATACCAGTCGTGATTGGTGCTTTTGGTACAGTCACCAAAGGATTATTAAAGGGACTGGAGGACTTAGAGGATGGAGGACGAGTGGAGACCATCCAAACTACTATATCATTGAGAACAGCCGGAAGAGTGAGAAGAGTCCTGAAGACTTGAGGAGATTGCTGTCACTCAAACTTCAGTGACCCCCCCCTGCAAAAACTGATGTGAAAAACAGTCAATAAGTAAAATAAAATAAAAAATCAATAATAATAATAATAATAATACGCAACAAAACAGTAAATGCTAGCTATGCGGTGATAGAGACGAAACGATCAATCACATAAGTGAATGTAGCAAATTAGTACAGAAGAAGTATAAGGCGAGACACGAGTGGGTCGGCAGGGTGATGCACTGGGAAATGTGCAGGAAATTTCAATTCGACCATACAAACAAATGGCATATGCACAACCCAGCACCTATCCTAGAAAATGACACGCATAAAATCCTATGGGACTTTAACATACAAATGGATCACCTAATCCCGGCCAGAAGACCAGACCTTATAATAATCAACAAAAAAAAGAGAACTTACAAAATTGTCGATTTTGCTGTCCTGGAATAAATCTGAAGGAAACTGAAAAGAAGGATAAGTACCTCGATCTTGCTAGAGGATTGAAAAAGCAGTGGAACATGAAGGTAACGATTGTGTCAATTGTGATTCGTGCGTTAGGCACAATAACTAAAGGATATTAGACGGCCTGGAGGACTTAGAAGGTGGTCGACAGGTAGAGACTATCCAAATGACAGCATTGCTGAGAACGGCCAGAATCCTGAGACGAGTCCTGGAGAGTTGAGGAGACTTGCTGTCACTCAGACTCCAGTGAAAAACCATGAACTAACGCTGATGTGAAAAACTCTAATGAGTAAAAATAATAATAAAATGCTGAAATACTGACGACACTTACTATAGCTTAAACGCAAGGAGATCCAATAAATACGAATGGTGCGAGATTGTTGACATTACTGTGCCAAAAAATCTCAGGGTAAATAGATTTACCATAAATCTCTGGAAACTACAAGGATCTTGCTAAGAAAATGAGAAAACTAGAGAATATAGAGTTGAAAACCACATTAATTACAAATACGGCATTGGAGCTGAGATAAGAAACACTCAAGTGATTTGCAGTAACTTTATTTCCAGCGAATGTTTTCTCTTTTAACTTAAGTAAGGAACAATAAAATCCCAGTGCTGCAGCTGCTGCAACTGACGAGGATGATGATGATTTAGAAGTTTCAAATCCAGACGGATTTTGTATAAAGAAAATTGACGTATGTTTTACAAACAATCGTAGTTTTGGTTTGGTTTGGTTTTATGGCACATCAACCAGTTTAGGTTATTAATGCCTAATTCATTTTTATTAATATAAACAGTTCTATTGCAGAAAAGCCTGTTTAGCATAAGTACGCAAAAAGAAAAACAGTTCTATCCCAAAAAATTCAGTGTAGTATAATTACGAAGTATAGTTCTATTTGAACCATTGATCGCTCAGGAGGTGCCCGTGGTGTAATAGTTATCGTCGTAGGATATGGACACGACGACACGAGTTCAAATCCTTGACCAGGCTAATTGCATTTCACATAGCACTAATACCCTTGGAAAAGGTATGAATCCAATTATTCTCCCTTTAGCTATGGGTAAATAGTAGGGCAGACTAGGTTCTACAGCCTTGGTAAGGCAACTAGTCTAGGAAAAGGAAAACTCTGAATCCAAACCTGTAAAACTCTGCTTAAAAATCGACCTTGTGTCATATCCTGCCCGAGCGGAGGGGTCGGTAAATATGATCAGGTTCTACCGGTCTGGGCCAGATTAGGCCTGGTATCGATGACATTAAATTGATACTCCACATTCCACAAACCTACGGCATACTGGAACCTCACCATCAGATTGTTTAGTGTCATAGTGTCATATGCTCAGTGTCATATCATTTGCAGAGAAGCAGTTACTGTATTCCCCAGCCCCAGCCGACTGGGCCACTTATTTGGTGTGTCTTACCTTTCGGCAGGGAAGCAGTCGGTGGATTCTCCAACTCCAGCCGACTCGGCCACTCGTTGAAAGAATCTTAACCCCCTGGAGAGAAGCAGTCGGTGTATTTTCTAGACCTAGCTGACTGGGCCACTCGTTGGGGGAGTCTTACCTCTCGGGATATTCTACAGTCCCAGCTAACTGAGCCTCTCGTTGGGGGAATCTTACCCCTCTGCTGAGAAGCAGTCGATATATTCTACAGCCCCAGCCGACTGGGCATGAACAATTGTAGGTGACTCTGCTAAAGGCTGAAAAATGAATATAAATTGACATCATTCTCAGTGGGATTAAATTGGAAGGCACAGGAAACTTGATAGATCGTCTAGTCATTCTGATTCCAGTGTCAGTTGTAAGATACCTCAGCAAGTCAAAATTAAAACATATTAGATAATATTAAAACACTTCACTGAAACTATGAAAACTTTGTTACTGTGTTGAAATTTTGCATAGCAATTTTACATTCGATGTTGTCTGTATTTCTTAATGTTAACCCTATACCAATGTCTAAGATGGTAGCAAGATAGGTAGGTAAGGAAATAAGCAGAAAGAAAGAGAGAGAGGGGGGAGAAAGGGGGGTAAATAATGTGGCGTTTGGAGAAAGAAGAAAAGAAAAACTAGGAGAGAGTGTAGAGAAAGAAAAGATGGAGTGAAGAGAAGAATGATGAAAGGCGGATTTAAATTAGCAATATGTATGCAAATAGAAGAATTAAAAATTATTGTGTTTCCCAATTATTTTCTGATATAGCTTCATGACTATAACAAGGTTGTATTTAATAATTTTTATTAGATAATCTTGCAATTAGTTTGGTATTGCGTAAAATGTTCAGAGTCAAGCAAGTAAATACGATCACTATAATAATCATTGTTATAATTAGTCTTTCTATTAAATTTACATTCCGATGATAGATATAATTATTAGTCGAAAATGTTATGTTTTGTCACGTGGAGCTTAAAAGTGGAATATATCAACACTGACGTAATGGCTACGTCATTGAACTATTTTCTTTTTTATTAAAGAGATATTTTAGAAATGTATGCGGTCAGTCATTATCAACGGTATTTTTTCGCACATGTAGCAATTGGTTGTCTTCACCGATTTCCACGTGACAAATAGCCCCAAAGCTCTATATGAGTGTCAAACCGTCTAGGATTATTTGATGTCTAGGGGGTCAGGGAATTACGTTCATTTTAGCTTCATATATTTTTGTGTAGATGTTTCTTAATTTCAGTTCGTTTTTTTTTTTTTTGCTTACAGTTGCGGGGTATTAAAAAAAGAAAATGAATGAAAATAACACGGAATAAATTAAAAAAATATTGAAGCAGTTCTCAGGAGCTCCCTGGCGGTAAGGAAAAACGGCGCATGCTTAAAGAAAGGTTCTTCCGAACGCTATAGAGAAATTCGACTAATTCATCCATGCTCCTGGAACTGGACGGACGAAGATGTCTTGTTCGCTCAAATCTGCGACTTTGCAGAAGGTCGCTTTTCCTGTTAGCAGCAGCTTCTATTGAAGGCCCTTTCTAGACATACCACAAACTGCAACTTCCTAAACCCACTAAAATTGACTCTTAATATTTTAACACCTCGCCTTGGAGACGCGACTGTAGCTTCTGTTTCTAGAAGAATTTCCACGCCCACAGAATAATCGTTAAGCCCAAAACTAAAGTTGGGGTTAAAATGTATCTTCGTCTCTTTTCTTGACTTCTCTTGTATCCTTCCTTATACAAAGAAGCCGACAATTAACTGAGAGAAGAAGAAGAAGAAGAAGAAGAAGAAGAAGAAGAAGAAGAAGAAGAAGAAGGGAGTCAGATACCTAAACCCCAAATCAACGCCCGACGACCCATAAGGACGACCACTACAACCGATCAAACGAAACAGCCACTGAACCTTCTCAGTTTTATCGGGTACTGTTGAATACGAATTATTTTTAGGCTGATCTATTTGACTCAAAGATGGAATTCTAACAGGTAACAGCACTACGAGTCAAAGTGGAACTGGGAGTAATGTCACTGGACTTAATACTCTCCAAATTTTCAGCACTTAAACCTCACGAAAAGACGTAGTTTAGTACCATACACAGATATCAGGAGGTATTACTCTTTAATCTGGGTCAGAATATTCTGCGCTCCGAAGACAAGGAATCTCAGTTAAAATATTCTATCTGAACTAATCAATACTGTTGTCTGGACCGTTAAGATTCTCCCTCGAATCATAACTTACCCTAGTCTCTTTTCTACTTTCTTTGGTAACTTCTGGTATTTTTATGTTCGGTGAGATCCCAGGTCGAATCATACCAAAGTCTCAAAAAATGGTACTTGATACCGCCTTGCTTAACAATCAGAATTATAAGCTAAATATCAAGGGTAAAGTGGTGAAATCCAGGGAATGGAGCAGTGCCCTCCCGAAGACTTTGGTGTAGTAGCTACTGAAAAGGAAGCCTTCAGGTCGCCCTCGACTAAGGTCGCTAACTTTGCTTAATATATTGGGACCACAGTAGACTACTAGTTGTTTGCCAACAGAGCTCCTGTCAAAATAATGGTGAAGTTTTTTTGTGCATGTGTTTATATGTGTGTCTGTGCATGAATGTTTGCATGCATGTATGTTTGGTTTTGAGGGTCTGTTGGATGATGGTTTGAATCTGATCAATGATTTTGTTGGGTTATAAGTAGACATCATATTGGCATTATTAAAAAAAATCCACGCAGATCAGAATTTTCTCGAATAATAAATATGACGTATGCGAAATTTTAACGATACCCCCCTCATATGGGTCGTAAGAAAGAATAAGCAACGTGGTAAGACGATTAAATACATTTATATAAGATGTGCGGAAGAGTTGCTTAAGCATTTTCTTTTAGCGGTTAATAGTCTTTAAGAGAACAAAATTAATATTCTAATACACATATCTGTGATCAGTGAATGTCCTGTTGTCTTTCTCTATATTTTCTGCTTTTATTTCTGTTTTAAGAGCGCTGTGGACATTTGGTTTCGTAGGGCTCAAAATTGTCTTCTGGGTTCTGTTTGAAGGGTTGGGTGGTCCGCTAACAGCCTTTGTTACGAGGATGTCTTTTTTCACGTTTAGACTAGAGGAGACACCAGTCGCTTCAGCAACGTCTGGTCGTGCCGAAGTCACTTGCTCTTCTCTCCGTTCCTAGTCACGTGCTAAAGTGCTTTCCGTTCTGCCTACTCCCTATACCCTTGGCCTTTTTACATCCCGGCACATAGCCACCTTGAGGATAACTCGTAATTTTCCTGTAGACATTCACAGACACAAATTTGGAATTAAACACAACCTGTCAAGTGTATAAAAACAGGAAGGTACTTAAAGATTTACATGTGTACACATAAACACTCATACACACACGAGAGGTTATCGTCGTAGGAAATAGACACGGCGACTCGAGTTCAAAACCTGGACGAGAATGATTGCATTTCACATAGCACTAATAGCCTTGGGAAAGGTATGAATCCAATTATTGTCCCTCCAGCTATGGGTAAATAGTAGGACAGATTGGGTTCTTCAGCCTTGGTGAGGCAACTAGTCTAGGAGAAGGAAAACTCTGAATTCAAACCTGTTAAACTCCGCTTAAAAATTCACCTGGTGTCATATCCTGCCCGAGTGGAGGGGTTGGGTAAATATGATAAACACCCAAGAATACATATTTGTACATACAAAGTAGATTTACCTGTATATACAAAAAACATCCATAGTGACCAGAGGTCTTTACGGAGAACTAACTCCAATGGGACAACTGTCGACAACTGTCGACACAAATCCTTGATGTAAGAAAAGCTATCACAACAATGTTTTAAAAAAAACAGTAATATATATATATATATATATATATATACACGTGATCGAATAACTGTCTCTGTTTTTTTTTTTCATGTGAGGGCAGGTGTGTGGACCCAAAAGGTGTCTGACTACCTCAAGATACCTAGCAGTTTCTACGTGGTGTCCATGGGCTATTTCCTCGGTGCCTGGATGGATAAAATAGAGCAACACAAGGTCTTAAAACTAGAAGTCACGTTGTTAATGGTTTTCATCCTTATCTCCTACCCAACCCATAGCCTCACTGACATAGCAGTTCGTCATTGATAGCGCTACCGACATTGATTTGACTACCCCACATAAATTCATTTGGGTGACATCGCAATATACATTCATTTGTGAATTGTTACCATGGTACACTAGATTTTGTTTGCTTGATGGTTTACTTACAATGCAACCTTTACCAAGGCCTTCGATTCCACCCACAGGGGGGAAGATTGAACAAATCCTACTTGCATACGGCCTACCAAAAGAGACCGTAGCAGCAATAATGATTCTATACTGAAACACCAAAGTGAAAGTACGTTCACCAAATGGAGACACGGAATACTATGACATTGTTGCAGGAGTACTACAAGGAGACACGCTAGCTCCATACCTCTCTATCATCTGTCTAGAATACGTGCTTAGAACTTCGATCAACAAAATCAGAGAATATGGCTTCGAGCTGACGAAGAAAAGAAGCAAAAGGTACCCCGCAAAAACAATCACCGACGCCGACTACGCTGATGACGTAGCGTAACTGGCAAATAGGCCTAATCAAGAAGAGACACTACTGCATAATTTGGAACGAGCCGCAGCAGGCATTGGCCTCCATGTCAATGCACACAAAACTGAATATATGTGTTACAACCAAACGGACAACATTACCACACTAGACGGAGCCTCACTGAAACTAGTAGACAAATTCACTTACCTAGGAAGTAGCGTCTCATCAACCGAAAAAGAAGTCGACACCCGACTAACGAAAGCATGGACAACTATCGATAGGCTCTCAGTCATATGGAAATCAGACCTGACCGATAAAATGAAACGCAGTTTCTTCCAGGCAGTGGTTGTATCGATACTGCTATATGGATGCACTACATGGACGCTAACAAAACGGCTGGAGAAGAAACTAGACGGCAATTACACAAGAATGTTGAGAGCAATATTGAACAAGTCCTGGCGACAAACCCCACAAGACACCAGCTGTACGGCCACTTGCCTCCCATCACAAAAAACTATACAAATTAGACGAACCAGGCACGCAGGGCACTGATGTAGAAGCAAGGACGAGCTCATAAGTGATGTACTCCAATGGACCCCCACATATGGCCAAGCAAAAGCAGGACGACCCGCTCGAACTTACATACAGCAGCGATGTGAGGACACAGGATGTAACCCTGAAGACCTGCCAGAGGTGATGAATAATAGGGAGAAGTGGCGAGAGAGGGTCAGGGATATCCGTGCTGGCGGCACGACATGATGATGATGATGATGATGACAATGCAAAAGCCATTCTTAAAGAAATACGGTAGTGTTACTTTTAAACCGTAGCTTTAGGTATAAGGGTATGAGCACCCTCTCCAAAGGTATTTGTCAAAAAATGGAAATAAAAGCACGAGTGGCTTTTCAATAAGCTAACTACAATATCTCAATCCGAACGTTAGCCACTCTGTCTCAAGGTTTTCTTCCAAGTTAAACTGGGGTTTATTTATTACTGAAGCAATAAGCCATATCTACGCTTATCAGAATGTTTCATTCATTTTTAAATTTCAAATTTCTTGATGCATAAAAGTATAGGAGAGAGCTACTGATATATAGGAACATAAATCCATTTATCCTCTATCTTATATCAATTATGACAGAATACATTGACTTGAAAGAATCTTGACCGACTGCATCCTTAGCAAAAGAGTAAAACCGTTACAAATTGGGGTCTCCGGGTATGATACCATTCTACATCCGCTGGTGAGATTCTAGTTCTGCAGATCTTAGGAGTGTGGTATACCTTTTTATTGCTATAACTCTTGGGTAGAGCCTTACCCTTTGTGAAGGAGATTGTCTTCGTTGTGTAATAGTTAAAGCAGTGGTTGTGGAATCGTTGTAAGCGCGTTCAAATTCCAGTCGCACTTATTACGTTCACTTTTGAACAAATACTCTTTAGAAAGGTAGGAACACCCTTTATTCTCAGCTATAGGTTAAATAGCATCAACGCTGTTCTTCTTGAATGATGGATTTGGCTTTAAGTAACCCACGAAGGTTGATTCACCATTAAACAAAGAAACAAAACTTACTCATTGTACTAGTCCCTGTAAGAGTTGCAATTATAGAACAAGTAGATCAGGTTGGAAAATATTTATATTAGACAGGAATATTTGATACCGTATAACTGAGAGGTAACTATTTATTTGAAGTTAAAATTGTTTAATAAAGTATATATTTACTTTTTGAAAGCGTATGACAGTGTGCAAACAAATAATTATTGTTAAATAGAAATTGTTACTCGTAACATATAAGTGCGTATAAATTATATGTATTACAAAGGAACACGTGATACAAAACAGGTTGATTTTCTTTTTTCGTTTAATGGCATATCAAAATTCGTGGGTAATTAAATGCCAAAGCCATCCTTATAGAGGAACAGCTGTGATGCTATTTAACACTTAACTTGGAGAATAAGGGGGTTCATATATTTCCGAAGGGTATTTGTCTGAAAGTGATCGTAATAGCGCGACTTGAGTTCGTACTCGCTTACCTACAAATCCTCAATTCAGCGCTTAAACCCTAACACCCCCATATAAGAATGTGTGCCAACAAATTATTATTATTGAGAAGTAAATAGGTTTAAATTTTGAAAGAATTGAGATAGAACATTGAAAATATACTCATGATTACAATCCTGCTAGTACGAAGAGATTGGGAGTTATATATATATATATATATATATATATATATATATATATATATATATATATATATATGTATATGTATATTTAGGCAGCATTTCTTCGTTAATGCAAATTTCATTAAACATAATAGACATTTTATGCCTACATATTTTCTTCTGGATCCGTTCGAATTCCCGTATTACTTTTATCGTATTCGGGGGGAGGGAATTGATTTAGGTATTGTCCATAGAATTACATTTAAAAGCAAACGCCATAATCTCCAACAGCAAAGACGTCCTTACACAGTAGTAATTTGCTAAAACAAAAGTTACATCACTTTTGTAATAGATTCTCCCCTGATGATGGCCCAAAGTCGGGCAGAAAGTACTAGGGATACATACAACTATGGACAATACCTAAATCAATTCCCCCCGAATACGATAAAAGTAATACGGGAATTCGAACGGATCCAGAAGAAAATATGTAGGCATAAAATGTCTATTATGTTTAATGAAATTTGCATATATATATATATATATATATATATATATCATCATCATCATCATCATCATATCGTGCTGGCAGCACGGATATCCCTGACCCTCTCTCGCCACTCCTCCCTATCGTTCATCACCCTAGGCAGGTCTTCAGGACAACAACCTGTATCCTCACATAGCTGCTGAATGTACGTTCGTGCTGGTCGTCCTGCTTTTGCGCGGCCATGTGTGGGGATCCATAAGAGTACATCTCTTATGAGTTCATCTCTGCTTCTCCAGCAATGTCCTGCATGTCTGGTTCGCCTAACTTGAATAGTTTTCGTGATAGGGGGCAGGTGGCCGTACAGTTGGTGTCTTGTGGGGTGTTGCTGCCAGGACTTGTTCAGGATTGTACGCAGCATTCTTGTGTAATTGCCATCTAGTTTCTTCTCCAGCCGTTTTGTTAGCGTCCATGTAGTGCATCCATATAGCAGTATCGATGTGACCGCTGCCTGGAAGAAACTGCGTTTCATTTTATCTGTTAGGTCTGATTTCCATATAGTCGATAGCCTATTGATAGCTGTCCATGCTTTCGTTAACCTCGTTTCGATGTCCTTTTCGGTTGATTCGACGCTGCTTCCTAGGTACGTGAATTTGTCTACTAGTTTAAGAGGGGTTCCTTTTAGAGTGGAGATGTCCCCCGTTTGGTTATAGCACATATATTCCGTTTTGTGTGCATTAACATGGAGGCCTATGCTTGCTGCTGCTCGTTCCAAACTATGCAGAAGTGTTTCGGCTTGGTCAGGTGTATTTGCCAGTATCGCTATGTCATCGGCGTAGTCGGCGTCGGTAATTGTTGTTGCGGGGTATCTTCTGCTTCTTTTCTTCGTCAGTTCGAAGCCATTCTCTTTGATTTTGTCAATCGATGTTCTAAGTACGTAGTCTAGACAAATGATAAAGAGATACGGAGCCAGCGTGTCCCCTTGTAGTACTCCTGCTACAATGTCGAAGTATTCTGTGTCTCCATCTGGTGATCGTACTTTTACTTTAGTGTTTTTATAGAGAATCGTTATTGCCGCTACGGTTTCTTTAGGTATGCCGTACGCTAGTAGGATTTGTTCCATCTTTCCTCTGTGAATGGAGTCGAAAGCCTTGGTAAAGTCGACAAATATTAATGTCGCTTGTAGGTTCTTTGCCCGTACACCTTCAAGGATTCTGCGGATGGTTAATATTTGTGAGGTCGTGGATCTATTTCTTCGGAAGCCATTTTGTTTTTTTCTAAGTATGTTGTCGATTTTGGGTTCTATTCGGTTTCGCAGTAGGGCATTGTAGATTTTGGCAGCTATGGATGTAAGTGTTATGCCTCGGTAGTTTTTGGCTAATCCGAGGTCCCCCCTTTTTAGGGAAGGGGAGTATGCATCCCTTCGTCCATCTATCTATCGGATTTTGATTGTATACTGCGTTGCAGTGTCGGAGCAGTATGTCGTCGAATTGTCTGGTCTTCCATACTTCCGGGGGAATTTCGTCCAGCCCTGCAGCTTTCCTATTTTTAATTTTTCTGAGAACCGAGTCGAGTTCTTCTTGTGTGAACGGTCCAAGTTTAATGTCTAATTGTTTGCTAATTATTCTGGTGATTGGTTCATGCGTTTTTTTGGTGGGTTTCCAAGTAAGTTTTCGAAGTGCTGTTTCCACAGTTTTATTCTTTCTTGTTGGTTTGCTGCTTTAAGTTTTGCTTTGGCTGTGTTCTTTCTTCTGCTCACTTCGTTTATTGTTTGCCAGGCAATTCTAGATTGTCTATCTTCCACCGAGTCTCTAATCTTATCTATCTGATTTTGAATGTATTCTGTCTGTTCCTTTATATATATGCCTGCTAATTGATATTGTGCCGTTTTTAGTTTTAAGGCATTTGTGTTTGTTGGGTTTTTTCGATAGTTTTTGGAGGCTGTTTTCACTAGTGCACGTTTTTCTCTCACCGCTAAAGTTTCCCATGGGACTCTATATTTAGTTTTAATTTTTGTTGGGATGTATTTTGCTGCTGCCTCGAGGTGTGCATTGACGAAATTTTCGTATTCGTCGTTTGGTGTACTTTTTTCCGTCTTTTCTTGTAGTGTTTCGAATCTGTTTCTTAATTCTAATACGTATTTATCTCTTACATCTTTGTTGTTTAATAGGGCCCAGTCATAGTGTTTGGTGGTCGCTGTTTGTTTGTCGTTTTTTCGTAGGCTTAACCGTATTTTCGCTGTGACTATTCGGTGATCGGTGGACACACCCTCAAAAGAGGAGTATGCCTCGCAATTCAATGCACTATTCTTCCATTTCTTGTTTATAAGGACGTAGTCTATCTGAGCTTTAGTATTGTTTGCGTACGTGTATGTCCATAGTTTGCCCTCTCTTTTTTGGTAGTTTGTATTGAGGCATGCTAATCTATTTTCTATCATGAAATCTGTTAGATGTTGCCCATTTCTATTTGACGTGTTGTGGAGGTGTAATTCCATCAGGAAAAAAAAAACATTCAACAGGGAACATTTGAATTTTCCGGGAAAAGAGCTCAATATAACTGACATTACCACCTGGATCCCGACACACAAGAAAAAATAAAAAGACTTGAAAAATTACAAATAAAAAAAAAATAAGCGTTGTTCCATCGTCTTTAATAAAACTTGCCTTAATAACAACTTACTGAACAAATATACACTCTTCAAGATATATATATCTTGAAGAGTGTATATTTGTTCAGTAAGTTGGTATTAAGGAAAGTTTTATGAAAGACGATGGAACATTGTTTATTTTTTTTTTTATTTGTAATTTTTCAAGTCTTCTTCTTTTCTTTTTTATGTCAGGATCCAGGTGGTAAAGAAATTGTATTATAAAAATCATCAAACAAATTAGATTGTTATTAAAACCTTTCCAACTGAACGTTTTTAAAACAAAACGCTGACTACGTTCCAACAGACCACTTTAAAATATAGACGCTACAAAATAACAAAACAATAACACTCAAAGTAAACTGTCAACTCAAACTACCCAACCCCTTCTGACGACCATAAGTATGGTCGAAAGCGCTAAGATATGGGACAATTTCTTTACCGTCTGGATCCTGTCACAAGAAAAATAACTAGAAGGGTTGAAAAATTACAATTAAAAATAATAAGCAGTGTTCCATCGTCTTAAATAAAACTTAATACACACACACACACACACACACACACACACACACACACACACACATATATATATATATATAATCTCTGTGTGTGTGGAGTTGATACGCCGTTAAGCAAATAAACTAAAACAATAAATAATGTGAAGCATTTTGTAAAATAAATCAATGGTTTAAGCAATCAAGGAAAACCTACTAAGAATTATAATAGAATTCATGGTACCAGTAGAAAAAAAAAGATTCAATCAAGCAACTTTAGCAAGTAGTGAAGTGAATAACGTTTGTCAGTTAAAGAAATTATGGATAATTCTAGTCTATTTATTATTTATTAATATTTTAGAGTTATCTGTGTATTTCTAATTATGAAAAATGCTTTTCTTTAAATAAGTCTATGTACAGCAACCCCCCACCTCTCCGAAAAAAAAACCGTAAAAGTCATTTGAATAACTTATTAAGACACAGGGGTGTATTTCTCTGACCATTGTTTCACTAAGTAATGAATATTGGTTTGCTAGTTTTAATTTTCTCGCCAGTAACTTTCTACATGTTCTAAGATAACAACTATGAATGGCATTCAATTAATAAGATGAATTTAGCCAAGGAGTGAGCAACAAAATGTGCTATTTACAGATGCACTTTTTTTAACGGACGCAATAATAATGGGCCTTTTCATATCCCAGAAAACTGTCAGCATGTCTTTCTTTACTGACCGCCCGGATATTTTTATACTGAACTGGAGCGTCAGTATATTTCCACTCCATGGACTGCCTTTTCGACTCAGGTTCTTAGTGGTAAACTCATATTAAACCTATTAGTAAACTTGTTTTTGGGTTTGTTTGTTTTTTCGTTGTTGTTTTTTTTTCGCACAAACATGCTTCTATGTACACATTACACATTCATCTGTAAAATTCAAATGGTTGGCTCTTCGAAATTTTCAAATTACAATGACAGGATTATGTTCAAGCGTAGAACACCCTGATATGCAGACATTTTGAATAGACTTACAACAAATATTTTTGGTGATTAAAATGACTTTTGCTATAAACCAATTCCAAACAATACAGACTTTATATTCATGGAAAAAAATTCTGGTGTCACGAAGACCACTGAATATTAAAGTTCCAAATCGGCAGTTCTTCCACATGATGAGGTGTATCGATTCGGTTTTTAAAATACTACCAAATTACTTTGTGTACGTGATACACTATTCTTAAAAGGTTTTGTAGCCTCATAATTGTAATATAATTGCCGAGGGATTTCGTTTTATATATCTTGTCTTTGGCCCAGCGGTTAGAGTGTTCGCCAATGGCCCGGGAGACCTGGGTTCAATCCCAGGTCGAGTCATACCAAAGACTTTAAAAATGGTACTTGATACCACCTTGCTTAACACTCAGCATTATAAGGTACG
>OY757919.1:21023515-21118515 GCA_963585895.1 Sepioteuthis lessoniana
TTTCACACTTTTTTAACACTTTTCTAGCAATTTCCAAGTATTTCTCTATCTTTTCACTTTTCGGATTTTCACTCAGGAACTTATGTCATTGTATTCAGCTTTTATTTGAAGAGTTTCAGTTTCTCTACTGATATTTCATTTTCGAATCCATGTCTACTTCTTCTCTTGAGCAGTTACACCAGTTTGTCTCTTGAAATATCCACGAAGTTGTTTTTCATCCCATTTCGGCTTCGAATCAGTTGATGCCTACGCAGCTATCCAGGACTTTTCTGAATATTCTCAGCAATCTCAACATTGCTGTAGTCTAATCAGTCCCGATTTTTTTTTCGAATTTTCTATGTCCTTGGGGATTGTTCTGACTGCTCCGATTAAATTTGATATTAGAATCACCATCATATTCCACATTTTCTTAAAGACTACCTACTTAGGCCCAGATATTCATCAAGTGTCTTGCTTTAATCTATTTTAGATCTCTGATCTACTTGGTACAGAGTCTACCAGATATTACCATTTGCGAGTTTTTTTGGTTGGTTTGTCGTTGAGTTTTATGGCATATCAACCTTTGTAGGTTATTTAACGCCAAATCCATTTCAATGTAAATAATCTGCTCTATTGAAAACAGTTCAGTTTAGTATAAGTACACAGTTTAATTGTCAAAAACATTTCCATTTCAAACTATTCAAGCAGTTATATGTAACAATTCAGTTAAGTGTAAATACAGTTTTAATGTCGAAAAAACAGTTCTATCTGAAATAATTCAGTTAAGCATAAGCACGCAGTTTAAGTGTAAGTAAGGTTTAATTATCAAAAACGTTTCTATTTCAAGCTATTCAGTTTACACAATTCATTTTAGCATTAGAATGTTGTTAGTTCTATTTAACCGATAGATAGGGCCCTATCAGGTGCTACCACTCCGGGCCAGAGTGGACCTGGGAGCGATGGCAATGAAGGAGTTCTCCGCATTCCCCAAAGATCCTGCACAGCTGGAATCTCACCATCAGATTGTTTAGTGTCATATCCAGGACACTCGTTAGGGGGGGTGTCTTACCCCTCTTCAGAGGTGCATTCAGTGTATTCTACAGCCCCAGCTGACTGGGCAATACACAGATTTAAATGTCGGACAGTTTTATTTCAGATAATTAAGTTCAGCATAAGTACACAGTTTAGATGTCAAAAATAGTTCTATTTCGAGCAATTCAGTTCAGCACTAGTACGCAGTTCCAATGTCAAAACAGTTCTGCGAGATTTTTACATCAGCCTTAGATGATGGTCTTTCACTGGAGGCTGAGTGACAGCCAGTATCCTCAAGTCAACCGAAATATGTTCAGTATTCTGGCCTATCTTAATAATGCTGTAGTTTGGAGGGTCTCAGCTCCTAATAATATTAAAACAATGATTTAAAGAAAAAAATACTCCGAGTTTCCCATTGTTCCTTTCCTCAGATGAACAATGATAATGAATTTTCCTACCAATTTTGACGAATGAGGCGACCACAGCTTTGATAGTGTGGATGCTTTTACACGGTGGAGATTCCAATCTAGCCTCAAATTTCCATGCAAGTTCACAGATAATGCATGCAAGAGAATTTAAAGATAAAGTAGCTTGCATTACTGATCCTGCTTTTTTTTTCCAAGGATATGAGATGCTGGAGTTCGACTCTGTTAAACTTCCTAATGTATTTGCGTTATAATAGTCTCCAGAAATAGTATTAACACATAAATAAGAAGTTGTTTCTTTTTCGTCTCACTACCTGATATTTTACCTTCTAGTATTTTTCTATCTGTTGAAATATTTACTAATATATATATATATAGTCATCCACAGACAAATCTGTTTCGTTCTATTAGAACTCTTCAGTGTGGCTAGACAGGCTAGATTCTCGAAGCTGGGATCGAAACCCGGTTGACTCAAAAAACAATGCAATACTCTACCGCTCAGCCACGAGGAAACTAGCGCAAGTAAAGGAAATTTAAACGGTTATGAATCACGATTGTTTTTGTTTACATATATCCGGTTAACGGATATATATATATATATATATATATATATATATATATATATATATATATATATATATATATATATTCAATTCCGTAAATCCGGAAAAGGGAATAATTCCAATCAGGACCAATAGAATATTCAAATGAATATTAACTTGAAATAGTCCTGGTAAAGAGCTCAATATAAATAAAATCCACAGAGCAAATAATTTTCTTTCAAAAGACAAAACCATATAACACTATATATATATATATATATATATATAGAGAGAGAGAGAGAGAGAGAGAAAGAGAGAGAGAGAGTTTTCAATCGACACACGGCTACCGAAGGCATGTACAGCTATCGATAGGCTTTCGATCATATGGAAATCAGACCTGACCGATAAAATGAAACGCAGTTTCTTCTAGGTAGCGGTCGTGTCGATACTGCTATGTGGATACACTACTTGGACGCTAACTAAACGGCTTGAGAAGAAGCTAGACGGCAATTACACAAGAATGTTGAGAGCAATATTGAACAAGTCCTGGCAGCAACACCCCGCAAGGCACCAACTATACGGCCACCTGCCTCCCATCACGAAAACTATCCAAGCTAGACGAACCAGACATGCAGGATACTGCTGGAGAAGCAGGGACGAGCTCATAAGTGATGTGCTCCTATGGACCCCCGCATATGGCCAAGCAAAAGTAGGACGACCAGCTTGAACATACATACAGCAGCTATGTGAGGATACGGGATGTAGCCCTGAAGACCGGCCAGAGGCGATGAACGATAGGGAGAAGTGGCGCGAGAGGGTCAGGGATATCCGTGCTAGCGGCACGACATGATTATGATGATGATGATGACATAGTTGTGTGATCTGAACGTTAAATGGTAGATGGAGTGACTGCCCAATGTCATAATAATCCAAAACATTGACAACAAATTCGATGCAATAAAGTTGTTCCTGGAAATACGAGCCGTGTAAGCCTATGACAGTATTTGTGTCTTCAGAAGTACAGTGGAGATGGATCTGAGATTTATTAATAGTATCTCGTCTAGCATACTGACTGACAGGCATATTGTAGCACATAAAAGAAAAAGTGAAGAGACAATTTACCTGTTACCGTGACTTAAGACGCCGAGTCGTCTCCCGACATATCAGCATTTTGATAGAATTGAATTCCTGGCAGTCGTACACTGTTAACACACACACACACACACACACACATACAACCGACAATATCCCAAAAAACAAAACGAAAATAAAACAAGTGATGTATTTTGTTTTGTTTTTTTGGTCTAAAGAAAAGAAAGAAGAAAAGAAAAACCTTCCTATTTTGTTTTAATTTTTTTTCTGTTTGGTTATAAAATAGATGAATTCCGATACCAATTTTCATATTGTTATTTAATTTAGACAAGTTTTTCAAGCTGACTTGGGTTTTCTTGAATCAAAAACGGCTCTATACTAGTAACCGAGTTGTCAACAAAAAAGAGAAAATTCCACGAGGTCATTCATAATATTTTTATATCTTTAATCTGAAATTCTAAACTAGTGAACGCCCTGTCTGTGGGCTTTAAATTACGCAAACTATATCTCCTACAGTGGGGGCTTGACCCCTTCAAAAACACTCTCCTGAGTTGCCAGTTCTGTGCACTTGGGGATATGAGTACTCCTTCCTTGCCATTTCTCCAAGGTTCTTTTTTATACAGAATTTTAGTTGACGTGAGGGTCCCATCTATAGATCAACAAATCTAGATAAAATTTGCATTAAATATCAGCGTGTACAAAAAAAAATCTTCATAAAAAGAAAATACAAATACACAAGAAACACGCAGTACTTTTCGATAACAGATAGGTCTAGACAGGTTGACACAACGTTAAAATGAATAAATTAATTATCGCACACTTGTTAATAGGACATTCTCTTCTTTGCTTTAAACCACGAAGTGGTGTCACCGTACCAGTCACGCAAAAAGGCAACCACAACTTACTTGTAAAATGTTGGACTTGGCTATTAACGATAGTTCATGATTAAAATATTGGCATATCTTCATATTTTATTTATTTCTAATGTCATATCAACGTTCGTAGGTTATTCAATGCCAAAGCAAACCATTCTAGAATAACAGTAATGGTGCTACTTAAGCCATAGCTGGAAGGATAAGGGTTTTTATGCCTTTCCCAAAGGTATTTGTCCGAAAGTGAATGTAATAGCACGACTGTCGATCGAACTCGCTGACTTGGATTCCGCAGCACAAAGACACCGGCCTATGACTCTTTTACTTGTTGTGATTGTTTCAAATAAACTGTACGCACTCCACTGATCGTTTCATTATTATCAATATTTTAAGGTTTAGTTTTCAAATCTTAAATGATTTATAATATTCAAAATACATATATATATATATATATATATATATATGAATTGATGTTAATATAGTAAAATAAAGTCAGCAACCTAAGTCAAGGGTGAACTGTAGGCTCCCTTTTCAATAGCTACTACACCGAGGTGTAGGGTGAAGGCGTTACTCTATTCCCTAGATTGTTCCACTTCACCCTCGATCCTTAACTTATATTTCCAAGTGTTAAGCAAGGCGGCATAAAATGCCATTTTCTGAGTCTTTGGTATGACTCGCCCTTGGATTGAACCTCAGTCTCTCAGACCATTGGCGAACACTCTACTCATGAGACCAATGGCCTGGTTTAAAGTAGTTGGTTACCGTTGTTAAGGGTAACCCGAGTGCTCCCTTTTTGATGTTAATATAAGTAAAGTTGTAATATACTATGCGTATATTATTGAATTGATCAGAATTATATACATTGAATTAGGCGCACTTGCCGGGCACGAGTAGAAATTACATTTCACGCTATTTCCAATCACAGTGAATATTTTACAAACTTGCTTAATTAGAGTGAATAATTCAGAGAATGATTAAGAATATCATTAAACGAAGGTCAGAAACATCAACTAAAGACTGAGGCAATTTAGCTTTCAAGAAACCAATTACAATTTTCCTAGAACTAATTTGTAAATTATCAACAAGTACAGCGTATCCTTTTACTTTCTAAGTATACGGATTTTCCTGATGATGCCGTCACTGGACCATAAACTCCTCTTCTTCACAACTCTGTTAGTCATCAATAAAACTAAAAGAGTTTATTATACTATTCATTAGACTTCAACTGATTGATGTGGTTCGTGTTTGTATTATTCTTAAAGGCAAATCAGAAAATTGATCGCACCATGCAAATAAACGATATGACGAACAAAAGATAAGGTAATAGAAATACATTCATGAATATCAATGAGTGATAATCTCTCTAATAGCTTCGTACATTGAAAGTGGCTGACGTTGTTTTATACGGTACAATTGAAGGCAAAAAAAGATTATAAATATAAGATAAAGAAAAATAGTGAATCACTTAGATCATTGCAAAAATTTGATAACGATAACCGAGCCAATGGCCTAATGAGTAGAGTGTTCCCAACGGTCCGGAAGACAGGGGTTCAATCTCAGGTCGAGTCATACCAAAGTCTCAAAAAATGGCACTTGATGCCGCTTTGTTTAACACTGACCATTATAATGTCGGTATCAATGGTAAAATAGAGTAATCTATGGAATGGAATGGAGTAGCACCCACCCCTACACCATACACTAGCTATTGAAAAGGGAGCCTTCGGGTCACACTCGACTAAGGTCGCCAACTTTACTTTCATATCTTCTGGTCGGGTTTCGATCACTGAGAAGTACAGTTTACAAATGCTGATTTTAATGTGATCAGATCTTGTGTCTTATTACGCGCGTTTGACTACGTGTCACGTATAATATTAAAGTAAGGTTATCATCGTATATATACGTACATAGGCTGATCTCTAGGTTAGGTCTACCCATGATTTAAGATCACGATATCGTTAGATTATTGATTTAGGTTTCGAAGCTAAGGGATCTTCCCAGTTTATATAAAGTTTGATGTAAAACTTTACATGTATCTACGTGTGTATAAGTCGACCTTATTTTTTTTTTGACCGAATAATTCTTGAAACTTCGACGTACACTCCAGTAAATAACAAAGCTAAGTAGATTTGTCTAGTGTAATCTGTTGTTGCAGTCAGAAGATGAGAACACAGGTACTTATTTGGCTCTGAACCCTTCGGTCAGCATTAAACTAAAATATACATATACTCAATAAGTTATCAATTAAAAATCAATAGATATATTCTTCAGTCCAGTAAACCCTGCGGGGTGGGGGAATAATTCCATCGGGACCGTTAAATTATTATGCCCGTGGTGTAATAGTTTTCGTCGTAGGAAATGGACACGGCGACACGAGTTCAAATCTTGGACGAGACTGGTTGCGTATCACATAGCACTAATACCCTTGGGAAAGGTATGAATCCAATAATTCTCCCTCCAGTTATGGGTAAATAGTAGGAGAGACTGGGTTCTTCAGCTTTGGTGAGGCAACTAGTCTAGGAGAAGGAAAACTCTGAATTCAAACCTGTTAAACTCCACTTAAAAATTGACCTGGTGTCATATCCTGCCCGAGCTGAGGGGTTGGTAAATAGGATTAAATTATCAAAACTCCAAATATTTAAATATTCCTGCTAAAGAGTTCCATGTAAATGACATCACAGAGCAAGAATTTCTTTAAGAAAAACTAAAATCCGACCACTTTAGGATTATAAACTATGGGAGGAATTAGAAGATAATGATTAATGAACTATAAAAATAGGATTAGATTGGGACAGATGAATTTAAAGGAATAAAAGAAATATATGAAAGAAATATATGTGTGGTCGGACGTACGTACGTTTCAGTGAAAAGGTGGCCGAATAAATGGACGCTAGGATAATTTTGAGTTTAAGATATGTATTATCGTAGTCTTTGCATATGATTAATAGGAGTTGTTGTAATCCCTTAAATTATTTGTTAAATCTGAAGAATTACGTTAAAATGTAGGTTAAATTATTGTAGAAAATAAATTAGAACCTACGTCTAGTTATTTTGATAACGAAAGAAAACCGGAATTGACCTAAAGGGGGGGTAACTCTTCACCCCTCTTAACCCCACTCTTCACCCCTTTCACTCCTGTGCCCACGACCACCCCCATTCTAGCTATCTCTACAACCATTTGGATCCGAAGAAGTTCTGTTAAATTTGGAGTTGTTGATTCATATCAAAACTCATTGCAGGATGGAAATAAATTCATAATCCTAAAGTGACCTGACTTTAGTTTTTCTTAAAGGTATATATATATATATATAGTGTCTCACTATACATGTGACGCATGTGACTACTAATAACTCTGCTAATAATAATGCTGTGTTCCTTTTTTTTCAGATTTCAAAATAGTATATTATAACAACTAAATATCCCCGATCAGAATTTCTTAGAAGAAAAATATTTTGCTTCACTCCTTATTTGGAGATAAAAAAATACATTCAAAACTGTCTCAAAACAGATGCAGCCCATTAATATGATTATGCTTTATTACTTAAACAAGAAACTCAAAAAAAGATTGCATATCCTGGAAGCTAATAAAATAACAATTATAAAAAATAAACAAACATTAATTTGATGTTTCTTCCGCAAAGGATGCTTTTTTGCACTGGATGTCTTGCAAATTAGAGCAAATGACCGTGTCTAAGTAATAAAACATTATCATATTTATGAGTTGGATCTATGTTGAGAAAACCTCTAGAAATCCACAAGGGAGGAAAAGTTTTGGTTAAGAGTTATATATATATATATATATATATATACAATTATTTGCAAAATTTACAATCCAAACAATCCATATACATGTATAGATTGAAATCCTGGATATTTTTTTTTGTAACGGCCATTGAAAATTGATTTGGTAATGATTAAATTATTATTCAGAATGATAATGAATCATGCCACCAGATAAAGTGGATTCAGAATTTTCGTTAAGCAAACAAAATAAATGACACCAGTAGATAACTGTCCCAATCTAAATCCAATTTATATTTTAGGGGGAATTTAAAAAAATAGTTCATGACAAGGCTTCATCCATCCACTTAAAAAGAAGATCTGTTAACTGTGAACGTTGCTTTAAATTACTAAAATATATAAATAAAAAATCAAAGCTGCTAATTCTATTTTTTTTATTAATGAATCCCATTGTTGTTCTTCTTCCCCTTTAATGTTATTCGATAATATTTTCGTCTGCATGGCTGGGAATATTATTCCATTAATTTAGAAAATATACCATTAGTTTAGAAAATCCAATTTTGTTTTCTCAATAAATAGTTTATAAAAATTTATCACTCAGCAATTATTAATTGAGTCTAACCGACGATTAATTCATTTACTGCTCGATAAGAAAACAAAAACACACATCGGATGAACTCTCTTTGAAAGTGTTAATTCAATGAATTCAGCCAGAATATATATATATATATATATATATATATATATAAGAGGTTTTTTTTATATATATATAAGACAGTTTTGACCCGGATTTAGGAACTGATTTCAGATTTCAGTAAGTTGTAGAGCTTAATATACCTATCGTAAAGGATATGTACGTATACTCCAGATTGATTGACGGTAAAATAGAATCATCGAAAGCGTTATATATATATATATATATTTCCTAATCTAATATCTACCAGCATTCACGGTTACCAGAAAAAAGAAAAAAAAAACGCCAGGAATAAGAGATAAAATATCTCGAATCACCGCCCTGGGAAAAAAAAAGAAAAATATTATAGGACAAAAAGAAAGAAAAGGCCAATCCCTTCACACCACTTGAAAAAAATCAAGAGATATGCAGTCAGTTGGTTAAAAGAAAACTAAAACCTTCCATCAACACTGCAATGCTACAAATTACAAGAGTGCTCAACACGAGTGGAGCCGATTATAAAATTAACTTTAATCGCCAGTTGGAAATCTCCTACTAAAGTTTCAGCTAAACGGATCATCAGGAAGTCTATATATATTTGTATGGCAAGTAATCATTTTTGTGTTAGGTTAATCTGTGACTCTAGGTCGGTTTCCAAGGATATTATTAAAATGCTCTTTTTCCATCTGTATTGGTTCTTCTAGGCTGGCAGCTTTTAGTTTTGCATTTCGGTGTGCTCTTTCTCTTTCCTTTCTCTGCCACATTTTTCATGATTCCGTATGTTCTTTCGAGTTTATTGTTTTATTGACCTGAACTTGAATGTATCCTTTTTGTTCTTTTTAGTCTATCATTGTTAGTTCTCTTCGTGCCTTTTTAAGTTTCGTTGCATTGACATTTCTTGGGTTTATTTTATTGCATAAAGATACTGTTTACACGTCCCCATGTTTTTTCCTTAATTACAAATGACTCCCATGGAACTCTATAGTTGGCTTTTGATTTGGTTGGTATACATTCTGCCCCTTCTTCATCGTGGATATTGACCAAAGTTTCACATTTTTCCTTCGGAAGATGCAATTCAGACATCCTTAGGATCATCGAATTTGTTTCTTTCAGTTACCGTATATGTATTGCTAATATAACTATTGGTAAGTGAGGACCAGTTATATATTGTCGTTTTAATTGTTTCTTTATTATTTCTGCGTAGACTCAGGCGTATCTTTGCTGCAAAAATTCTGTAAACGGAAGATACCCTTTCAAACAATGGGTCCACCTCACACTTCTGAGCACTATTAATTCACTTCGTATTTTTGCGTATATAATCTATCTTTGCTTCAGCATTATTTGGGTTAGTGTAGGTCCATAATTTTCCCTCCTTTTTTAAAATTTAGTATTAAGGCATCTTAATCTGTTTTCGAATGGGAAGACTGTTAGCTATTTACTATTTCAGTTGAACGAATTGTGTAAGCAGGATTTTTTACTTTTGCCTTTACCTACTATAGCGTTCTTGTCTCTTCCGATGATTAGTACGTTGTGTTAGGGAATGCTACGAACAAACGGAGATGATTACCTTTTTATCACTGGCATTGGTGGGACTGCAACGGGAGACGATTGTTGTAAATAGGTTTCAGTTAAATGAAGCACACATCATTTCCGGTTTACTCAAGAAGGTTTCAACGAAGTACTTATAAAAATCAATAATTGAAAAACTGCAGGCTTCAATGAAATACACTAGAAGTATAGAAGAAAAGAAATTTGATGACTTACTTCTTTGATTTTAAAACGCCGTATATAAACAGAATACAATAGAGAGATGGAGAAAATGCTGCTTCCCTTAGAAATGTGACCTCAGATCCATCAAGAAATACAGGAATATAACTCTTACTTCAATAGCAGCTAACATTTATTATACTCTGCTTCTCAAACGCATTGAAATTGAAATCGAGAAATATTTAGGAAAAATTAGAACGGTTTTGGGAGAAAACGATCCACAACATGCCAGATTCTAACAATCTGTCGAGTCATCGAGAGAGTTCGTACAGAAAATCTCGTGGCAACACTATTGTTTGTAGATTGCTCCAAAGCATTTGATTCCATGCACAGAGAAAAGATGGAGTTAATAATTTTAGCTTATGGTCTCGCTAAAGAAACGTTGAAAGCTATAATGAAGCTCTATAGATATACGAATGTCAAACTCCCTTCACCGGATGGAGACACGGACTTGTTCGACATAGTTGCAGGAATTTTGGAAGGATATAAATTACCACCTTATATCTTTATAAACTGCCTTGAGTACGCACTTCAAAAATGGTTTGATATAATTAAAGAATATGTCTTTACAGTGAAAAAGGTATTTAGCGAACGATATTCCACAAAACCAATAACGGATGCAGACGATACAGATGATTTAGCGCTTCTTGCAAATACACCTACCAAGCCAAACCTTTGCTGCATAGCCTGGGACAGGTAGCAGGAGGCATTGGCTTCTACGTTCGAGCAAACAAAAAAATATAAGTGTTTTAATCGAGAAGGCGCCATCTCCAGCTTAAATGGTGGTCCTCTGGAATTAGTAGACAAGTTCACGTACCTCGGCAGCAGTGTCTCATCTCCTGAAAGTGTTGTCAATATTCACCTGGTGAAGGCGTGGACTGCATTCGGTTGGTTATCTATCATATGTAAGTCAGATCTATCAGACAAAATAAAATGGGATTTCTTCCAAGCAATGGTGGTATCAGTACTACAGAATAGACACACATGGATGCTGACAATACGCATAGAGAAATAGTAAGACGGGGACGGATCAAGAATGCTTCGAGTTACATTGAACAAATCCTGGAATCAACACCCCAGGAAGCAACATCTGTACGGCCACTTATCTCTCATATCCAAAACCAACGAAGGAAGACGAATCGGACATGCGGGACACTGCAGCAGTAGCAAGGAAGAACTCGTAAGTGACGTTTTTCTGTTGATCCCTACACACGGACGTAACAGTTTTGGCCAACGAGCAAGATCTTAATTATAAGAGTGTTACATAGCCATATACACGAATATAGCCATGTGCGAAATAGACATATAATGTTCATAACAATAGAACATACAAAGAACATAGGAATCTCGGAATTAGAAAACACTTAACAACTACTTGTTCTGGTACGAAACCTTTTTATTAACTTTGAGTTAAAGGTTTCGACGTATGGAGGAGAGACACAATCTTCTATGCTGTCTTATTCATTTGGCCCCCGTCTCGAGCGGCCCCCATCTCGAGTTGCCCCCATCTCGTGCAGCCCTCATAGGGCGCAAGTTCGCCTCGCGTCTGCGAGCTCCAAAAGTCGGTCCTTCTCGTTTGGCGTTTAGTACCCAACTCTGACTTTCTTCAGATTCTCACACAAACTTCCGTGCGCTTCCGGTGCGTGACGTCACCCGTACCCTGTCACCCCGTTTTGTCTTTGACTATTGTGACATCTGAGTGACACCTCCATCTGCCCGTGCGCACCCGCGTTAACACCTGCCTCAATGTCGCACCCAACTAACCCATGTGCTGAGCCGAAAGGTTCTCAGACTAACTAAACTCAAAGGCATGAACCGAAATCCCTCGGCTATTATATAACAAGAGCTCTGTGCTGACACAGGATGCTGTTTAGAAGGCTTGTTGGGAACGATGGACAATAGGCTCGGATGGAGAGAGGCATTTATGGAAAACCATGCTAGCAGCACGCCTTGATGATATATATATATATATATATATATATATATATATATATATATATATATATATATATATGCAACGTGTCTAGCCATACTGGAGAGTTGTGATACAACGAAACTGTGTGTCTGTGGATGACAAGAGAATATATATATATATATATATACATATATATATATATATATATATAAGAAAATAATGGGTAGTAATCTGACAATTTGTGAAGAAAAATTGACAACGAATAATCCAAATAGAGAGTGGGGATTTATAGAGAAACAAAGTCAGTCGACACTATAGCGTTTCGGTTCTGCAGAACCATCATCAGGACTGAGGGGTTTTATTAGTGATGTTAAGTGTAGATGGATGTATAAAAAGTGTAAAAATATATAAAAATTTGGAAAAGTTGTACAACAAGAAAAGTTGGCTGTTTATGACAAGAAAAATTGGCCGTTTGATCAATTAATCAGCGTGCGTTTCTTTAAAATACGTCACCTGACATTAGAAACATTGTGCAGAATCCACTTTCCGTTAGTTCATCAGGAGATTTCAAATCATTCCTCGTTTTCGACGAAATTCAAATCATATATGTCTGCGTGTGTCTGAGCGTGTGTGTAAGAGAGAGAGAGAGAGAGAGAGAGAGAGAGAGAGAGAGAGAGAAAGAGAAAGAGAGAGAAAATGTATCTTTGAGTAAATTTTAAAAAAACTTATGAAATTCCACCAAATACCATTGTACAGATCTTATTACGAGTTCCGAAATCCACTGTTTTCACTATATTTTTCTACGGTAACTAGATGATCCCGATGTCCAATCTCATCGGGATCATCCCAGAAAAGCTGTAATGTAAATATATGGACATTTTCCGGAAATTATCCAAATATCGTCCAGTACAGGATAAGGAATATTTTGTGCAGTTGAAGACACATGGAGAATTTGGGAGAGGGCAAAGAAAATACCCTATACCGGGTATCGAGCGGGCATAGTTATAAGCCCCCCCAACTGAGCAAGCGAACCGAAACAGAAAATTTAGAGACTCGTTCTGCAAGGAAAGAAATGAAGCGAATTGGGAGAATTTTTGCCTTAATTTTGAGACTGCACTGAACCAAAATCTAGCATCCAGACAACTGGTTTTAATACACACAATCAATAAAGTCACCTCAAATGATCTCTTTGCTGAGTCGGTTGGGGTTGTAAAATACAACGACTGCATCTCTACTGAGGGGTAAGAACCCCCAGCAAAGACAGTCCTGGATATGACACTAAAAAAATATGAAGGTGAGGTACTAGTAATGCTGGAGCATTGGGTAATGCAGAGTTCTCCTTCATTACCATCGATCCCAGGTCCACTCTAGTTTAGCGTGGTAACACTTGATAGGGTCTTATTTATGGGTCAGATAGAACATAACTGTAGTTTCGAAAGTTTACTGTTTTTGCATTTAAACTGCGTATTTATGCTAAACTGAACTGTTTTGACATTTAAACTCTGAACTTATGCCAAACTGAATTGCTCGAAATATATCTGTTTTTGACATTGAAACTGAAGTTACGGTAAACTGAATTGTTTGAATTAGAACTGGGTGACTAAACTGAATAGCTTGAAATAGAAATGTTCTTGATAATTATCCTGTGTATTCATGCTAAAATGAATTGTTAGAAAAACAACTGAATATTTGTATAAAAATGGATTTGGCGTTAAATAACCTTCAATGGGTTACATGTCATAAAATCAACCAATCAAAAGATCTCTGAAAATAACGATAGGTTACACTTGTTTAGAAGACTTTGTATGTCTGTTTCTATCCCCTCACGAGGTGATAACTGATCAATACAATACTGTCATCTGATCGTTTGTTGTCAAGACAACAATATCTTCAGGTTAAGTGATATTTCTAATGAACCTATATGCATTTCTTTCAGCAAATAATAAACAGTGTTAGACATGGAGTTTATTAATTTTACATTCTCTTATTAGTATTTCTGGCAGCTGTGTAGATAACTTACAAAAATATGCTCTATTTTTTTAAAATTCTAATCTCTTAAAACGCTAGCCTTTACATAAACTTGCTGCAATTTCTAGCGATGGTAAATAGATAGCATTGTTGGTGGTTAATTCTCGAACTATGATCTAAAATACTGTAAAAATAATTACTTTTCAAAGATTGAAGTACAAAAATGCCTTCACAATAGTTATAGTTTTCGATGCCCTGAATGAAATTCAGACACATATATCTGCCACCAGAATCATTAATACATCACAAGTGTTTCTTGGGAATAATGTACCTACTTACTCCTCCTATCTGAGGTATTTTAATTAAAAATGCAAACGTCTCTCTTTCTTGTGTAGAAAACCTACATAATCATTCAAGAATATCTTCTTGTCCTGATGGAATTACTCCCAACTCCGGTTTAACTTGATCAAGAATACTATATATATATATATATATATATATATATATATATATATATATATATATATATATAGTCGATTAGTTGGGTGGTTGGTTGGTTGGTTATTTTTTATGGATATCAACCTTTATAGGTTATTTAATGCCATATCCATTGTATACAATTAAGCAGTTCTATTTCAAACAATTCAGTTGAGTATAAGTATAGAGTTTAATTGTCAAAAACATTTATATTTCAGCGTATTCAGTTTAGTCAACCAGTTCTAATACAAACATTTTAGTTAAGTATAAGCATAGTTTTTGATTTCACACAATTAAATTTCAAACTGTTCAATTTCAAGCAATTCAGTTTAGCATAAGTACGCTGTTTAGTTCTATTTGAACCGGATATCAGGTACTACCACTCCTGGCCAGAGTGAACCTGGGAGCGATGGCAATGAAAGGGTGCTCCACATTCCCCAAAGCACCAGTATCACTGGAAGCTCACCCTCAGATTATTTAGTGTCATATCGATGACACTCGTCGTAGGGGGGGGGGTCTTACCCTTCTGCAGAGGTGTAGTCGATGTATTCAACGGCCCCAGCCGACTCGGTAAATATAAATATTGCGTGATCCAAAAACTAACGTGACCATAAAGGTACCATCGAGAGTTTGGGTTTTAAAATAATATTTACGAGTCCACTATCCCTGTCAACATATTAGAAGTCTATTTCACAGGGGATTCATACGATGTTGTTTCTTCTGTCATAATAATGCTGCTGCACCCCCAAACAATGTACCAAATTTCAAGACATGCGAAATAAGCTAAACAGACGTAATTAGCCAGACATGCAATATTCCCCAGGCATTATAAAAAAAAACCTATCAGTTTCTCCATGGACGCAACTGTGGATACCCAAGTCAAATCTATAAAATATTGCAATAAAACGCCAGATAACCGGTAGAGTCCATGTGGTACAGTAATTAAAATCCTGGACAATGATATCGGAGAAAATGAATTAAAATTCCTCTCACACAATTTCGTTCCCTCAGGAAAAATACAAGCCTCATTACCATCAAGATTGTTCGTTATTTTAATAGCATTCGTAGCTTAATTAATTAATTGTTTGTTATTTTAATTGCATTCGTAGCTTATTTAATGCCAAAGCCATCCTTTTTAGAAAAGCAGTAGTGGTACCATAGATTGGAGAACAAGGGAGTTCATACCATTCTCAAGAGTATTTTTTCGAAAGTAATCGCAATAGTGTGACTGGACTTCGAACTCACGTACTACGATGCCACAGTCCAGCGCTTTACACATTAAACCACAGGGACACCCTCGCATTAAGGTAAAGGTTAAATAGCGGCGCTAATGTTCTTCTATTAGGATGGATTTGCCATTTAAGAACTCAGGAACGTTTATATTCCATTATACACAGCAACTAAACCAAACCAGCTTTCTAACTAAACATTTACGTTTTTTTTTAACATTACATGTTTATTATGATTACAAACTGTCTGATTATGAGTCATTTTCGATAATTTGTATTCCTTACCCTGGATGTGATGACCATCCTGCAGTTTGTAATTCGTTCCTTTTCATAATTAATAATAAATATTGATTTGAATAGATAATTTATTTGTTTTTGTTTATCACAGCTTTCTCTACGTATCATTAATTACCGCCAATAAGCTCCTCATTATTGCTTTTATCTTATCTAATTCTGTTTTACGGTCCTATTTGTGAAGTTTTCCTCTGATCCAATTTGCTCTACGATAAACTGGAAAGATTGCTATTTGATTTTATTTTTGTTTTTCTTCTTCTTGCGTTTTCGTGGTGGTAAAATTTTACCCGATTTTATGGGTAATTTCATTTTCATTTGCATAGGGACTTATCTAGAAAGAAGATAAAAGAAAAACTCACTTCTTGAGTAAAAAATGCAAGAATTAAAGAAAAAAAACAACCAAAAAACAAGAACGTATCTATAATTGGATGGAAGAAAACTCACGGTAAATGGGGAGACTTTTAATTAAAAAACGATTACGTATTTTGATTATTAATATTACACACACACACACACACACACACACACACACACACACACACACACACACACACACACACACACACACTCTCTCTCTCTCTCTCTCTCTTTCTTTTTCAAACAATCTGTCTATCTTTCTTTCTCATTCATTCTTCATCCCTTTCTCTCAATATCTATCTATCTATCTATCTATCTATCTATCAGTAAAAAGGAAAGTTGGCGATTTTAGTCGAGGATAACCTGAAAGCTCCCTTTTCAATAAGTACTACACCGGGTATTAAGGGGTGGCTCTACTCTATTACCTATATTGCTCGACTTTACCCTTGATCCATACTTTATAATGCTGAGTGTTACTAACCTGAGTTACTAACCGGAGTTTACTTACCCTCGATTACGGTTCCCTTTTCAATAGATACTACACCGAAGTGTAGGAGAGGGCGCTACTCCATTCCCTGGACTGCTCCACTATACCCTTGATCCACACTTTATAATGCTCAATGTTAAGAAAGGTAGCATCAAGTACCTTTTTTTGAGTCTTTTGTTTGACTCGACTTATGTTTGAGTCTTTGGTATTAATTAGGATTGAACCCCGATCTCCAGGACCATAGGAAAAGTTGGAAAAATATATACTGTGACTGTATTTTCAAAAACATAAAAATAAGAAAAAGGGATGTTCTAAATACATCCAACAATGATAATTAATTTTACACTGTAAACACAGGTAAATTTATAAGGTGTTCGGCTCATTGGCCGAGTGGTTAGAGTGTTCCCCAATGGTTCGGGAGACTTGAGTTCAATCCCAGGTTGCATCATACCAAAGACTTTTAAAATGGTTTACCCAGTCGGCTGGGGCTGTAGAATACACCGGCTGCTTCTCTGCAGAGGGATAATATCCCCCCCTAACGAGTGTCCTGGATATGACACTAAACAATCTTATGGTGAGGTTCCAGCAATGCTGGAGCATTGGGGAATGCGGAGTACCCCTTCATTACCATCGCTCCCAGGTCCACTCTGACCCGGAGTGGTAGCACCTGATAAGGCCCTATCTATGGGTTAAATAGAACTAACAGCATTCTTATGCTAAACTGAATTGTTTGAGTAAACTGAATAGCTTGAATTAGAAATGTTTTTGACAATTAAATCGTACTTACATTTAAACTGCGTGCTTATGCTTAACTGAATTATTTGAAATGGAACTGTTTTTCGACATTAAAATTGTATTTACACTTAACTGAATTGTTACAAATAACTTCTTGAATAGTTTGAAATAAATGTTTTTGACAATTAAACTGTACTTATGCTAAACTGAATGGTTTTAAAAAGAACAGATTATTTACATAAAAATGGATTTGGCATTAAATAACCTACAAAAGTTGATATGCCATAAAACCTAACAAACCAAACTAAACCAAACCTTTTAAAATGGTACTTGATACTTCCTTGCTTAACACTCAGTATTGTAAGGTACATATCAATGGTAAAGTGGAGCAATCCAGGGAATGGAGTAGCGCCCTCCCCTACACTTCGGTGTGGTATCTATTGAAAAGGGAACCTTCGGGTCAGCCTCGATTACGGTTGCCAACTTTACTTTTCTTATAATGTGAATTTAATTGAGACATTTAATTTTATAGTTTGAAACCTACAACAACGAATGAGTTTTGAACACCAGATGAAATAGAAATCATCGAAATTCCATTTGAAACGTTTTATGAAATTCGCAATTTCATTTGTTATGATTATCAGCAATGCCTTAAACAGAATGGTGATAAGTTTGAACACCTGCGATTACTCAGTAAAGTTTCCAATTCTGTGTGTTCTCGTTATGAGCAATGCCCGGATAGAGAACAATCACCAGATCGATCAGCTGCTTAACCTCAAAATATTCCATACTTGTCTGCTTTAATGTGAATGACAAAAATTAAATGTATCTTAATATATACTGTATTTATGATACATTAAAATGTTCGTACATTTTTTAGAGAATCTGTAATAATTAATGTGTCCACGAGATGACCAAAATATTCAAGATAGGACCAAGATACGAACACGTGAAATAGACATAGAATGTTCATAATGTTCAAAAACATAGGAATCCGAAAACACGAAATTTCTTCATGTACGAAACTTTTATTTACCTTTTTGAGTTTAAGGATTTTCGACATGAAGAGAGAGAGAGAGAGAGAGAGAGAGAGAGAGAGAGAGAGAGAGAGAGAGAGAGAAATATTTCTATGCTGACTGGTTTTACATCGTCAGCTCTCAACTCAATCAACAACGCGCGGCGCTCGTAGCACACAAAGTCGTCTGGCCTCGCCCAGGTCTGAATCTCAACAACTGCTTTTTTTTCAAATCCCCAAAATCCTCAGCACTTCCGGGCATCACGTCAGTCACGCCCCCTGGAAACATTTCCAATCTGGGTTTTTTATTGTGATATCTCTGATTGTCACATCCGCCCCGCGCCCGCGTGAACACCTGCACTCAACTATAACCCATGCACTAACTAACCCATGCACTAAGAGATAGGTTTTATGATAATATAAAAAAAATCTATCCGCAATTATTTCAAAGCAATCAGATTTTTTTTTTCAAAGTGATCTTTGAAAGCAGTAAAGTTCGGAGAATCAAATAAACCAGTATAAAACAAGTACTTAAAAAGCAGAACTTGACCTCAACCCACGACACATTACAGCCTGTAACATCTGTACCATGGTTGTTTATCTAAAGCCGGACTCTCTAGTCACAACATGTAATGGCAGTTAAATTTCGAAGACTTGCTTGGCAAGTCAATCAACAGGAACCTATAAGAAACTCGAATCAATTCTGCGACAAAATTTGTGCATCTGCGACCGATTTAGTAAGTCATATAAGGGTCACCGGGAAAATATCAATGAAAAACACAGTTTTATGGCTTTGAAGGATATACTTGGCATTAGGAGTCACACGGACTCTTTGTGAATCAATTAGATGGTCTTCGGCAATGAAGTTACAGTCAATATATATATAGTGGGTTTCCAAAAAGTATTAAGACGGAAAATTTTTACCAGAGCCTGAAATAAACAATGAAAGAGAAATTAGTTTTCTTCAATTTATCGTCTTGCTTTTCAGGATAATTTTTCCATTGAAATTTTTATTAGATAAAATACCTGGGAATCATCTTTTTGAAATTGTGTGATACAGTGATATATTTTCTTTTTTATTTTAACTTTGAGATGAACATAAAATTAGCAAACAAAAAAAAATCTCTAGAAGTTAAGTCTGGTCAGTACGGAGAGAACAGACTTTCAGAGTGTTTTTTTTCAAAACCTCTTGATCTAAGCATATCGAGATTGTTGAAAAAAAATATCGAAGTTTAGCAATGAATCGTCTAAACATTCTTCATTTTAATTCTAACGGCAAATGACCCGGTCGGCCGGAGTTGTAAAATACACCAACTGCACCACTGCATGAGAGACAACCCCACCTCGACAAAGCCATCTTTGACTGCGAGAGGCAACGTTCGAATGCTTGAGAAGGTGATCTTAGTGGTTGATCTTTGATCCGGTAAACGAAGTGGTCACATGACTTGCAATACAGTATTTTGACCTTTACTTGGCAAGACGAGCAATCGGAGAGCCTCAGTTCGATTAATCGGCTTGTCATGCATTGGTTTAGCACCTACATAATTGTCCCGACTGTATTCTTCAAATTGCTTTTATGGTAAACTAACACCCAGCCGTTAATGGTGCCATAAAGGTCGCGTCTAAGGGTCAGTCGGGTCGAGAAAAACAAGAATATGATTATCGTTTGTATGACATTACCTGCATCTGTTTGAAGAATGTGGAGTACCCCTTGATAAGAAATACTCCCAGGTTCACTCAAACTGAAGTGCTAGTTCCTGTTAAGGTCCAAAATCTAGATCTGATAGAAGTGTCTAATCAGTTAATCAGCATTTTTAGTATTTTATGCTTTCGAGAGTTTTTTTCAACCAGCATTAGTTGATGGATTTTCACTGGATTCTGTATACAACAAGTCTCCTTAAGTCTCCTTGACTATTCTCAGTATTCTGGCCGATCTGAACATTGGTGTAGTTTGAATGGTATCCACTGGTCCTCTTATTTCCAAGTCTTCCAGTCCCTGTATCAATCTTTTGGTGGCTGCCTGTTTAAGACTTTCCAGTTCTTTTTTTTTATTTTTTGTATACCATTTGATATCTTTCATGAACATAAGGTGGTTAATTTCTTCTCAAGATTTATGAAGTTTGTATCCACCTGTGCCTTTCCTAAATTTATAATTGAGTAGCATCTTCGGTATTATAAAGGGTAATGGTAATAGTGCATCTCTCTGGAATATCACTCTCTGGATTTTCACCTCAGCTTAGCTTTTTCCTTCACTGTTTGCTCTTCCCTCCAGTTTTTTATGGTTTTCTCCATAAAGTTTATGACTTCACCGAATATCTTCTACATTTCGAGGTTGTCTATCATTCAGCAAAGCTGAATGATATCGTATACTATTTTATTTCAATTCATGATATAGCTAGATTTTTTCGTCGCGTTTTGCTGTCCTTGAGGATGTGTGGATTAATGTATAGTACCTTTCCTGTTTCTCTGGTTCCCTATTTGTGAATAGTGAATCCCCTTAAAGATTTGTGCCGTTAGAATTTTCTACATTATCCAGAGGCATGTTATCAGTTTATAGTTGTTTTGGTTGCCTCCTTTTTAGATCAGGGTAGTTTTTCCTTGGATCATCCATTCGGGTATGTCCATTTCTTGTAAGCATGTATTCATTTCAAGAGTCAGTCTGTCGTGAATGGAAGTGGATTTTTAAACCAGTATCCATGTATGCTATCATGGCTTGACGTTTAGGGTTGCTCTATGTGAATCGAGTTGTATTTTCGCCTTCGGATCTTATTTGAGTCGTTCTAAATCTTTTCCTATTTTGCTAATCCATTAGGTTTTCTCTTATGTTCTCTTCGTTGCTATATTTGGCTCCAAAATAGTTTTGTTTCATGGTCATCATCTCGTTGATGTCTTCGTACATTCTACCTCTACTTACTAGTACAAGTTTTTCGAGATTTTGGAATTTTCTTTTTATTCGTATTTATTTCCTCGGGTTATATTTATGCTTTTATTTGTTGAGTTGTTTTGGGTTTTTTTTCGTCCCAATATATTCCAGCGTTCTCTCTCTGTTTTAACTATTTTGCTTGTTGTTGTTGTCTTTACTGCGTTTCCAGTCGAATTTCCCATCCAGTTTTTTTAGTTTCTATTCGAGTTATTTAGGATAACACCGTTTTTATTACAGACAGATTTTACACCTTCATAGATTAGTTCGTTTTATTTCGAGATGTTTTTTTGTTGAGATATGTGTTAATAATTTTTTTTTCAGTTTCGGCTTTGTCTATTTTTGAGTCTTGGTCTCTTAACAATAGTAAATTAATTTTATCTTCATACATTAATATCTTTAAAATATCTGTATTATTTTTTTTTCTTCTCGAGTTAGTTTTTGATCTCTGTGATTTGGGTTTTTGGTATTTCGATTGTTATTGATTTGCTGTTCATATCTGGTTTTTAACATTTGTGTCTATTTAATGTCTATTATTATATTAGGGTCTTGTTGCCTTGATTTCCTATTTATCTTGTAATGTATTTCTAATATTTCGAGGTCAGAAAACCAGCCCTATATTTTTTATACCATCGTCGTAACTTGATCAACAAGTTTTTGATAGTAGTCTGAAATCCAGCGTATTCTTCCCAGATATCTAACATTCTTTTCTTATAACCTCTTTGCGTAATGTTGCTCCTAAAATAATAGTGGCGTGCTAGTTTATTGTCTTCCCTTGTCCATTTTCGTGTTGTTGTCTCTGGTATGTATGACTAATTTGGTCGTCGTTTGTGTACCTTAAAAAAGAACAGCCAACATTGGCAGGATGACGATAATGTCGACCATCTTGGGTATTAGGGGAGCACCAGCCGATCTTGACACCCAGAACTATTGTCTGGATCCCACGTTGTGTTATGTTTCGATTAGCATTTTTATCATGGGCAGTATATAGTGGCTATACCACGGTTTATTTAAAATCTGCGCACCAATCACAGATGTGACCAAGTGCAACTTAAGTAAGAGGACACATTAGTGGATCACAATAAATACTTTGGCTTTTTTCTTCATCAGAAGAGCCCATCCTTATCAATGGGTGGTAGTAGTTTCCTGACTGAACTACTTGACCCAGGCCGTTAAACTATAAAGATCTTCCACCCAGCACCTGATGAGGCTCGCCGTTGACCCAACTCTAGATTCATCAACCTTACTTTACAGTCACCATCCTGCTTGTGTTTATATTAATATTTATATTATATATTAAGCGATTTTTTAAATGTTGATTAGTAAAGTCTTACTTGTTAATTTCCACCTATTCATTATTTTCCCCATACTTTCCAACCCAAGAGCAATTAGATGCTGTGAGGTATCACATCTATCTCACACATAATTCTAATGTGATTATTGGCTTTAAGAAGATTATGTTAAACGCTTAATTAACAGTATCTGATTTTATAATTTATAAACAGCCAAAACATAGAAACAAGGAAAATTCGATGAAGTGATAATAATATTATTATTATTATACATTTTTGGGGAAAACATTCGGCTGATATCAAATTACTTGTATCAAATTAGTTTGGTTTGATGGCATATCAACCATGGTAGGTTAATGTTGTGGGAGCCTTACCCATCTCACATAATGTACTCTTCTCACCGTTATTAGTACTGAGAGATTTCGCTGCTAGACAGACAGATCACAATCGGTCTGACACCTCTCTAGGTGTCGGGTATCTCATTGGCCGGCCGTGTTATCTGCGGCACGGATCTGGCCGAGTGTGTCTCGGTGCCTGGAGATTTCCTTCGGCCTCAAGGGGCCTTCCCCCAGGCTTTTACCCCCTTTCGAGGGGGGTTGGTTTCATTGCCCGGCGCCTGAGGCGTCCCTAACAAGGGGAATGCCGACGGGGCCGAGGGCATTTTTGGCAAACTCCAGGCGCGTGTGGGCTACGGCCCTGCGGCCTGTCCCACCCAAAAAAAGGCCTGGTGCCATACATGCTCGTAAGGTGGGGCGTGCATCAAATACCGCAGATCACTATCGGTCTGACACCACTCCAGGTGTCGGGTAGCACTTCGGCCGGCCGTGTTATCTGCGGCACGGATCTGGCCGAGTGTGTCTCGGTACCTGGAGATTTCCTTCGGCCTCAGGGGGTCTTCCCCCAAGGCTTTTACCCACTTCGGGGAGTTGGGTTCATCTCCCGGTGCCTGAGGCGCCCCTTATAAGGGGAATGCCGACGGGGCCGTAGGCATTTTTGGGAAATGCCGGATGCGTGTGGGCTACGGCTCTGCGCTCGGACCCACCATAAAAAGGGCCTTGTGCCACACATGCCAGTTAGGTAGGGTGGTCATCAAATACTACAGATCAATATCGGTGTTATCCGAACAGTAATAGACTTCTTACCTTTTCTATGTAACTCTATCTTTCTTGTGTAGTATAATCTGTTATCTAATATCCATGTTTGTGTTTTCATTAGTGACCCTTTCCGGGGCCACAACTGTTATTTAATACCACATCATGTTTATACATGTTTATTAAATGTACATATTACCAACCCCTCTGCTCGGGTAGGATATAGCACATGTTTTCCTTTTCTGGACTAGTTAACGTACCAAGGCTAAAGAAACCAGTCTGCCCTACAATGTACCCATAAGTGGAAGGAGAATAATTTCCCAACGGTGCCCATGGTGTAATGGTTATCGTCGTAGGAAATGGACACGGCGACACGAGTTCAAATCCTGGAAGAGACTGAGTGCATTTCACATAGCACTAACACCCTTGGGAAAGGTATGAATCCGATTATTCTCCTTCCAGCTATGGGTAAATAGTAGGGCAGACTAGGCTCTTCAGCTGTGGTGTGGCAACTAGTCTAGGAGAAGGAAAACTATGAATCTGTTAAACTCCGCTTAAAAATTGACCTTGTGTCATATCCTGCCCGTGCGGAGGGGTTGGGTAAATAGGATAACTTTCCCAACGGTATCAATGCTATGTGAAATGTAATCAACCTCATGCAAGGATTGAACTTGTATCGCTATGTGCATTTACAACGACGATATGCATTACACCACAGGGCACCTGCAAATATATACTATATATATGTGTATGATTTTAAAGCACATTTTGTAGATAACATTCTTAAGCGAGTCTGAACTCTTCTTTGAATGACAAACAAAATTTGAGACTCCATTAAAGAAAGTTAACAAAAATAATTGAAAAGTGTTGGTGATTTGGTCATAGAGACGACAAAATTCAACATCAAGAAAATGTGATCAAATGGGATTTTCTGTTTACTGGTTTGATTTTGTGATGTTTATGCAATATCCTACTTTGAGGGTTATTAAATGCAGAATCTTATATATATATATATATATATATATATATATATATATATATGTTTGTTGGCCGATAGTAATCGACGGCTACCAGAAGACGCCTTTTCAATAGCTACTACACAGAGGTGTAGGAAAAAGGAACCTACTCATATTCCTGAATTTCTCCTCTTACCATTTATTCGTACCTTATAATATATATATATATATATATATATATATATATATATATCAGATGTGTTGATGAGCGGTCAATCATCGTCCAAATAAATAAAAAATCAATTCAATTTCCGTTTTTTTTTCTTTCCTATGTTGCGTGAACGTTAGGGTGTATCAGAGACTGATCATCTCTGATAGGGTCTGCAGGGGAGGGGAGTATAATGTTGGAAGACCCGAAACTCTCCAAGGAACCAAGCAGAACATCACTGAGGACACTCTCCGGCGGTAAATGTATTAAGGCGTATATATATATATATATATATATATATATATATATATATATATATGTCTTCTGCCTCACCAGATACTTTCTAAAGTCAAATTTCTCGATACCTTTTGATCACTCCTCATATATAGTTTAAAGCTGAATAGTTTTTTTTTTTTCAGACAACACTGATTTATCACTGAAAAATCTAGACGATAAAGTTGATTAGTGAGATGGGTCAGTCCTTTCGGTATTCAATAAAGATATATATGTAGGAAATAAAACCGCTAGTAAATTATATCATTTCCTTTTTAGAAAAAGAATTGCATGATGTTTGATTTATAATACCAACAATCGTTCTAAATTAGTGAAAATTCATTCCATTATTCTTTCTCGACTCGATTTTTCACTCAAGTTTTAAAAGTAACTCGGAACATTCCTTACTATTCAACATAAATATATTCTTATGAGTTTATATCTGAAAATTAAACTGATAGAACACACTTTGCCATATATATGAGCATATAATTATTAAGATCGTTATTTATTAAGATTAGCTTACTAGAGACTCAAGGTGAAGGAACCAACTGAGATCGAACTCACGAACAATGGTCTGCTAGTGCAGCTTGTGCAGCATTACCCAAAGTAAGGCGCTCATCTATTTGTAAGTTGAGAGAGGCAATCCTGTTAAAGGAAAATAGAGGAATTCATATATTTCCCCAAATTCTCGCCATAGGCGAATCCATTTCCTGCCACGATAATAATTACGCCAGAAGCACCTACATGCAGATACAGCAATTATACTTTCACCGAGTGGGTTGCAAGTTCAACGAACAGCTATTGCTCTTTAAACATAGATGGTCTAGCCGCTACAGTTGTTATAGAATAGTTGCAAACCAAATTATGCACTGCAATTTTACATACCTCTGGATGTAGAACCACTAATAGCATGCCTATCACCACGCGTGCTTAGTGAAACGGTTATCGTTTTATGAATTAGAATCGCCGACCTTATTTTAAATGCAGTTATCTGTCTCCTCTAAAAGTAGTAGGGCATGTTGTGTTATTTAGCTTTGTCTAAGCAGATTGCCAAGATGAAGTAAGAACTCAGAATCAGAACTTGCTATACTCGACTAAAATATTTACCTTGTATCACATCTCGTCTACTGGTAAATACAGATGTGGTAGTTCCAAAAGCGTTGTTGCAAAGTAAATATGGTTTTACTTCATCTATGATTTGAACCTGGTTCGCAAATTCTATTTTTAATGCTTTGTTGTTTACTAGGCTGTGCTCAATCTTCCATTCTCTGTTTTTTCTGGGGTCCACCGAGTGTGGATGTTATTACGCTGACCTGCCTGCTTGGAGAAGCTGGGTTTGTGGCTTGGAACCTAGGGCGCCCCAATGTGGGTAATAAAGAAGGGAACAAACATTTTATCATGATGCTCATGGGTGTTGATTTGTGCGGGGCTCCCATTCTAAAATAACCTTGTGTCAAATCCGATCTGGTGAGAACTTGGATGCATATCAAATTGTGCTAAGTCTTGCGTACAGGCTCCCGGTTTCTGGCGGTACTTTCTGTTTAAATACAGAGTAGGCTCATTTCTCATTTAATCTTCGGTGATCTAATGGAAATCAGAATCTTTTAGCGTAACTTGATCGTTTCATTTAATCAGTATTCATTACATCTAATGAAGCAATTGTTCGTCAGCCTATGAATCCATTTTAACGCATTATTATCCACGGATCCATCAATTACAGTGAACTGCGATGTTTTCTAGGTCAAATATATATTATAGCTGATTTTGCGGCCGTTGTTTTTTACGCTGAATCCAAAGAGTATATTATTTTTTTTAACCAAATAAAATTTTAAAGATATATGTTCTTACCTGAAATGTGTAAAACGGTATCATAAATGTATTTTTTTTCTTGTTGAATTAAACAAATGATGCTAAATTTAGAGCAGATATATTTGCAGAAAACAAACATTTTTCAATAAGATACTGAAAAATACACAAAAGAAGCTATTCGTAAAAGAAGTTTCTCAGAGATTTCCTCCTGTGCTTGGAAGCTATCGCATTCCGTTGTAAACACCAGCAGTAGTCAGCGAGAAAGTTTACATTCAACCGTCCTTGGTAGTGCTCTTCAATAATGTCTTGGCGGAAACTGTCACCCACTTCTTTCAAAATTCTCCTCAGCTCTTTGGAAAATTGTCCAAGTTTGACTGTAGAAAGTGCTTTTAGATTGACATTCGTGCACCTATTTGGGGTAAACCCTTCAGTAACTCTTCTCTTCAATTTCGTCCTTGTATTCTACTCTTCGGTGGTTTCCCGGGAAGTTTGTACCTTCTGACTTCAGTGACTACAACTCATGAGGGATCAATGTTTGACGAAGCACAGGGTAAAGATAAACTGTACGTTTATCTTTACCCTGTGCTTCGTCAAACATTGGGTCCTTCATGAGTTCTCTTATTTGAGGGCCGTCAAATATACCCGTTTCACCATGCTTATTGGTGGGAACTTCTCATGGAGGAAAGCAAACCTCCGGCCTTCCGTGTCCATTGCTTTCTTAAAATTCTTCAGTACTCCCAAACTGATATGTAAAGGTAGAAGCATTATCTTGTTGTTCTACGAGTTGGTAAGACAGAACGTTATGGAGCTAGCTTTTAACGCTTGTCTTAGCGACCACTCTTGTCTGACATAATGCTAGTCGTCAGCCCGGCTGTCTCAGAAACAGAAAAGAAGGATACTTTCATGTACCCATCTTGGAGCCCAAGGACCAGTTCAATGACCTTAAGTTATATACAGATAAACATTTTTACCCCTAGTAGTTAACAGTAGAGGGGGGTGACCTCGTGGTGTAATGGTTAAAGCGATGGACTGCGGAATCGTAGTACGCGAGTTCGTACTCCAGTCGCGCTATTACGTTTACTTTCGGGCAAATACCCTTGGCAAAGGTATGAACCCCCTTATCCTCCAAGCTATGGGTTAAATAGTACCCTTACTCTTCTTCTAGGAGAATGGCTTTGGCATTAAATAACCTAAAAAAAGAGTTGATATGCCATTAAACAAAGAAACCAACTTAACAGTAGAGAGCAAACGATCCATGCTCTTGTGAGTTTCTTTCATATGTACTGAATGCATAATAGGGACGGATGAAAAACTATTCCGATTATGTAGAAAAACTTCTTTGAGTCTTCTGTTAGGCTAGTCAATAAAAAGGTCTCCATTCCGTAGCATCGTACTCAAAATCTATTGATTTGACCAATTCAGTAAGGTTGTCGCAATAAAGCAATGATGACTTATCATGGAACGTGCAAAACTGTCTTAATTATCTCTCAATGATTCAATACCAGTAGACGTGAGCCCAGCAGCTGAGCAGACTCTTTTGAAAGGTTTAGGTCTCTTGTCAGGTCGTTGATTTCTGATTGTGTCAAGTTTACTAGCAAGTCATCCTCTTCTGTCTTGTGTGCGTCATCCAAAGCAACATCAGTCCTGTCACTATGCTTGGCATCAGAGCTATATTTCATGTTAACACCTGACTCAGGAACAGGAAGCTCCGGGCCCTGAGGGACGGGATTTATGGCAGAAGGAACATCTGGATATTGGACATGTTGCTTGTTCTTGCTATTTTTTTCCTTTCAGATTTATCTTGCAGAAATAGGTGTCCGTAATGTGATTTTTCCTTTCCTCCAAACCATTGGAATAGCAATTAGCATCGTCTTTCTTTTACAATTCCTCCAATCCCCCAAGTTCTCAACACAAGTTTTACAGCAAACGTGGAGAGTGAATAGCTTATCCTGACCCCCTTTTTTGACTCACAATAATAATCACGATATGCCTTCTTTACAAAGTCAGTGATTTTTATTTGACGGGTTAGGAAGAAACATATTACGGCTGAACCTGTCAGGATTATTTTTACATTTCCAATACATTCTTACAACAATACAAACATGAAGTTGAAAAGAGGGAAAAATAAATCAGCCCTCAGCTCGTCTTCGATAATTGATACAGTACATTAAAACCATTTTAACCAAAGAGATAAGCTCCGCCCAATCTAGGTTTATGGGTGTTAGCGAGTACGGTGGTACCATGTAATTAGTTAAACATACAACCTTACATGCTATACTAAAAATCAGGCACCCCCGATATATGCTGTGAAGAGTAGATTGAATAAGTCTTATAATTGTGTATAACTTGTTGTGAAGTATTCAAGTACATCCTAAAAACAAGACCTGGTCAAACACAATGAATGGTATGTTTGAATTCAGTATGAAATGGTGATCATACGAGGATCATTAAATAAGTTTCCATATGTTTTTCGTATGGGCACTTTTATTGATAGTACACTCATGAAACTCTAGTCCCCTTCGAAGTAATCACCTCTGGCTGGAATGCACTTACTGTACCGTTCCAACAACTTCTGGAAGGCCCCATGTAAGTCCTCATGTGAGAGCGTATCAATGACCTTCGTCACAGTCTCTTTCATCTCCTCAATTGTCTCATGAGGACAGCCTAGGGAATAACAAAAAGTCACAGGGAGCAAGGTATGGACTATAGGGAGGGTGAGGAACTGTCTTGATGCCCATCTTGGTCTAATAATCTGTGACAAGGATGGAGTTGTGGACTGGTGCATTGTCCTGGTGGATATGCCATTGACCCGATTTGAGGAGTGCTGGCCTCTTCCGACGGAATCTCTTCCTCAACTCCCTTAAAACCTCAACATAGTAACCCTAACCCTAACGCTTTCGCCAATCAACTCTGGTCTATTGATTTCCTTACTCCCCCCACACCTCTCATCATCCCTTACGGACTCCCTGCCTTCCTTGAATCTCTTATGCCACTCAAAAACCGATGCTCGATAAGCAGTCTGAAGCATTCCATATATTTCTCTTGCATTTTTTCCAAGTTTAAAACGGAATTTTATTGCATATCGTTTTTCTAAAGTGTCCTCACGTCCAGATTGCATTTTTGAAGGACCAGAATTCCAACTCGCTTATTACGATGTCACAGTCCAGTAAGTTTGCTTCTACACTTCAGAGTTCCCCATTTTTTAAGAAGAAGAAGAAGAAGAAGAAGAAGAAGAAGAAGAAGAAGCTCATGTTACTGTTTGCTTAAAGAATATTGAAAAAAGAAATGTAATGATTAGATAATACGTTCAAACGAGTAATACTTTCAAATAAATCAGACTTATTCCATTTAATATATAATACTTTATTTCATTGAATAATAAATTTATTTCATTATTCCATTTAATATATAATACTTTTGGAAAAGAAATAATTTTTTTATGGTGATCAGTGTATGAACAAAAGGATTGATCAAACAATTCTAATATCCGTTTTTTTTTCATATCTTTCTTTTTTCATATCTTTTCTGAAAAAATCAGTTAGATGAACTCGACACATTTTTAAACAATTTAAAGCAGACAAGGTGTAGCTCTTGATTAATTATCTTCTAAAGGGTGGAAGAAGTTTTTAAGTAAAAGTTTTTTTGGGCATACTAAATGCTAGAAGTATTTGGTACATCTACGAACAGTACAGTTGCCTGGAAACTCCATCGACGAATTTTCAAAATCTGAGATATTTTTGATCGATTTTTTTCAATTTTTCCGAAGAATTTTCTCACCTTCAGTTCAGATGCGATTGTAAAACACGACATTGTGAACTTTAGTAGCGATAACAGTAAGATTTATATTGGTGTTATTCTTATTGATTCCGAGGTAGCCTATCTTTCGTAAGGAGGTGATTCAGGCCTTCTAGCATTTGGTATGCCCAAAAAAACCATTACTGGTATAACAGTACTCAATGAAAACTGGAATTCAATGGTTCGCACACTTGATGAAATTATCAATAATGTGCTTGGATTACGGACTTCTATCAAGCTAATGAAATAGAATATCTTGAAATTAGAAAAAAAATGTAAAAAACAAAAAAAACAGTCGATATCCAGAAAATTATTACTGAGCCAGAGAAGGCAGATGATCAAGCACTTCTTTCAAATACCACTGTTCAAGCCTAATTCTACTGCATATTCTGGGGCAGCTATCAAGAGGAATTGGTCTCTGTAAGAAGTTAGGTAAAAGAGTTCATGTGTTATAATCAAGATGGAGCCATCTCATTAAGTTACAATCCTCTGAAAAGACTAGACTCTTTCACATACCTCGGTAGCAATATCTCATTTTCTGAAAGCGATATCAACATGGCCCAGTCAGTTGGGGCTGCAGAATACACCGACTTCTTCTCTGAAAAGGAGTAAGCCCTCCCCCTTACGTGTGTACTGATATATGACTCTAAACAATTTGATGGTGAGGTTCAAGTAAATCTGGAACGTTAGGAAATGCAGAGTTCCTCTTCATTGTCATCGCTCCCAGGTCCACCCAGGACCGGAGTGGTTGCACGTGATAGGGTCCTATTTATGGGTCAAACAGAACTAAACTGTGTACTTATCCTATTTATCCTATTTACCCAACCCCTCCGCTCGGGCAGGATATGACACAAGGTCAGTTTTTAAGCAGAGTTTAACAGGTTTGAATTCAGAGCTTTCCTTCTTTTAGACTAGTTGCCTCACCAAGGCTGAAGAACCTAGTCTTCCCTACTATTTACCCATAGCTGCAGGGAGAATAATTGGATTCATACCTTTCCCAAGGGTATTAGTGCTATGTGAAATGCAACCAGTCTCGTCCAGGATTTGAACTCGTGTCGCCGTGTTCATTTCCTACGACGATAATCAATTACACCACGGGCACCTCCCGTACTTATACTAAACCGGATTGTTTGAAATCTGACTGTGTAAACAATAAAAAGAAAACTTTACTAAGCTGAATTTTTTAAATGTTAATTCGGTGTTAAATGACTCGAAAACGGTTAATACACCGTAAATCAACCAATCAACCAGAAGCGATATTAACATACACATTTGTAAACCATGGGCTGTAATTGACAGGTTATCAATCATATAGAAGTCTGACCTCTCAGATAAAATAAAACGGGAATTTTTCCAAAAATGTAGACTTGTCAGAACTACAAACTGTTTGCATCACTTGGACTTAACCGAAACTCTTGGAGAAAAATCTCGATAGGAACTCCACAAGGATGTTGCATGATGTTTTGAACGAGTCCTGGAAGCATAACTTTACAAGACAGTAGTTGTACGGTCACTTACTTCTCCACCTCTGAAACCATTCCAAAAAAACAAGCAAAACACGTTGGTCACCATTGGAGAAACAAGGTAGAACACACAAAACAACATTTCTTTTATATGTCTTGGCATGAGCACGACAAAGCTGGCCGATCAGCAAAATATTACGTTGATGAGCTCTCTGCGGCCACTGCATGCCGTCAAGAAAACTTAGTAAAAGTGACAGCTACTTAGGATGGATAGTAAGAGACCGAGTCAGAGGACTTGGTGCTATTAACGTGTCTTGATGATAAGGATGATTGTGAAGGTATATCAGTGAAATGTTTTCCTAAGAAGAAAGTCTGGATTGCTTTGTCAATAGAATTTATTCAGTACAAAAGTTTAAAATATCTTTATTTATTAAACTTAACATCTTATTCATTCCAACCGTATGATAGCGTATATTACAGAGTTTCTTAATTAATACCTATAGCAACGAATACTTGAGACTTGAAAGCAGACATTTGCCTTTGAAAATCTGTATACTTGATATGCAAAATTTTATTGGTAACAAACTTTTCCATAATCAATTATTTTGATAATTCCCTTCTATATAGAGAGTAAATTTTGGAAAAAAGGCAAAAAAATCTGAATTATGCTGAGCATTCAGAATCAATAGCAGTTGTTGATTTAAAGAAAGAGAATAAGCCAATGTACGTAGAATCTGTCCATTTTTTTAATTTTTTAATTTTTTTGAAATTATAACTCATTAGTTTTTGAATAATGACATTAAAAAACAATTTAATGATGTTTATCAAAATTATCACAGTTCCGGTTATAAACTTAATCAGATTTATAAATATTTGTTTTGAAAATGATATTCGGAGGTGAATTGTCAATATACAAGAATTGGATGTGGTTTGTTTTGGTTTTGTGGCATATAAATCACTGCAATTTAGTTAATGCCAAATCCTTTTTATACATGTATATTAAATATGTTATTTCTGTTATGTAGAGGAATGTGTCGATACCGACTCGTGTGGTCGAACAATGATATCAACCCAACAAACACACCTGTTTAAATGGTTGTGCTACTGGGGTCACGTGACTACAAATAGTAAATAAATAATTTTTTTTTTTACATAGGTCTGACGAGATTGTAGAGTAGAATTACGATGTGGCATTGCAAATCAGTATTCTAAGTATTACATTAGCATTCCATACGCAATATTCGGCGTTGGATGAGAGTGAAGAGATTATAAAATATCAGCCAAAATTACCTCCTGAACGAATATATCGTAAAAGTGGGAACGAGGAAACGTTTCGAAAATTACAAAAGTGGCGACGAGGAAGAGATTCGAAACATTATGAACATTTCTTGACGCATTTTGAAGATTACATTTTTAAACGAGCCTGAGCTAATTTTTTTTTTTTTTTTTTTTTTGCATACAGTGAAATGGTTTCATTTATTTCGATCTTATACGAATAATCATATTTATGACAAATCATTTGTTTGCACACAGTTAAATGTTTTCAAATATTTGCTATTAAACAGTAACGTATCAATTAAACGTCAGTCAGTTTTTTACACACAGTAAAATGATCAAACAGTTCTATTTCAAACAATTCAATTTAACATAAGCAAATAAAGATATATAGTTCAAAGCATTGCTATGTATCACTAGCAATTCAATTAAACATCAGTCACTTGCATATGCACAGTTAAGTGAACAAATAGTTCTATTTCAAACAATTCAGTTTAGGATGTAAACAAAGTTAAATTGTTCCAACTATTGCTACGTATCCTTAATACTTCAATTAAAAATCAATATTTTGTTTACACACAGTAAAAGGATTAAACAATACCATATTAAGTGATTCAGTTAAGCATAAATCATTAGTTTGCCCTCACTTTAACTGTCAAATTACACAGTTTAAATGCTAAACAGTTCTATTTGACCCATTTATAGGACTTTTTCAGGTGCTGCCACTCCGGACGAGAGTGAACCTTGGAGTATTGGCAATGGAAGTGTTCTCCGCATTCACATTGAATCAGCATCACTCGAACCTTTTCATCAGATTGTTTAGTGTCATATTTAGAACACTGAATGGGGGAGTCTTACCCCTCTGCAGAGATACAGTCGTCGTACTCTACAACCCCAACCGACTGGGTTTTCGTTGTGGGAGTCTTACCCCTCAGCAGAGACGCAGCCGGTGTATTCTATAGCCCCAACCGACTGGGTTTTCTTTGAGGGAGTCTTACACCTCTGCAGAGACGCAGTCGGTGTATTCTACAGCCCCAACCGACTGGGCTTTCGTTGGGGGAGTCTTATCCCTCTGCAGAGATGCAGTCGATCAATTCTGAAGCCTCTACCGACTAGGCAAAAAATCAGTGATATGAATTCACTAAACGTATATATTAACAAAAAATAAATACGAATTCAATAACCAATTTCTTGAAGAAGTTTTCTATGAAAAATATGGTTTCGAATTCATAAAGGTGATAGTTTTAAAAATACTCGCGAATTCCTATTGTTTCCTGTAACAGTATCGACATCTAAATGACACAATAGCACACTTCACCTGTGTCGAAGATGTTCCAGAATGTTGTCAGGAAACGATAACTCAATACAGTTGACCAAATGAGAATAAAACAGACCACTCTTTTATTTTTATCCAAAGTCAACATAACTTGACGTACTTGGTTGATCAGAACACGTTTGTATTTCGGAGCACTGAGTAATGCCAACACTTCTTCAAGAAATAGATAAGACCTTTCCAAGTCAGCAAAAATACTGGCAAAAGAGCTGAACGATTATTCGTTTCGTGCCAAGGTTTCTTTTCAGCTTCTACACCACTACCAGCCAAGATAGCTTACTTGCTCGGCCAAAATAACAGATAGAGTAAATTACTTAGGTAACTAAGTTTCGACGGATATTTATAGCGCCAGGTACGTCCTGTCTTTTTACACTAAACAAAAGTGTTCTCTCAAATATTTCTACGGTGATTTGATGAAAGCAAGCAAGTATTAAAAACTTCAAATGTTGTGCTTTTTGGGGTAGCTAGAATATTCTGACCTCGGTCCCTGCAGGACGAAGACTCAGTTGGTTGGGGCTCCAAAATACACTGACGGTATCTATGCAGTGGGGTATGACTCCATCAACGAGTGTCCCGGATATGACACAAAACAATCTTATGGTAGGGCTTATATAATGTTGAAGCTTTGGGAAATGCGGGGCATACATTCATTGCCATCGTTTTCAAGTCCACTAGTAGAAGTACCTGATAGGGTTCTATTCGTGGGTATGATAGTTATGCTAAACTGAATTGTTTGAAATAGAACTGTTTTTACATTGACTGTATGAAAACAAATGACTGGTGTTTAATTAAATTGTTTGTAATACATAGCAATACTTAAAAACATTTAACAGTGTACAAACGATTGAACGTAAAAAGAGTTGTTTATATTAGAAAGAAATAGGTGAAATTATTTAACAGCGTGCAAAAAAAATAATGAGGTCAGGCTCGTTTAGAAAAATTATTTCGAAACTATGTATTTGATATATAGGTATAAAAAGGATTTGACATTAAATAACTTACAGTGGTTTATATGCCTTAAACCAAGCAAGATCAGAATGGTGCAGGACGATCAACAAAACGACCATCATCATCATCATCATCAGGGCGTGTAGAAAGCAGAAATGTCATAGAATCTCACGCCATCCAGACTTTGCTTTTCAAAATGTACTCTAGACGGTGGACATTATCCGCACTTGATGAAAATTTTAATTTCTTTCTTTTTTGGTCCTTGGTCAACCCGGGTTGTCTCTGAGAAGGATTCCATAGGAAAAGATCGCTTATAAAAATTCAACCTTATTTATTAAGCAGTGCCTATCATCATCATCATCATCATTATGTCGTGCCGCTAGCACGGATATCCCTGACCCAATCTCGCCACTTCTTCACATCGTTCATCACCTCCGGCAAGTCTTCAGGGCTACATCCCGTATCCTCACATAGCTGCTGTATGTATGTTCGAGCTGGTCGTCCGGCTTTTGCTCGGCCATATGTGAGTACATCACTTATGAGTTCGTCCCTGCTTCTCCAGCAGTGTCCTGCATGTCTTCTTCGTCTAACTTGGATAGTTTTCGTGATGGGAGGCAGGTGGCCGTATAGTTGGTGCTTTGTGGGGTGTTGCCTCCAGGACTTGTTCAATATTGCACACAACATTCTTGTGTAATCGCCGTCTAGGTTCTTCTCCTGCCGATTTGTTAGCGTCCATGTAATGCATCCATACAGCAGTATCGATACGACAGCTGCCTGGAAGAAACTGCGTTTCATTTTATCGGTCAGGTCTGATTTCCATATGATCGATAGCCTATCGATAGCTGTCCATGCCTTCGTTAGCCGTGTGCCGATGTCTTTTTCGGTTGATGAGACACTACTTCCTCGGTAGGTGAACTTGTCTACCAGTTTCAGATAGGTTCCGTCTAGTGTGGAAATGTGGCCTGTTTGGTCATAGCACATATATTGTTTTGTTTGCATTGACATGGAGGCCAATGCCTGCTGCGGCGGCTCGTTCCAATCTATGCAGTAGTGTTTCGGCTTGGTTTGGTGCATTTGCAAGAATTGCTATGTCATCGCCGTAATTGTCTAACTTGGATTCTTTATGAGTAGGGTTGTTGGTTGCCTTATAACTATCGCTTCCAGGCGTTGTCCAAAAGAGCACCCATCATCTTTGTTATGTATCTTTCAAACATTTTGTTCTGCAAGCGTTTTGTTAAATTCAAGTGTTGCATCTATATTGTAGTATTTATGCAGGTAGAGCTCAGAAAAATCCCCACTTTATTTTAACAGTGGGAGCAGATTTTGATATTGCCGATAACTTGTTAATAGGAGTTCTAAAAGATAGACCAAGTGAAATAGAGACGACACAAATTTATTTCAGTAGAAAGACTGATTAAAGGGAAGAGTAAATGAAGCTTATCAACTTTTGTGGGTTATTTCAAGCTAAATCCATTTTTATACAAATAACATTTCTATTTCAAGTTATTCAATTAAGTCAAACAGTTCTATTTCAAACAACTCGGTTTAGTATAAGAATACTTTTTATTTATAAACAGTTAAATGTCAAAATAGCTCTATTTAAAAAAATTCAGTTTAGCGTAAAAAAACGGTTCCATTTCAAACAAGTAAGTTTAGTATAAGTATGCAGTTGAATTGTCAAAACAGGTCTATTTCAAGCAATTCTGTTTAGCATAAGTACCCAGTTTAGTTCTATTTGACCCATAGATAGGATCCTATTTAGTGCTACCACTTCGAGTCAGATTGAACCTGGAAGCGATGTTAATGAAGGAGTACACCACGTTCTCTGAAGTTCCATCATTACTGGAACCTCACGATCAGATTGTTTAGTGTCATATACAGGGCACTCGTTGGTGGGGTCTTACCCCATTGCAGAGGGGCAGTCGTTGTGTTCTGCAACCCCAGCCATCTGGGGAAATAGTGAATAGTGAGAGGACTCTTTTTAAAACAAATTCTACAAAGCATTCTTAAAAATTCGATGTGATATACGAGGATCATTTAATAAGTTTCCAGACTTTTATTCTATGGGCACTTTTATTGATAGAACAAACATTAAACTCTAGTCCCCTTCAACGTAATCGTCTCCGGAGCAATGCACATCTTGCACCGTTCATACAACTTCTGTAAAGCCCGATGGAAGTCTTCTTGTGTGAGCGTGTCAATTACCTTCGTCACAGCCTCTTTCATCTCCTCAATCGTCTCATAACGACAGCCTCTGAGCTTAGGGAATGACCAAAAGTAACAGGGAACAAGGTCGGGACAATAGGGAGGGTAATGAACTGTCTTGATGTCCATCTTGGTCAAATAGTCTGTGACAAGGATGGAGTTGTGGACTGGTGTATTGTCCGGGTGGAAATGCCACTGACCAGATTTGAAGGGTGCTGGCCTTTTCCGACGGAATCTCTTCCTCAACTCCCTTAAAACTTCAACTTGGTAACCCTACCCCTAAGCCTTTGGCCAATCAACTCTGGTCTATTGACTTCCTTACTCCTCCCACACCTCTCATCATCCCTCACAGACTCCCTATCTTCCATGAATCTCTTACGCCACTCAAAAACTGATGCTCGATTCATGCAAGAGGGCCGAAAAGCAGTCTGAAGCATTCCATATATTTCTGTGGCATCATTTTTTCCAAGTTTAAAACCTAATTTTATTGCATATCGTTCTTCTAAAGTGTCCTCACGTCCAGATTGCATTTTTGAAATTCACCAGCTTTGACAATCAGGCTTTCGTAGGATGTATTCCAATTGCTGCTGTAGCTGTCCATATAATCTGAAATCATAAAAATTGGTCAGTCATCTCGTAAGATGTATAGCAATAACATACTGAATTTTCAAGAGTCCCCGACAATTTTCAATGCCTGTACAAAAAATGTCTGGGAACATATGAAAGGCACCACGTAACTTCTAGAGAGATTATGTGCATGCAAGCCAAAATGTATATACATACGTATCATTGAAAAATTGACACTGAATGTAGACAGATCTATAAAGTCTTTTAACCCCATTAAGTCTGAAAATTGTCCAAGTAATTAATGATTTTGACACTTATCTATGCTTTCGTTTCGTTCAATTTCACTTTGTGTTTTGTTGTAATGATTCCATTTAACTTATCATCCCATCCGACGTCAAAATCGACAGGGAATTAGACAACAGACTAGTGAAGGCAAACAGCACTTTCGGTAGACTCGGCAAAAGGGTATGGAACAACAAGCGTATGAAGAAGGGCACTAAGATCAGCGTCTATCAAGCTGTCGTACTCACCACCCTGCTGTACAGCTCTGAGTCATGAGTAACCTACCGCCACTACCTACGATTCCTTAAGCGCTTCCATCAGCGCTGTCACCGCACAGTCTTCAAGATTCAAATGCGTAACTACGTCTATAATGCTGAGATCCTTGATCAGGCTGAAATCACCAGCAGAGATGCCATGTTGCTGAAGTCAGAGCTACACTGGTTAGGGCATATTTCCAGAATGGGGGGGCATTGCCTACCTAAGATAGCCCTGTATGGAGATCTCTCTTCTGGCCACCGTGACAAAGAGGAACCAAGGAAAGGTTTTAAAGACTTCCTCGAGACGACACTCGGTACTTGCAGTGGTCGGCACTTGCTGCTGACCGTCAGGCGCTTCACCGTCAACCAGTTGATCTTTACCTTTGAAGACTCCTGCAAAGCCAACATCAGGGAGAAACACCGCATGAAGAAGATCCGGGAAACCTCAGCAGCAGATAAGACTTCTTACTGTAGTCGCCGTGACCGGACCTAGTCAGCCATCAGCATGTCTGCAGTTGAATTGGACAGCTTACTTCGTAAATAAATCTTCGTTCGTGAAGTCGAGCCAAAAGATTATTTTAAGAATGAAAGGTCAGGAATTTTGGAAATAGGAAACAACTAGAATAAACTCCAGTCTAACAAAACATGTGCAAATGTGAATTGAACGACCTTGACCAGAAAATACGGCAAACACTTATGAACAACCTACGGAAACACTGAACTGCGGTCTCGACCTTATTAGACCTCAGCACCAGTGTATACTTTGATCTCCCACCGGAGATCGAATCAGCGTCCACAGATCGCAGAGCCGAAACTCTACAACTGAGCTAGCAGTCCATATCGCACTCAAGTCATGCCAAATTAACTAGTTTTGGTAATTGCGCTGCCAATTAATCTGAATATGTCTTGCAAGTTACATCCCTACTCTTTACAGAAGACACGGTCACCTCCAGGGCCACGTCTTCCCAAAAGGATTAGAAATACGCATCTGACTAATTATTATGACCTCAAGGGTAAGGATATAGATCTACGTTTTCTTTTTTAAGTAGTGGAATAATATTGTGAATTGAATTACCATGATGAGAAAATCCGGCGAACACTGACGCACGATGTACGGAACCACTGGATCGTTGTTTCGACCTTATTAGGTCTCATCGGCAGTGTATACCGTAATCTCCCCATTGGAGATCGAACCAGCGATCACAAAATGCATAGCTGAAACTCTACCACTGATCCACCAGTGAGCGAGTTCTCGGTATACAATGATGAGACCATTTAGGTCGAAACAGCTGTCCAGTGTTTCTGTATGTCGTGAGTAAGTGTTTCTGGTGACGGTAATTCAATTCACAATATAATTTCTCTACTTAGAAAAGAAAATATACATGTGACAAATGTTCCCGAATATATGGAAGTCAAAAAATTTTAGATATATTTAAAGAAGCTAGACTGTGATCGGAGCGAACGCTACAGCCCCGTACCGGTTCCTCGCTTCGCACGGAACACGGCCTGACCGACCCGGTCCTCGGAGCCAATCCTTCTTCCGAAAGTACGGATCCATTTTGCCGACTTCCCTTACGTACATTGATGCCATCGACGAGAGGCTGTACACCTTGGAGACCTGCTACCAACATCTAATTAGTTATTTAATATCAACATTTGATTAATTAGTAAATGTTTAATTGTAAGAACTACATTTCAAATGATCTGTTGTAAATTTTTGAAATGTATTTATTTTTATCTTAGGATAACCTTTTTTTTTAACAAATACCTGATAGTCTCGATCTGTAAATAAAAAAAGATTACACCTTGCTGCACTGCTTATCTTTTTAAGAGAGGACAATTAACGTGAGTCGAAAGATAACACCTAAAAGAGACAGCAAAAACAAATATAAAGAAAACTTTTAATCACTACCTTTTCTTGCAAAAGACTAGGCAAAGAATCGTTAGAGATCGAAAATAGCAAACTTACTGACCCTGGCGAATAGTGAACTTTGCCGTCCCAAATGATCACAGTGTAAAACTGAAAGGACGCGAAAAGAAAGATCCGTACTTAGACATTGCTTGAAAATTATAAAAAAATATGGAACATGAAAGTGATGGTGCTACCAACGGTAATTTGTGCACTCGGTACAGTCATCAACTGATTGATGCAAGGGAGGCAAAACACGGAAATAAGAAGACGAGTGGAGACCATAAAAATTACAGGATGGAACGATAAAACTGTCGTCCTAAAGAAAACAACACTACATATTTATTTTAAAACTTTTATTGGAAAAATCAATTCAGGTAACTTGATTATGTAGTAGAGCTGACATCTATTAAATGTAGCCGCCTTCAGTCTCAATCACCGCCTCGATACGGATACGGATCCGGAACTGGGAGCATGCCTTTTCCACAAGCGCCGGTTGGAGCTCGGCGAATACTCGGCGGATGGCAGCGATCAGGCTGGCTTTGGTGTTGTGGGAGGTCATGTTGGCGATGTTCTCGACGTATGGCCTAACGAAGTAGTCCAGCGGGTTCAGGTCGGGGGAGGACGGGGCCAGTGAGAGAAGGGTACAAATCGTAGCACTCCTTCTGAAGCCAAACCTGGGTCTCTTTGGACTTGTGGGCAAGCGCCGAGTCCTGCTGCCACACCAAGGGTCTGCCACCGGCCACCTGATTGCACCAGGGGATCAGCACACTCTTTAGCACATCCAGGTACACTTTGGTGTTGACTTTCATGCCGACTTCCAAGATGTGAAGTGGCATGATGTGGCCCTCACTTGAAACCACACCAAAGACCGTAACTGTAGACGGAAGCTTTTTTTTTCATCACCCTGGGAACGCCCCTGCTATTCGTGGCAATCCAGATTTTCATTTTGAGGGTGCTGTCAATGGTCCTGTTGTCATAACTTGGATAGGTAGAGAGCATGAGTTGTATAGCGAGGCATCTCTGATCAGGCTCGTTGAACATTGTGTCACTTTCAAACATGATAGAAGGCTCCTATCGCTCTTGGGATTTGTACACAACTGGCCAACTAATAGATGGTCTGAAACAAAAACAAAAAAAAGAAAACCGGTTTTTATTAAACGGAAATGGAATCATGCCGTCTTTTCTAGGACGAAAATTTTATCGTTCAACCCTCTAATGCATTGTTAAGATCGGCCAGAATACTAAGAAGAGTCCTGGAGTCGAGTGGAGACTTGCTGTCATTATGAACCCAGTGAAAAACCATTAGTTAACACTGATGTTAAAAACCTGCAAGAAGTAAAAAAAAAAAAAAATAATAATAATAGTTATAATAAAAATTGTGTTTTGAAAGAAAAATGGATCACCCAATCCAAGCCAAATGAACAGACCTACTGATTATCAAAAAATAGTAATGAACGTGTCAACTCGTGGACTTCGTTGTTTTCGCAAATCACAGAAAGAAAATAAAAGAAAGCAAAAACTGGATACAAACCAACATCTTGCAAAACATTGGTAACATGAAGGTAGCAATGATAGCAATCGTATTTAGGAAAAAAGAGCCGAACGACTGGAAAAAGGGAGTTGAAGAACGTGGAAAAGAGAGTAGAAGAGGAAATCAGATTGGTCCGGATCACGGATTTATGGGATCGGTTTGAAAACAGAGGAGATACGGAGAAATGAGATAACTGGTCATCATTTGGGTCTGAATAAAGGACAAGAGTTAAACATTGTGTAAAAAGCCGCAAAGAATAAAATGATAATAATAATAATAAAAGATATAAAATTCAATTTCAAACAACCTTTTTTGCCTTTATCCTCTAAACCCATTTCACTTTAGAGATTTTTTTTTTTCAGGAAATTGAGTTAAACGAGGACCACTGATACTCTTAATGTTTAATTTTTATTTTTACTTTTGAGGCGCAGATAATTTTGTAGGTTTTGCTTCTCTTCAAATTTCAACTAGAGATTTAGTAGATCAATAACATTCAGTATCTGACACCCGTCATTCTTTTTGTTCTCAACAAGATTTTGCCTTCAGGCCAATTCTGGGTGATGTTTTTGAACATCAAAGTCACAGAGAATTTGGCGTATTTTATTCTCTAAGGCCCATTCTAGATTGTTCGTATAACTTTGGTTCGTATGATCAAATAGTAGTCTTGTGCATAGACCCCAGTGGATTACCCACCCACTCAGCCATGTCTGTTATTTTCTTCTTCTTCTTCTTCTTCTTCTTCTTCTTCTTCTTCTTCTTATTATTATTATTATTATTATTATTATTCACTCATTAGAGCTTTTCACATCAGCGTTGGCCGATGGTTTTTCACTGGAGTCTGACTGACAGCAAGTCTCCTCAAGTCTCCAGGACTCTTCTTAGTATTCTGGCCGTTCTCAAAAATGCTGTCGTTTGGATGGTCTCTACTCGTCCGCTAACTTCCAAGTCCTCTAGTCCCTTTAGTAATCCTTTAGTTACTGTTCCAAACGCACCAATTACAATTGGTATAATTGTCACCTGCATGTTCCACAGTTTTTTCAATTCTCTAGCAAGGTCGAGGTACTTATGCTTCTTTTCTCATTCTTTCAGTTTTATTCTGTGGTCAGCCGGGACAGCAAAGTCGACTATTTTGCAAGTTCTATTTTTTTTTTTTTTTTGTTGATTATTATTAAGTCTGGTCTTCTAGTTGGGATTAGGTGATCCGTTTGTATGTTAAAGTCCCATAGGAGTTTATGCGTGGCATTTTTTTAGGACAGGTGCTGGGTTGTGCATATACTATTATTTAGTATAGTCGAATTTAAATTTTTTACACATTATTATTATTATTATTATTATTATCATCAAATATTTTCGTTGCTTTCTTTGGTTAATAGAATATCAAACTTCGTGGATCATTGCAAATAATTCAGTTCGGTTCTAATTGTTAGTCTTTTACTGGAGTTCCAGTGACAGCAAGTCTACTCAGCTCTGTAGAACTTTATCAAACATCCTAATCTCTTATAGTAGTGCGGTTGTCTGGATGATTTAATTTCTTCCTTAATCTACAGTTCAACTGGTCTGTTGCCTTTGTTTTGGGTCTCAGTCCAGTGCCTCAAATTACAAGTGGTATCACCGTCATCTACATGTTTATGGGAGACACGAAGGTTTTATTGGTTGTTTATTTTATCTCGTAGGTTTTTGCCTTCGTAATCATTGATTTTCTTTTGAAGTATCAGACTCTTTTGTTTTTATTCTTATCCCATTTAACTTATTGGCTGCTTTATCTATGGAAGGCTGCAAGAGAACTTAAGGAAGGAAGGAAAAAGACGAAGATACCTTTTAAATTCCAAATTATTTTAGGGTTTTAATGACTATTCAGTAGCTAGAAAGTTTTCCTGAACCGGTCGAAATATGTTAGGTTTCCCAAACAAGGCATTGAAATGTATTTGCCATTTTTGATGGTAAAAGATTCAAGTTTATGGTTATGTATGGTAGATTTTTTTTTATTGAGGTACCTTAACCGAGAAGGTTGCTAACAGGAGAATCATTTCAGTAAGTTGTTAGTTTGAACGTCTGTCCTGAGTCTAGAAAGTATGTTTCGCAAAGGCTTCTACTAATGTTTTCCGTGAGATATATTCGGCAGTATCGGTTTGCTTGCTGCTGACAATACCTGCATGCTAAGCCATTGAACTTGGCAAACAGTTGCGCTACTTTACAAGCAGCCGAGTGAAAGAGAGCCTTTTTAGTACTACTGTGAAGGCTGATGCAAGAATGGATTCCTCTTTGGTGTCAGTAAGTCTATCTTTCAGGTATGCGCTATTTTCACTTCCTGTCAGAGACTTCTGAGAACCGTTATACGTTTTGAATTTATTTTATCTAATTTTTGAAAAATTTACTCCTTATTAATCTTGACGTGTTTAATAACTTTTAATTTCCTGGCAAGGTTCAGATGATTACCCAGCTCTAAGGTTTACTTAATTTTTACTCTGTGGTCAACTTGAATGCAAAATCCACCGGGGGGTGTCCTCGTGGTGTAATAGTTAAAGCGATGGACTGCGGAATCGTTGTAAGCGAGTTCGAATTCCAGTCGCACTATTACGTTCACTTTCGGACAAATACCCTTGGGAAAGGTATGAGCCCCCTTATCCTCCCAGCTGTGGGTTAAATAGTACCTCTACTGTTCTTCTGGAAGGGTGGCTTTAGCATTGAATAAGATACAAAGGTTGATATGCAATTAAAAACAAAGAAACCAAACCAAACCAAAACAAAATCCACTTGATGACAAATCATTTTCTTCTTATAAATAAAAAAAAAGACTAGACCATATTTTCTGTCTTGGATTGGATGATCAGTTTGTATCTTAAAGTTTCAGGGAGTCATATATATTCAATTTTCTGAAAACTTGGTCCGTCACTGAGCAAATACCATTAATGGGTGAGGCAAAATTATAGACTCTAGTACCAGTCTCAGTGCATCATCTATCCTAACTAATCGGGCATGATCTTTTATTAACGTTCTGATAGCTCACTGCAATCATTTATTTTCAGATTATCTATGTCCTCTACGTCACCACGTAGCCCATACTTACTCTTCCCTTGTGCATTATCGATTTTTCCATGACGTAATTAATTCTTTAATCGTTGTTATAAGATAATCTCTATTTATACATTTTTTTAATTCAAGTGGGGTGTCGATATTTTGACGTATCAATGTAGTTATTTTTTCCCTATTTTTGTTTTCTAGATTTTTTCTTGGACATGCTCAGTTCTTTCATAGTTTTTAGTAGATATCCTTGTGAGTTTGAAGGTCTATCCTGAGTCTAGTAAATATATTTAACGTAGGTTTCTACTAGTGTTTTTAGTAAGATATATTCGGCAGTATCAGTTCGCTAGCTGCAGACAATACCTGCCTGCTAAGCCATGGAAACTGGCCAACAGGTGCTCAACTTTACTAGCAGCCGAGTGATAGAGAGCCCTTTCAGTACTACGGTGAAGGCTTCTTAAACATATCAAGTTCATTGTATGTGCAATGTATTTAGTTTACTTCTTTAAAAATCCTGTACTTTTTTATTTCTTATTGTTATTTTCCTATTGTTTTTGCTGTTATTGACAGTTGTATTAAATCTCTCTTTGCCGTTATTTACATGCCCAATAAGCACTTGTCTTACTGCATCTACACCATTATCAATGCTGGCGATTTCTGTTAATCCGTCTTTTCTTGTACCATAGAGCCTATAGATGTCTTCTCGAAAATAATAAACTGTGGTCCGTATTGAAGGCTGACTATCAGCAAATCCCCTTAATTCTACAACGGCTCAGTCCGTTCGGGCTGTAGAATTCACCGACTGCATCTCTGCAGAGGGGTAAGACACGACAAACCAGTGTCCTGGTATGACACTAAACAATCTGATGGTGAATGTTCTAATATTGCTGCCTCTTTTGGGAATGTGGGTTACCCTGCATTGCCATTGCTCCCAGGTCCACTCTGGCCCAGAGTGGAAGCACCTGGTTGGATCTTATCTATGGCTTAAATAGAAACAAACTGTGCACTTATGTTAAATTGAGTTGCTTGAAATAGAACTGTTTATATGTATAGACATGCCATAAAACCAAACCAAACCAAACCAAACCAAAGCAATCAGTTCTACAAGATACTTCTGGGTATTCTAGCCGAAATTAGCAGAGTCTCAATGCTTCCTCAGACCTAAAGTTCCCAAACTCTTTTTTCCAGATTTTTGGAATAATTCTAAGAGTTCTAATCCTAATTGATACAATCGTCACCTTAATGTTCCATAACTTTACATGACTTTGAGAACATCATAATATTTCTCTACTTTTTTCGCTTTTCCTTATTTCTATCTATGATTTGCTTAAACGATGAAGTCCATTTGTTGACAAATTCTTTATTTATGATAACTACAGACTATCCTGACGATAGACTTTATTTCAAACAAATATTCAATTTTATCTTTTCCTAAACATGAAGGAGAAATATCAACCGAAACTTTAACTTAAAAACTAGTTTTGGTTTATGCCGAAATTGAAAAAGAGTTCCTCTAAGCGAAATCTGGTCTCTGAATCGAGTGTTTCGATTCATATAATTTTTTTTTTCATCCACAGACATACCACAACTAATCTGCGAAATCCTATAAACTGGGATCGAAACCCGGCTGACATTATGCCAGTCGGATATCTATAAGTGTAAGCGAAGATTTTTACGTATAATCGTTCCTTTGTTTAAATATGCGCTTAATCGATGCTTAACAATTCATTAAATGATCTTTGCATTACGCGTGTGGTAGCTGGTAATTCCTCGAGGGAGTGTTCAACTTCCGGGGAAGAGCAAGACAGAGACAGAGACAGAGACAGACAGAAAAAAAGTCAAACAGAGAGATCTACCACTTGTAAGTGCAAGTATATATATGTCCTTTGTGATGGACACGTTTTTACTGCAAGCAGTTTCATAAGACCTAACTAGCGCATGTGAGTAAGGTGTGTGTATGTGCGTAATAGATAGATAGAAAGATAGATAGATAGAGAGAGAGAGAGAGAGAGAGAGAGAGAGAGAGAGAGATCTACCAATTGTAGGGATAACGTAGTGTGTATAAGTCCTGTGTGACGGGCACCTTTTTACAGCGAGCATGTTCTTAAGACATAGCCAGAGTGTGTATGTATGTGTGTGTATGTGTGCGTGTGTATGTGTGTTTGTGTGTGTGTGTGAGAGAGAGAGAGAGAGAGAGAGAGAGAGAGAGAGAGAGAATCAACTCTTCTACGGATTACCAAGTGTGTACTTGTGTGACGGGCACGTTTTACAGCGGACAGGTTCGTAAGACATAGTCAATATATACGTCTAATGTGTGTGTGTGTGTGTGTGTGTGTGTGATATATAGGTTCATAAGACAAAGCCAGTATGTGTATACAATTTGTGTGTGATAGATTGATTGATAGAGAGAAAGAGACAGAGACAGACAGAGACATCTACTCCTTGTAGGGATTACCTAGCGTGTCTAAGTCCTGTGTGACGGACATCATTTTAAAGCGGACAGGTTCGTAAGACATAGCATATATGTGTGTGTAATGTGTGTGTGAGTATGTTATAGAGAGTTAGATAGATAGATTGAGAGAGATAGAGAATGAGAGAGAGAGAGAGAGAGAGAGAGAGAGAGAAAGAGACAAAGAGAGAAAGAAATAGGGAGAAAGATCTACCTCTTGTTGGAATTACCAACTGTATGTAAGTCCTGTATAACGGACACCCTTTTAAAGCGAGCAAGTTCAAAAGACATAGCCAATGTGTGTGTGTGTGTGTGTGTGTTTATGTGAGAGAGAGACAGAGAGAGAGAGAGAGAGAGAGAGAGAGAGAAAGACAAAGAGACAAAGAGAGAAAGAAATAGGGAAAAAGATCTACCTCTTGTTGGAATTACCAACTGTATGAAAGTCCTGTATAACGGACACCCTTTTAAAGCGAGCAAGTTCAAAAGACATAGCCAATGTGTGTGTGTGTGTGTGTGTGTGTGTGTTTATGTGAGAAAGGGACAGAGAGAGAGAGAGAGAGAGAGAGAGAGACAAAGAGACAAAGAAATAGGGAAAAAGATCTACCTCTTGTTGGAATTACCAACTGTATGTAAGTCCTGTATAACGGACACCCTTTTAAAGCGAGCAAGTTCAAAAGACATAGCCAATGTGTGTGTGTGTGTTTATGTCAGAGAGAGAGAGAGAGAGAGAGAGAGAGAGAGAGAGAGAGAGAGAGAGAAATTCCCACAAAAACAGTCTAAGCTTGATACATTATTACCGTTCAAACCCTTTTTGTACATGGCTTGCAACGGAAATCAGGCCAACAATGTCGTACCTGTAGTTTTATAAACGGGCAGGCACATTTTTGCGAAATTACGATATTAGATTATTCTTAGCGAGGTTTACATCAACAGAAAGAAAATTGTCTCACAAAATGACAAATGTTAAGAGACAATAATTTCAGAGATTTAAGTTAAAATTCCTCATTACGTATTTTGATAGATTTTTTTTGTTTAATGACATATCAACCTTCATAGGTTATTTAATCCCAAAGCCCTCCTTCAAGAAGAACAGTTGTGGTTAAATTTACCCCCTAACTAGGAGGATAAGGGTTCATACCTTTCCCAAGGGTATTTGTGATCGTAATAGAGCGACTGGAGTTCGCACTCGCATACTACGATTTCGCTGTCCAGCTCCTTAACCATTACACCATGTGGACACCCCCACCTGACATATTTCTATGTTTTTGTTATCATCCGTTATCTGTGTGTACTCGATACTGTTTTGATTTATTCTAATAAATATAAGAATTAAGGAATTACTACCCAGCACCAAAATACCTCTTTGCTTCTTATTAAATATCAGGAAACAGGAAGTTTTCCACGATGAAATGATATGAGAAAAAAAAAAAAAGAAAGAAACGGTGTAAATGTGACAATGCGAATAAAATAGAAATTCGGAAAAATAAGAATAAAAGTATGAATTAAAAAAGAAAATATAATCTTATGAAATAAAGGAAACACAAAAAGAGGATTTTAAATGAAGTTAAAAACGTTAAAAAATGTTAAGGTTCTTACAGAAAAAGTCAAATACAGTGGAAGCAGATGTGGAGTTTTGTAATGGAGATTAAAAACAATAAAATAAATAGGGAAGTGGGAACAAAAAAATGAAATTCGAATCGCGACGGGCGAAATACTGTTACGCCTAAGGACACTGCGTTCTGCACACCAAACAACCACAAGGAAAAAAAAAAAATTAAAAAGGAGAAATAAATTCTCCAAACATATTCTCACTTGTACTGTGTTTGGTTACAAACAAAGCCAAAACAAACCTCGAACAAACAATTACCAGGAAAGATTGTAAAAAGAAAAGAAAAAAATGATGATGAAAAAGAGCGCGATTTGCCCACTTCTGATAGCATCACGTGTAAAAAGAACTGATTTTGAAGAATATTAACGCTTTATTTTAGAATATTTTGGAATTCTCCTAATCCTAAGGTATTTGGAAGAAAATGCACTGATTCATCATGAGACTAAAACATGCAGGTGTTTTCAATGATATATACATATATATATATGATCATTATTATTATTATTATTATCATTATTTACATCATCATTATAATGGCTAACACACACACAAATATATATATATATATATATATACATATATATATATATATATATATATGTGTGTGTGTGTGTGAGCGATTAGATGAATAAATCTAAATTAAATTAATTGTTTCCTCGGAGCTGCAAAATGATCAGCTTTGTTGATTGGTTTGTTGTTTTGTTTTACGGCGTATCGACCCTTTCTGGTCATTTAACGTCGAATTAAATTCTAAACAATTTAGTTTTGTATAAGTATAGACTTTGTTTTCAAACAGTTAAATGTTAAAACACTTCTATTTCAAACAATTCAGTTTAGCAAAATTACTGAGTTTAGTTCTATTTAATCCATACATAAGAGCCTACTAGTGTTGCCACTCAGAGCCAGAATGAAACTGAGAGCAATGAAGGGGTACTGCGCGATCTGCAAAGCTCCAGCGTAGTGGAGCCTCACTATCAGATTGTTTAGTGCTATATCCAGGATAGGGGGAATCTTACCTCTCTGCCGTGAAGCAGAGACTGTATTTTGCGTCCCCACCCGACTGGGCAACAAATTGATCTGATGATTGTTTTGGTGATTCAATATATATATATATATATATATATATATATATATAACAATAGATCGTTGATCTGAGGAAAAATTATATCTTTTGATTCGAAAGTAAATAAAATACAAGCTTGGAAGCGAGTTAGTAGGAGAGAGATATGTGGATAATTTTAAGAGAGGGCGATTGTATCTGTGTAACCTATATCTATGGTCTTGTGTCCAGCTAAATTGGCAAATGATTACCTATTATCTATTGCATAAAAACATTTTGTAGTATATCATATTTGCTAACTGATATATATATATAGTGAATTAAGAAACATATGATACAATACAAAAAAGCTTTGTTCATAATATATATATATATATATATATATATATATATATATATATATATATATATATATATATATATATTATAACTGTGTTGGTTCTCACTAAATCGCTTTGTGGGTTTGTGTCGAAACAAGTGCAATATAATATGGAGAGTGCTCAATATCTAGGATAGAGCTATTATATAATAATAATAATAATAAATATATATTAGATATATATTTGATTCGTGGAATATAGACTGCAACTCCTGGGTTTCATGGAGTTTTGGGGAAATGAACAATCATCAGGCAGTTAAGAAAATGAAATGAATCGAAAATCAAAAAAATACGAAAAAATACAGACAAAAACCGTGGGGATTTCGTATGAATATTTACGTGTGGTTGTAAGTGTGTGGGTGTGGGTGTGTGTGTATGTGTTATAGTTACGTATGGATGCATGTTTATATGAGGTTAAGCCAGGTTACAAACGCGGTGCGTTATGTAAACGGTTTTGAATATATCTAATATATATATATATATATATATATATATATATATATATATATATATATATATATATATAGCTGCCGTTTTTTCTTTCCTGAGTAAGAACATTTTACAAAAATAATAAAAAGAAATACAAGTAATTATTATAATTAAACTTATTATTAACTTCATTTTTAACGACTGCTGATCAGTGACGAGACATTTTTTCACGTTTAAAGAAATCTCGGGTTGGTTCCGGAAAAAAGAGAAAAACTGTTTTCCCATTTTTGTTTCTGAATCTTCCGCTTCATGATACTTGCTTGTAATTGTAACAAATGGAAACCTGTCGGTACTAAATATAGTAAGTATGGAGGATTTCGAAGAACCCACCATCCTTATCATCTTAACTTTTCTTAGATTTGTTGGCCTTCAGTCGTTGAAAAAGAAAGTGATTACAAGTTTTATGATGAAATTCAAATAGATTTATCATATTTTTTCCTATTGTCTATTATTGTGACAATATTCACAGAAGTTGGGAAAGCTGAGCCAGAAGATGTGACTAGAGCAGTACACCTGGCCAGAAGAAATAAAAACTTCCTAGAAAGGGTCAGAAAAAGACATGGTGAGCAGAAGCAAGAAAAGATAAGTCAGCCCACTAGAAGAAACCCAGAACCGGGTTGGGGGCGCAGACGACAGGAGGACTGGTCAGCACGGGCTGACCCTAGGTGGCAGGACTGGTCGATATGGAAGGAGTTTCATGATTCCCCCCGTAAGCACTTAGGGGTGACGTGTTGGACGTGTCGAAAGGAGGGTCACTACTCGACGGAGTGCCCTTCTCGGAACGACATGAGGAGGAAGAGGTGAGAGAGACCCCGAGGAAGAATGAGGGAGTCCTCTCCAGCAAAGCCCCCTCCTACGTCAAGGAATCAGGCGGAAATTGAGGAATTATTGGATTTGAGAAAGAAAGTAGAGGCTGGAAAGGCGCCAAAGTATTTGATATACGAAGACATATTATATTACTTGTCTGGTGTAGAAGAGCCTAGAATGAGGATGTTTGTCCCGAAAGCTCTTAGAACAGAGATTCTAGAACAGTGTCATGAGAAGATGGGACATATGGGCATTGATAAGACCCATGAGTTGATAGGCCGACGATATTATTGGCCAAAACTATATGCTGAGGTTACAGCATATGTGGGTAGTTGTAGGGTTTGTCAAACTCAGAGTAGGAGACAAAAATTGGCCCCCTTGATGGAAACCGATATACCCAACTTTCCTTTCGAGAAAGTAAGTATGGACATATCAGGTCCGTATGGTGAGACACCGAGAGGAAATCAGTATATTGTGAGTTTCGAGGATTGGTTAACTAATTGGCCTGAGGCTTATGCGATCCCAGATAAAAAGGCACAGACAGTGTCTGAATTGATATTGACAGAGATCTTTCCTCGCTATGGATCTCCGGTACAGTTGGTCACAAATAATGGACCTGAGAATGTAAACCGCATAATGAAAGAGGCTCTAGAAAGTTTAAATGTTAACCACGTGACCACTTCTCCGTATCACCCACAGAGTAATGCTAAGGTAGAAAGGTTTCATAAAACCTTAGCAGATATATTATCTAAATTGGTAAGAGATAATGAAGAAAACTGGGACTTATTTTTGACCTAGGCGTTGGCTGCAGTGAGGTTCTGTGAAAATGAGACCTCAAGATTCTCCCCATATTATATGATATTTGGGCGAGATGTGGTGTTGCCGGTGGATAATTTATTAAAACTCCGTAGGAAATATATGGGTGAGGACAACCATAAGTTAATAATTGAGAGGCAACATAAGATATTCGCCCAGGCGAGGCGAAGAATTGCTCTTGCGCAGAAGCGGCGAAATGAGAAAAATAATAAAGAGAGAGAAGAAGTAAGTCTAGGGTTAGGAGACCCAGTCTATTATAAAGTAAACTTGAGGAAAGGCAAGTTGAGTGCAAGGTGGGAACCCTACTACAGAATCGTCGAGCAGAGGGGGCCAGCGACCTTTTTAATATGGGACCAGGTTTCAGGGAAGGTGAAACAAGCCCATGCGAATGAGTTGAAATTGGCTAAGGTGGATACTTGGGAAGGTCCTGAACCCAAGCCTAAGAGAAGAAGAATGCGAAAAGTCACTATGGCAGATTCTGAAGAGGAAGAATCAGTTGCAGAGAGTGATGTGAGTGACAGAATCAGAGCACCAGTGATTCTGGAGGATAGTGGTGACGAGGTAAGGTTACCTGAAAACCCGAAGGTAAGGGTGAGATCTGATGACAGGCCACCACCAAGCACTGGAGAAGAAACCAGTGGGAGTGAGTGGGAGATGGAGGATGAGATACCCCTCTCCCGGCTTCGTGAAGTTTGGCAGAGGCAAGAAGATACTTCAGAGAGGATGAAGTTGCCTATAAAATTGAGATTGAGGGGAGCCAGGCAGGCTGAACCCCAGGAGTAAATTGATTAACCCGAGAATAAAGATTGATACTTGGGAAGGTCGGGAAATAGTGGTGTTCGTGCGACCGGTGTGGGGAAGGGCCCTCCGTGCATTTGGCGTGGGATATTGCGACCCCTGCTCAATCCTTAGTTGGTGTCTTGAGTTGGTAAATGCATGGATGCATTGAGGAATTGAGGTTAATGAAGAAAAGTGTTATTGCTACGCATAGCTGAGAGAAATTATTCTTGCATCTCGTTGCAGGAATGGAACGGAGAATAATAATGATGTTGATGATCATGATGTGCCCAGTGGAGGCGTGGAAAAATGAGAAAAATATCATATTCAAAAAGACCAGTGAGGTGGTTATAACCAGGTCGAAATGGTTGATAACAATGGTTGTTGACCTTGCCCCGTATAGGATATTGTTGGATAGATTGAAGAGTGAGATAATTGCCTTGAGGAGAGCCAGAAATCAGGTGGCAGAGAATTATGTACACCAAGAAGGGTACATTAAGTTACTCTATTCCTTAGAACAGGAATCCAGAGTGATGGAGTCTCAATGGAAGGAGATGAATCTATATCTCAGAGGGATAGGATTGTTGCAGTCCGGGCCGGGGGGCGGTGGTTCCTATGGTAGGAAAGGCCCTGAGTGTATTATTTGGTACAGTGTCTGAAGAAGATGTAAGGGTTATCCGGAGGAAGTTGTCGGATGTAGAAAGGAATCAGAAAACAATAGCTCAGGTGGCTAGGGAGAGTCTGTCGATATTGAACATTACTAGGGAAGAGTTATCTAAAAATAGAGTGAGCATTAATTGTTTGACAAGGAATTTGCATGACTTGCAGGAGGAGGTATCGAACATTACAGAGTCGGTAAAAGCGGAATTGCAAGAATTGGATAATTTTATACAACAATATTTTCAGTTATTGTCCATAACAGCTAGGGTGAGACAAACGAGTCAGTCGTTAATGACCTTGTTAGAACATGTCAGAGCCCAGCTGGATTCACTATCATTGGGACATTTGTCTCCTAGTATAATGACACCGAATTATTTGAGAGAGATTTTAACCAAAATACAAACCGAACTACCTAATCATTTACGGTTGCCTGTAGACCCTACGGAGGAATTGTGGAGATACAACAGTGCATTGGGTTGTGTTACCCTGATGGAGGGTGATAAGCTATTGATACTGATGTCTGTTCCATTGTTAGATAGGGACAGTACATTTGAAATCTATCAGGTGATAAATCTGCCTGTCCCTTATCCTAGAGCAGACCAGAAGGTGGGAGCGGGGGCCAGGTATAGGTTAGAGACAGAGTATATAGCATTGAATCTAGCAAGAAATAAGTTTATGATGTTGCCAGAGGGAGAAGCTAAAAATGTAAGACCGATGCTTTGAGGACTTGTACTTCCACAAGTCCAATATACGTAACTGGTAATTATAATCTCTGTGTTTTGGAATTGTTCAAAGGAGATAAAGGAGGCATAAGAAGATATTGTCAAGTGGAAATTTTAGCCGACGTGGTGTTGCCCCAGGCAATAAGCATATCTGATGGAGTTTGGGCAGTGGCTACCCAGAGAGAAATAGACCTATCAATGGTCTATGAAGGAAAAACCCCTCAAACAATAAAGGTAATACCCCCGTTAACAATGGTAGAATTACCACTAGGTTGTTCCGCATTTGGAATATCGATGTCTCTTCCACCTTACTATCAGGCTGAAGAAAAATTTGAAAAGAAAAAGTCTTTTTCGAAATTAATGGAGAATAATTTGAGCAATTGGGCAGAATTGTGGGAACCAATAGTTAAACGATTTCCTACTGTAACGTTGAAGAAGATTCCTGAATTATTAAAACCCATGGAAAAGATAGGGTTCGAACAGCTGAAAGCTAAATTAGACGCTGTGAGGGAAACTGGTACCGAGTGGATGACTGGTACCCAGTTGCTGATGAATTGGTCAGCAGTTATCGCAACGTTAATTATTCTAGCCATGATAACATTAGTGGTACGGGCACTAATGAGGCGTAGAAAATTGCAGTTGAGAAATGAAGTAATGGCGAGCGCTCTCCTCGGTGAGACTGGGGAGCCGATAGGTGTTCTATTTGAAAAGAAGGCTGAAAAGACAGTTGAAATTGAACCTTTGGTGGGAAGTGTGACTACCACCAAGACACCAATTCCGGCTGAGAGAAAGGCCGTGACGAAGAAGAGAGAAAATAAATAACGAAGAGGTGTTGCGAGCCTCTAAAATTTGCATGAATTGAATATATTAATTGGTAAAGAGGTGTTGCGAGCCTCTAAATTTTGCATGGATTGAATTAATAACGAATTTATTAATTGGTAAGAGGTGTTGCGAACCTCTGGTTGCATGAGAAATCATTTGATAATTCTAATTGTTGCATGAGATATAAAATTGTGATGGAACCGTTAATCAGTAAAAAGTTGTTGAGAGCCTTGATTGTGAAAACAAAATGGACAGAGGACTCTGGTGTATTGACAATATTGTCAGATCGATTTTGGTGCCAATTATGGCTAATTGACAAAAATGATAGGGAGTAATGTGACAATATTCGTCTGTGGCGGTATATGAGGGGTTAACAAAAAAAAGTTGAGTAGCCAAATATAATTGCCAAAAAGTGTGGAGTTGAATTTCTGGGAAAAAGAATTGAAAATGCTGAGAAAGAACTTTTTGACAAAAGCCAAAATGGGAACTGGAAAGAAGTTGACAGGTACGGAAGATTAAGTTGTTTACAGAACTCAGGCAGAAATCGAGAAAGAAAAATATTGTTATTAAAAAGTGAAAAGAGTAACGATACTAAGATAATTTTCGAGCCTGGAAAAAGTTAAAATTTAAGGATTTGACAGCACAAAGATTCAGATATTGTGTGACTTGCACTCCAGTTAAAAGGTGGGACTCAGAGCAAACAAAGAAGTCTTTGTCAAGATAAAGAAGGCCATCTGGCATTTGGGGATATACCTCAGCTAAGGGTTGAGAAAATTATCCAGAATTACTTATCAGTGCTGAAAGAGAATTATTAATTAGCCTGAGGATAGGCCAGCCTTTTCGCCTACGTAGAATTGAAACCAGTTCCATCAAAGGTGACAGTCCAGCATATTTGGGCAAAAAGGGGTTGGACCCTTTCTGACGTCATGAGCCGTAAAATGAGAGAAACTATGTTGGTAGGAGGAAAGCTATCCTCCTGTAGTCCTCACTATGAGGGTAGTGAGAGGAACGACTCTGTGGAAGTAGTGAAAAGAGGGTTGGACCCTTTCTGATGACGAAAATTGAAACAAAGACATGAAGGATGTCTAATGAGTTGAAAATGACGTTAGGGAGATCACCCCTACCTCAGTCAAAACCTACCCCAGAATATTGGCAATTATTATATAAACAGGCTGATTTTCGAACTCAGCAGTTGGTGGCAGAGAGCGAAGCAGTTCGGTTCCAGACGAAGTAGACGAAGACCAGACAGGGACCAACAGATTGGAATTGTGCTTTGCGCTGCCGACTCAGATATCGCCAGTCCGCCGCTGGGATACACTGTCGTTAAGAAAACTTAGACCTTTGTAAGTTGGTGGCAGAGAGAGTGCGAAGCAGTTCGGTTCCAGACGAAGTAGACGAAGACCAGACAGGGACCAACAGATTGGAATTGTGCTTTGTGCTGCCAACTCAGATATCGCCAGTCCGCCGCTTGGATACACTGTCGTTAAGAAAACTTAACCTTCGTCAAACCGCCGCCTTAGACCATTATACGTCACACCCGCAGATTTTTGTCGCCATCTGTAACTTTGAAGTTTTATAAACCCTTTTCTTAATTACTGCAGAAATCGGAGTTATTATTATTATTTTTTTTTGTTCTGCAATATATGTACCCCTTTGGAGTCCAGTCTTCAGCTGCCAGTAACCCCTCTTCCTTTCAGACAGGGCCATCGGCCTTACTTTTAAAGAATCACAACGTGGGGCAGGGCTGTGCATGGTCACTTTCCCTGGAAGGAACTTTTGATCTGTTTTTTTCCTACGCTGTCGCAGAGAAATTGGAGGGAGGCGGACAAGGTTGTGGCAAAGAGTTACCATAATAGGTATAATCAGCGCTGTGATCGAGGACGGGGCGAAGAGGGTGGTATATTATAAAATGTATTTAATATACGAAAACACTGATACCTCACTCTGTCCATACATTGAGACATGCATATATATTGGGTTGATTTCCTATATAACTTCCGTTTTAGCAAAATATGAAATATTTATCAGTTTTAAATGAGATTGAAATACGTGAAAGAATTAACTCTAAAGATATTGACATTTTAATTCAGTATTAAGTGTTTACCCGATTAAAAAGACTGTGATATTCAATAATATACTACCACTTAAAACATTGATATTGTTACTAAGTATGAAGTGTTCACATTACTTCACTCTTTCTTTCTTTAATGGCATATCAACCCTCGTGGGTTATTCAATGTCAAAGTCATCTTTCTAGAAGAACAACAGTGATGCTATTTAACCCATAGCTGTTAGGGTTAGGGGCTTAATCTTTTCCCTAGGATATTTGTCTAAAATTGAACTTAATAGCGTGACTGGCGTTCGAACACGCTTACTACGATTCCGCAGTCCACTGCTTTAGCCATTGCACCACGAGGACACCGCCTTATTTCATTTTATTTAATTGGATTATTGTAGTGAGTTATGAATGAAATAACGCAATAATGATTGGTATGTCGTCAAGCCAAGTAACCAAACTCCATGAACGTTATGTAGAATAATATAGAAATGTATCAGGTCGCATGAATATATATTGGACACGTTCACACAAGAGGACTTCCATGGGGCCTTCCAGAAGTTGTTGGAACGGCGCATCAAGTGCATTGCAGCCAGAGGAGATTACGTCGAAGGGGACTCGAGTTTCATATGTGTACTATCAATAAAAATGCCTATACGAAAAAGTTTAGAAACTTATCGTATGCACCTCGTATATACAGTAGCTGTTTTTGAACTAATTTTATGAAATTTAATGTCTCTATTTTCGTGAATGGTCATTGTTTCGTTTAGTTTTAAAATACAAATCATGGTTCATTTTGGTATCATCCAGTATCATTCAATTTTAATAAGAGAACCAATTCATGTCAGGTCAGAGACTGTAAAATATGTTATACATTGTATACCGTACTATAATAGTCAATTCTTTTAAGAATAGATAAATTAATTTGTTTGATTTGGCTTGGCATATTGCAATATTTTGACCTTCGACTCGGCCCAAAATGCCATTCAAGGTGATGCACCGGGAGGAAGTGACACATTCTAGTGGCAGTTAGAGGAAATCGCGTGGGCGGAAATTGGCTAACAAAATGGGACAAGCTAAAAAAACTCCCATCATACTCTCATAGACTGACGCACCGGAAGAGAGTGACCTCTGAACTGCATGAAAGTTATTTCCGCTTGATGACGATTAAACATGTGATTTCAAAGATCGAGTGGGCGTTGAACTATTATATATCTCAGTCAAGACTGAGTTGAGACCAGTTCCAGTTGAGTTCGAGTTGGAGTCGGAGTTAGACGAGGTGTGGTAGGGAAAGCCACATCCGGCCGAGGGGGCCCTCAGGAACCCCGATGGAGTTTGGGGATCAGAGAAGTTGCTGATAAGATGCAGTAAAGAAAGCCAGCATCCAGTAGAGTGGGCCCAGGGCCTCCGGTTGAGCAGCCCTGGCGAACGAGAAAGACACAACGTTGATGGCCATACTATTACAGTTTATGTTCGGTTCCCAACTCCCTCTCACACGCAAACCTTGAGTAACCCCTTTTCGAACCCTTGCAATAAAGTGAGAGGTAAATATTTTGTTAAAGAAGTCTTCCTGCGTCTGTTATTCATTGCGTCAGTATGTATCCTGCATGAACATGTGTATGAGAATGCAACAATATTTGATTATCATATATCAACACATTATGGTTTATTAAACGTGAAAACAATTGATTAGTTTGTAGATATTTGATTATAATCATAACTGTATATATTTTCAGCGTACCTTTTGTCATATCAATATAAGGGGTGTCCTCGTGGTGTAATGGTTAAAGCGATGCACTGCGGAATCTTAGTACGCGAGTTCGTACTCCAGTCGCGCTATTACGTTCACTTTCGGGCAAATACCCTTGGGAAAGGTATGAACCCCCTTATTCTCCCTCCAGCTATGGGTAAATAGTAGGACGGACTAGGTTCTTCAGCCTTGGTGAGGCAACTAGTCTTGGAGAAGGAAAACTCTGAATTCAAACCTGTTAAACTCCGCTTAAAAATTGACCTTGTGTCATATCCTGCCCGAGCGGAGGGGTTGGTAAATAGTAACTTTTGTCATATCTATTAATCACATTTGTTTTAGCATATGAAAAAAAAAATGAAAAGAAAACACCCAAGAGGTTTTCTTTTTCGCTGACCTCTGATCATCTTTCCATATTTCTCTTTGTTGATTACATTTTTAAGATATATGGTATCAAAGTGTTTTGTTTTATATTTTTTTTTTGTTTCAGTGCTTGATGATCAATATATCTTTATGGGTTATTTAATTCCATAGCCAACCTCTTAGAAGAACGCACTATTTAGCACACGGCTTGGTGGATAAGGATGTTAATAATTTTCCGAAAATGAACGTACTTGCACGAATTGAATTCGAAGCTATTTAATATGATATCAGAGTTCAATTTTTTAGCTTCTTCACCACTTGCCCAATCAGCTGGGATAGTAGAATATACTGATTGCATCTCTGCAGAGAGGTAAGACTCCACCAACGAATGTTCTAGATATGACTCTAAGCAATCTCATTATGAGGGGTCAATAATGCTGCACCTTTGTGGAGTTTGGAGTATCCCTTCATTGCCATCACTCCCAGGTCTACTCTGCCCCGGAGTGGTAGCACCTGATAGGGTTCTTTCTATAGGTCAAATAAAAATACACGGTGTATTTATGCTAAAGTGAATTGTTTGTCATAGAAATATTTTTGATATTTAAAATGTCCACTAATACTAACTGATGGGGCTCATTGGCCTAGTAGGTAAAGTGTTCGCCAATGGTCTAGGAGACCTGGGTTTAATCCCAAGTCGCGTCATACCAAAGACTTTTAAAATGGTATTGATGCCTCCTTGCTTAACACTCAGCAATATAAGGTATGTATCAAGGGTAAAGTGGAGTAATCCAGGGAAAGGAGTAGCGCCCTCCATTACACCTAGGTGTAGTAGCTATTGAAAAGGGACCTTTCTGGTCTCCCTCGGCTACGGTAGCCAACTTTACTTTACTTATACTAGCTGAATTGTTTAAAATAGAACAGTTCTGATATTGCAAACAACGAGCTGTACTTATACTAAATTGAATTCTTTGAAGATTTTATCAAAATAATTTAAATCGGCGTTAAAACTGTAGATACGCCGTAAAACAACCCAGCCAATGACTCTATTTCTCCACGAGAATCCCCGCGCTATCATGTATTCCTATCTAATACAAGTGATCTTTTTAAAAATTTATTTGACCCTTAGATTGGGTGCTATCTTGTTATACCATTCCGGGTCAGAGGGGTCTTTGGAGTAATGGCCAGGAAGCGGTGACTCTTAGGTTTTGACCAGAATATCCCTTTGGCATGCTATATAAGTTTCGTGGGTGGCATAAGAGGATATGCACCAGTTTCCTAAGCTTAACAAAACGTTTTTTTCTTCAGCTTAAAGCTGGGTAAGTTGCATGGGTGTCATGCTTGACGGGAGGAATGTCCACTTGCAATGTGTTTGCGAGAGATGCAAAGACGGGCATTAAGTGGGCGTCTGGAAATTATATAAACACCGGAAGTTTTTGACCCAGGGAGAAAACCGGCAGAAGAGCTTCTAGACGTTACACCACTCTGGGGGCTACCCTAACGACAGACTGCTCAGGGATGATAAGCAGAGAAAAGCCTGAGCCGTACGAGATCTCGAATATCTAGAAGCGAGTGGGAACTAACATGGTTCGATGCCGTGAGATAATGCCTGACTTGCAAAAGCAGGGGAGTGAGGAGAAATTTAGATCATTCTATGCCTTGAGGTAAACCTGTAACGATCTCGTGAAAGTAGAATGAAGGAGAAGCAGTTCTGAGAAGATTCTTATCTCACCCTATTGTATACATCTCAGTTGTGTTCGACTCTCTTCCTCCCTCTATCCATAAGTACACTTTGCGAAATAAAAGGAAAAGAAAAGAAACAGATGATATTTTGGTACTTTCTCTGGTATAATACAAGGACAAGAGAGAGAGAGAGAGAGAGAGAGAGAGAGAGAGAGAGAGAGACTTGATGATGATGATGATGATGAAAACAAAGTTCAAACTGCTAGTCAGGCTGGCATTCAAAAATTAATTCACATTCTATTTGGGGGGGGGATTAATGAGTCTTTCTTTTACAAAATACTCCCAAGCTTTGAATTTTTGCCATTATGATCGACAGTTGATAGTTACTTACATGTAGGCTTTTTTTTTTTCAAATGCGAGGGCACATACTTTGATATAAAGCAACTTGAAAAGATCAAGGAAATTTAAAAGTGGAATTCTCATTGAAATTCGCAAATAGTCATCAATTTATTAAGTTCATTTGTGTCCATAAAAATCAGTAATCGTCATGGAACCTGCAATGTTAGACAATGAAAAAAAGATGTGTTCAAATACATTCTATAAGCTTTATTAGTATAGCACTATTCCGTTTATCGATTACGAAAATTCTTTTCAAAGAGAAAACTATAATTTTATTTGAAATATTAATCCAATTTAATAGATAACTCTCTTTTAAATACTCAACATTTCGAATCGGAAATCGTCTAAACGAAGCCATTCCACCCAAAATGTATACGTATTTAAATATTTCAGAGCTGTACTATATATATATATATATATATATATATATATATATATATATATATATATATATATGTGTGTGTGTGTGTGTGTGTGTGTGTGTGTGTGTGTGTGTGTGCGTGTGTAAGAGAGCGAGAGATGGGGAGAGAGAGAGAGAGAGAGAGAGAGAGCGTGTGTACGCGAAAGAAAATAAGTTGTGAAAACTACTTATATAGATAGTTCACGCATTTATTATAGCGTTTCCTTCAGTACGAATTTCGACAGTTATTGGCTTGAAAAAAATTTTTTTTTTCATTTTACCAAAAATACTGGAAAAAGGTCCTCTTATTTTTCTAAAGATTAAAAGATATTTACGACAGAGCCACATGGAATTTTAGATATGTGAATATATAAACATGTTGCTAAATTGGTTTTAACGTCTTATTTTTTCTCATTTAACTTCATATTCTATCGATCTATCTATCCATCTATCTATTGGCAATAATAATTGTATGTTTAAAGCAAGTAGCGACTATATCATTCAACCTTTCAATGTTTTAAACGCTACCGGAAATTACCTAATAAAGGAGCGTCTCTTGTGTACATTCTTATTTCAGTTGAGAAAGAGTATTCATTATAATTTCATCTATGAACTTCCACCTCTAAAATGGAGAAATTAAAAGTGCATATTCGACTTGTACTATTGTGGGATTTTAGGAATAACAAGAACGCAATAGAAACAGTTAAGAATTATCGTAGTGTTTACAGGCAAGGTATCATTACCAAGCACCTCATGTGAAAGTGGTTTTCAAAGTTTCGTTCCGGAGACCAAGACATTCATCAGACCATGATCAAGATGTTTATATAGAATTGGTGGAATTTAATCGGTGCAAAAGTATTCAAAAATAAACACCTAATGAGTATACATCCCAATCTACAATCTGCCATCACTTGAAAATTAAACAATGTTGGCGTTTGGCTTCACCAACATCTCCGTGAGAAGAATGAAGTATATTACATATTCATCGCAACAATTTTCTTTCAAGAAAGTAAAATGACCCGTTTTTGAAGAGTATCAGCAATCGTAACAAAAAAAAAAAAAAAAAAAAGAAAAGAATTCTATGATTATGTCTAATGCAAAAGACAGTAGATTAAAGGGATGAATCCTCCCTTAAGGGTGTTTTTTTTTTTTTTTTGAAGAAATATGTGGTGTGCACGGTGGGATCTCCGAGACATTACTCACTTTGAGGTTTTAAAGTAGAGTCACTCACTCGATCCAGTTTTATGCTTTCAACAGCTGCAATGTTTGCAGCAACATCGCCTTCAAAAATTCCCCCCACTTGTCAATAAGATAAATGCTATGCTTCTCCATGATATCCCAAGTCCACATGTAGTAAAAATACTGGAGTTAGGTCAGGCGGGTCTAACACATCTTCAATATTAACCAGACCTTGCCCCAAAATATTTCTATTTTGTTAGTTCACAAAATTTTCTCTAAATGACAAAAAAACTTCTTGAAAATTATCAAGTGAAAACTTTTGAGATAAACATTCTCTAAATAAAACAACCTGAATTTTATTCAAAAGAAATAAGCAACTTCCCTGATAAATTGCAAGATGTAATTCAAAATAAATGCGAGTATACTATTGATTGAAATTAATACATTGTTAAATTATTCGTGCCTTCGTAGAAGTAAATACACAAATTCCGGGGACGATGGAAACATCCAAAAAATAACTTGTTTAAGAGTTTGTTTTTTTGACACTCGGTTATAATCAAAAACCAATGAAAATATGCATTGCTTAAGAACAACTTTAAAAAAAAAAAAATCAAAAGATAACGTCTGTGTTACATTTCTTCCCGACACAAAATCAGTTCTCATCCGACGTTTGGTAAACCATTTCTCTGTCTTTATTACCGAAAACATGCCGTTTATCAGTGGATGATTGCAAGTAATTTCTGTTGGCAATTAAGTTTAAAAAAAAAAAAACACAGAATTAGAAATGTTATTCACAATATTTCGTAAAAAGAAAAAAAAAGGGCTTTACCTAATTACTTTTTGTCTTCTTTTCTTTGCGTCTACACTTTTTATTTTACAACTCGTTTCTTCCTCATACAATTTCCTTGTCGTTTAGTTCTTCCAACTCCCTACCATAACGACATTACCCTCTTCTAAATATCTACAGTACAACACATTCTTAGTAAGCCTCAAGAATCTGTCATTGTCGACCACTATTCATCTTCCTTTCTGTGTGACTTTGGTTTAAATCACACTGAAAGCACCGATTCACATCATGTCAATGAAGTTAAGCACGGATGAACCGTGTCAGTACAAGATGGGGGAGAGATCATCGTAATCAGCCAAAGTCCTGTGTGTCAGATTTAACAAAGTGTATTAAATGACAAGGTGTCTCGCTGAGTGTAATGGTGAGAAAGCTAGGCAAAAGACAATTGTCATTGAAATCCCCTCTAGTTGAGTTCTTTTTTTTTCTAGCCTTCTTTTCCTTTCGAAGGGGCACACGTGGCATAATGATTACTGTAACGGGAAATTGTCCCGACGATCTGAGTTCAAATCCTGGACATGGCTGGTTGTCTTTTACATTGCGCTAATACCCCCGAGAAAGGTATGAATCGAAATATTTTCCCTACAGCTATGAGTAACTGTAACGTGATTGAGTGGATTATGAAGAGTCAAAGTATGAAAGGAAGAAGAAAGTTAATTTCAGAGGATGGAGAAAGAGAGAAGAAAGAGGAAGAAGCCAAAGCAGATAGACGTTGAAAAGCCAGTTGACACCTGAGTGAGTCAGGCCAAAGCACTCGCGGTAGGTCAGCCAATCACGAGTGAATGACAGCAGTAATTAAAAATGACTAGAAAAAACTGAAGTGGGGGTCCAAATATACTGTGCAGGTGTAGAAACGGAGATGTTTCTCCGCTCGACACCGCAAGCGGAAGTAAGGCGCAACTCAGGTTTGAAAGTTAGTTGCCTGGGAGACGCAACGAGGTAAGGATGAGATTTGAACCCAAGCCACGACAATGAAAAAAAAAATAGACGAAAATTACGTGCCCTATTTTGGGGTGAGCTCCGAAAATACGGTCTCGTGCAGTTGTGAAGACGAAATCAGCGAACTACAACAGAAAAACCAGAAAGACAATTCAAGGTCTATATCAGCTCTCTTTCTCTTTCTCTCTTTCTCTCTCTCTCTCTCTCTCTCTCTGTGTCTCCATGAAAATACTTTTGCTTTGTTTGGCTAACGTGTTCGACTCAGTTTTTATCCCCTGCTTTAGTCTCTCCGACGACTAAATATGTAGTTGCGAATAAACTTTTGCATAGTGAAATATGAAGGTGTTTTTTATGTATTCGTCAATTTTCTCACGGCGAGGTTTTCCCGTGGTCCAACTGACACTTTAGACATAGTACTTGTCACGTGTTGGTGAAAGCGTTCATGTTGTACTCCAAATGTCTATTGAATGCGTGTAATATATTAGCTTTGCTGGTGACGGAGTGCCGTGGATAAACTTGGCAGATTCAAAGCGGTCGCAAGATAACATCAACAAAGTGGTTTCACAGGAAAGAGAAAATGGCAGGAATGTAATTTATTGCCAGTGGATAGAATGACCGATATTTTCGTTCGCACATTAGATCAACAAATTAGCGGAAAAAACGGAAGTATGTAAGTTCCGATAAACAGAAAATATGTGGGACTTGAAAAACAATATAAGGTCTGTAATTTTGGACTGAAGGCAGGGACCAGCTGGTTACTCAAGCAGCCCTTTCAGCTCCCTTATGTGAGTTCTCCGGTCGTGGCACTACTTCACAAAAAGTGTCCATGCAACAGAAGAAAGATATGTGCGGAATCTCTGAGTGTATTCCGACTTCACACAAACGTCGCTCACGAAGAATAAAAATATAAATTACCTTTTTATATATCTAGGAGTTTTTCGTTGTTTGTCCAGTGATACAATATGCGACAAGTGCACCAGCACGAGCTTTCATTTCAAAACCATAGCGTTGCAAGCGTCTATTTGTGCCGTGAAATGTTACGACACATTTGGTGTGTAACGGTAAAGAAGTAGTAGAGAAGACTATGTTCTTTAACCTTGGGTTGACGACCAGTCTCGGAGAATTTTTCTTTTTGCATGTATTTTTAGTTGAGGGTGTGTAAATTCCTCGTGAGTTCAAAATTTGAAACATTACGTACGTACTAGTCTGCAATGCGTATAATAACGTGACAGAAGAAATTCAAGCAGTGATAGGTAGTATCGCGGTAGCTAGTGCGCAGACTATTTGGGCATTGCTTGATTCCATCTCTGATTTGAAGACTGCACAGATGAACTTTCAACGTAATCTGATTTGGGAACTTATGCTTTACGATTCTGAAGAGAACCTTATCGTCGCTGAAGTGACAAAAAACGTATGTCATGGGAAATCTGGAGAATCAGTTGATCACAGGAAAGTAACTAGATGAATGAAGTAATTTTGCTTGAATTGAAAGAACCTCGATGATTAGGTATTGTTACATAACATATGCCTTGGATTTTCGGTTCGTTCCTAGTGACCCCGTGTTCTTTGACAACCTGTCACGCTGTGATTAATAAATAGGTCAGCAGGATCAGGGCAGTAGGGTACAACAGGTGTGTAACTGGAAGGAAAACAGGGGATGAGAACCATGCCGTCAAATTTGGACAGAGTGCAGAGAATCGCAGTTGAGCGAGGGACACGCAGCTGATCAGAGGCATCTCTGACGAGCTTGTAAGGGGGTGCAAGCGTTGGCACCCCTTTGTTCCCGGAAGAAGATATGGGAAGAAGAAGCCCCCCCTCTGAGCATATGCCTCTCCACCCATATCTCACACACTACAGAAACATCAATCCTTTCGAGAATAAAGTGTGAGAGATATATCTTTATAAAGAAGTGTGTTCTTTCGTTCATTGAAGTTTGTAAATTATGTTTGATATTGTTTCCGTATATGCATGTGGATATATAGCAGTGTGATCAGGTTGACCTAAAATCGTGTATTCCGAGATCCTGCTCTAAGCTATAGAGACAAAACAGGCAAATACCATTCGGAGAGTATAAGGTGATCTCGGGATCTAACAACACAGTGCTGTTCCTCACCTTTACAACATTGGCATATCATCATCAGCAGCAAAGTTATTCAGCATATTGCAAAACCTTCTACTCCCCCAAGTAGATACTTCTATACCATACCCGTACATGAATGTGGGAAACGTACATTGAATGTCCATATATATATATATATATACATATATAGAAAATAGGAATCCCGAAACACGGAAAACACTTACGACTTCTTAGTTCAGGTACAAAACTTTTTATTACCTTTGAGTTTACAGTTTCTTCGACATAAGGAGAGAGATACACATTCTTTCTATTCTGGCTTTTCCATCTGCCCCCCCCCACCAACCCAACACGTGTGGCACTCGCCACAAAGACCACTGGCCTGGCTTCGGCGAGCAAGCGAAAGTCGACCTTTCCCATTCGGTGTCTAGTTCTCAAATCAACTAACTGACTTTTCAAAATCCCCAAAATCCTCCGTGCGCTTCCGGTGCATGGCGTCACCTGCACTCTCTAGCCCCGCTTCCCAACTGGGCTATGGTGACATCACTGAGTGACACGTCCGCTCAGCCCGCGCGCGTGAACACCTGCGTTCATGTTGCACCTAAGTAACCCATGCACTGAGCCGAAGGGTTCTCTGCCTAACTAAACCCAAAGGCATAAAACGAAATTCCGCGGCCATTATATTACACTTCTTTTGTTTTTGTCTTATATGACGGAATAACGAATGGACAAATTCATCGTATGTAATAGTAAAGATGTGTGTGTATGGTTGCTTTGTTTAATGGCATATCAACCTTTGTAGGTTATTTAATGGCAAAGCCATTCTCCTAGAAGAACAATAGTGGTACTATTTAACCCATAATTGGGAGGATAAGGGGATTCATATCTTTCCCACGAGTATTTGTGTGAAAGTGAACTGAATAGCGTGACTGGAGTTCGAACTCGCTAACTACGATTCCACAGTCTAGCGCTTTAACAATTACACAATAAAGACACATCTGTGTGCGTGTAAGAGAGAGAGAGAGAGAGAGAGAAAGAGAGAGAGAGAGAGAGAGGGGGAGGGAGCTTTGGTAACCGGTCTTTTTTGATGTGAGAAAATTTCCTCTTATAAGTGGTTCCGTTTATGAAAATCATATCCCATTATATTATATTTTATTCTATTATTTCGAATTAAGAAACATTTTATCTAAAAGATGTGTAAACTCTGCATAAATTCCCCTGGTGAATGCTTGTATGACACCAGTGAATGAAGAAGACTGATTTCACACAAATCTCACTAATCTAACTCGATTCACAAAGAATGAAAAAAAAGTTGATAAAATAATAGAGAGAAGGAAAAGAATAGCAAAGAAAAATCAATAACAAACATTTTCTTAAGTGTTTGAAGATCGATTTCTTGTCTTTTGTTTCCATGGGTTGACGATTCTTTGCTAAAAACGCTTCTTTTTTTTATTATCTTTTTTTAGTGAAGATTCGCTTCCTTTTTTTAATGCTTTCTTTTGTTTTATACGTTTTCCACGTATTCTCACTAATACCTCTGCTGTGGGCAATTTGATAGCAACCCAGATTTGATCTACCCCTACCAAACACAAACATGAAAAAAAAAATGCGTGCAAAATAAAAACCCAACGTGAAGTATAAACAACAAAAAAGAGTAAAAAATTTTTTCTTCTCTCTCTCTCTCTCTCTCTCTCTCTCTCTCTCTCACACACACACACACACTCTTCTACAATCTCTTTTCCCTCTCAAACAGAAAACGACAAATCAAGTTGGATATCTCGAAGATAGAATCAGTGACGTTAGATACTCTCACTGCGGAGTGACAAAGAAAGTGTTATGTCCCTTTAGTGTACATATCCACGTTTCTTTGCGCAGAGACGAAAACAGAATCCACTAGCGCTGGCTTATTTGCGTGGTTGGTCTTAAAAAAAAAAGAGAAAATTCAAGTAGGGCAAGCGATAGATAGATAGATAGATAGATAGATAAATGGGTACTGAGAGGGGATCCACTTGTCAAAAAAAGAAAATGTGAGATAGATAGATAGATAGATAGATAGAATTCGCTTGTGATATAGTCATGAAGAGAGAGAGGGGGGGCGGAAGAGAGAAGAGGGAAGAAGAGTTAGTTGTATTCGAGGAACGAAAGGAATAAATTTTGAGAGTTTGGTTTCGTAAAGAAATGCAGTGATTCGATATATTTAATTCAGCGATGACGCTGGATTGAAGTATTTGTAGACTTCCATCCATGCCTGGTAATTTCTTAAAGAAGATAACTGAATTTGAGTGTTGCTTTGTTTTTTATCTTCTTCCAAGAAACAGACTTTTTTTTATTTTACTCTTTGCAAGTTTTTCTAACCAGCGTTTGCTGATGGTTTTTCAATGGAATCTAAGGGACAGCAAGTGTCTTCAAATCTTTAAGACTATTCCTTATTTCCAAGTTCTCCAGTCCCCGTGAGTGAAGCGGATACGCTAATTACAATTGATATCACTCTCATTTTCATGTTCTATAGTTTTTTTTCAATTCTCTAGCAAGGTCAAGGTATTATTTTTCTTTTCGGTTTCTTTCAGTTCTACCCCTTTTCCTTCAGTTCTACCCATGACGTTAAAGTCTTCTGTTCGACATGTTCTCTTTTTTGTGCCTTATCTCTTGATCTGGGCGTCTGGCCTTGCTTAGATGATCTGTTTCTATTTCAAAATCTCAAAGAATTTTGTACGTTTTATTTCCTAGGACGGTTTTCGGGTTGTGTATATACCATTTGGTCTGATAGTCAAATTTAAACTTCTTTCACTGAATCAGTCAGTTATACTCACTTTGTGCCAATTTACTGCAATCACTTATAATCTACATCTGCTATGTTGTTACGTTTTATCTATTCTTTCTTTGAACTACTTTGTCCGTATGCCTGTTGCTTTGAGCTGCTATCTGATAAGATTCAGTTTCTCTTTTAAGGTTTCCATTTTTTCACTATGTCCAAGTAATTTTGTCAGACATTTAGCTTGTTTGTCGCTTGAAATATCCATACAATTGTTTTTCTTCCCATTTTTGCGTTTGGCTACTTTTGTTCTGATGATACTTGTATTGTCTGTATTTTTTCTGGCGTTTGTAATCAGTCTTTCCCCAGAGGGTTTTTTTTATTTAATCTTCTCGTTGACGCATCATCGTTATTTTCACTCCTGGCGAGTTCTCTTCCTCCTTCTTTTCTTGACACATCTAGTCTCTCTACGTCATCTCTGTATTATTATTATTTTTACTCATCTGAATGTTAATATATTTTGTCGAATGGTTTCACTGATGACAGTACATATATTATAGCATTTTTTTTATAATTTTGTTTTTTGGCTCATTTACATCCAAATTATCTGTTTTTAAACGCCATATTTTTCATATGAAGGAAGAGTACATATTGTGTGGAGTTTAGCTTGCTAGACTGTGACATTTTAGTAAATGAGTTAGAAATCCATTCGTACTATTAAGTTCATTTTCAATCTAATAATCTGGTGAGTGTTATTAACCCCCTATCCCCCCCATCTATGAGCTAAATAGCATCGTTGCTGTTCTTCCACCTGGATATCTTTGGCATTAAATAACTAACGAATATTGATATCCTATGAAGCAAATAAACGTTCCCTTATGAAAAAAGTGAATAAATAAAAAAAAATTCTGACTGCTATATTGTCATTTCATTTCGCATAATTTATGGCTTGCTTATCAAATATTTTCCTGCAACTTTCTGATAACTGCACTTCACAGATTTATTTATTTTTATTTTTTTCAAGTTAAAGGTTTGCTTTTAATTTAAGCAAGGATAACTCATTAAATAAAATTTTTAAAATCCTGATTGGTCACGTTTTCAGATCTTTCTATACACCGCGGCAGAATCTTAAAAAAACGATTGCTCGGTCAGCTGAGGCTGTAAAATACACCAAATGCACCTTTGCAGAGGGGTAAGACCCCGGCAACGAGTGTCCTGATTATATGACACAAAACGATCTGATGGTGAGGTTCCAGTGATGCTGGAGCTTTGGGACATACGGAGTACCCCTTCATTGCCATTGCTCCCAAGTCCACTCTGGCCCAGAATGGTAGCACCTGATAGGGCCCTTTCTATGATTTCAATAGAACTAACTGCATACCTATGCTAAACTGAATTGTTTGAATTAGAACTGTTTGAACAAAATTAATAGCTTAAATAGAAATGTTTTTGATATACTGTACCTAAAATTAACCAGGGTGCTTAGGCTAAACTGAATTGTTTAAAATGGAACTGTTCTTGACATTGAAACTGTACTTACACTAAATTGAATTGATTAATATAGAGGTGTTTTGTCATTTAACTGTGTGTAAACGAAATCTGTACTCATACAAAATTAAATTAGCAGAATTAAAACTGTTTTGACAATGAAATAGTGTTATCATGCTAAACTGAATTGTTTGAAATAGAGCTGAATATTTGCATAAACATTGATTTGGCATTAAATAACCAACAAAGGTTGATATGCCATAAAACCCAACCAATCAACCAAATCAAATAAATCGATAACTGTTACTCGATTTTGTCAGTGATTTTGAACTTAATTTTGAGAGTAAATTTTTTTATTAATCTCTAATTTCGTTTCCGTTTTATTGCACAGTCGTCTGCGTATTTTTGAAAGACAATGATCAAGCTTAAATATGAACCGTCATTCAAATCACAACCCTTCATCAAAACCTCATAAAACCCAGTCGGCCAGGGATGTAGAATACTCTGACTATATATCAGCAGAGACTCCAACACCAACGAGAGTCCTTGATATGACAGTAAATCCTCCGATGGTAAAAAGCTACAATACCGGAGCTTTCGGGAATGTGGAGCACCCCTTCACTGCCGTTAAACTCAGGTCCACTCTGACCCGGAATGTTATAGTCTGCTAGGGTCATATCTTTAGATCAAATAAAATTATTTAATCTTTTTCTTTACTTGAAATGATAAAACCATGTGCAAACTGTTATGTCCTCGGAAAAGGGTATAAAATAAACAAGACAAACATATACAGATGGTTTGGTTGGTTTCTTTGTTTAATAGCATATCAACTCTTTTAAGGTTATTTAATGCCAAAGCCATTCTCCTAGAAGAACAGTAGTGGTACTATTTAACCCATAGCTGGGAGGATAAAGGGCTTAATACCTTTCCCATGGGTGTTTGCCCGAAAGTGAACGTAATAGTGCGACTGGAGTACGAACTCGCGTACTACGATTCCGCAGTCCATCGCTTTAACCATTACACCACGAGGACACCCCCAAATATATACTGAGAGAGAAGAAATAAAACCATATATTGCTATATAATTGCGGAAGGATTTTTTATATTATCATTTTCTGTTGGTTATATCTTATCAATCAGGTTAGTTAGGTACACACATTGAGTGCAGGTGTTCACGCTAGCGCGGGGAGGATGTAACAATCACAGATGTCATAATAAAAACCCCGGATGAGAAATGGGACTGGGGATTTGAATGAAGTCATGCCCGGCAGCGATGGGCTAGGATTCTTGGGTATTTTGAAAAAAGCAGTTAGTTGAGATTTGGACTTAGACGCGTCCAATTGTTTGCTGTGTGGTGCGCGCGCGGTGGTTGGGTCAGTGTGTTGAGAGCTGAGGCTGGGCGAACAATCAGCACAGTAAAAATTGTGTGTGTCTCTCTCTCCTCGTGTCGAAAGCCTAAAAGTCAAGACGGTAATAAAAGTTTCGTACCTGAACCAAGAGAGTCGTCAGGGAACGTTTAACACATCCGTATATAAGCGTATGAACATTTTATGCATGTGATCGTTTTTAACACATCCGTATACATGTGTATGAACATTTTATGCATGTGATCGTTTTTAACACATCCGTATATATGCATCAGAATATTTCATATATCCTTATCATGGCTATGTTACATATATTACAAAAACATGTAATACAAAGTCGTTAGTGGAGCTGTTTACTACCAAAACGCCCGGAGTGGATTATAATCCAATGTTATATATCTTTTGAAAGAGTCTAGTGTGTATCAAAATAGGGATGATACCACAACACAAACAAAGAAGCTCTAACGCATTTAAAGTTAATTAAAAATTAATCACTTTAAAAATCCGCAAAATATATTTATAAATAGGATTCTACATTAAATAACAAAAAAGGCTTCATATTATATATCCCCACCTCCAAAATACATTATACAATTTAAACATGTTTTATATATATCCAGCAGCTATGTTAGGATACAGGGTGGGGCCCTGAAGACCTACCGGAGGCGATGAACGATAGGGAGAAGTGGTGAGAAAGGATCAGGGATATCCGTGCCTACGGCATGACATGATGATGATGATGATGATGATGACTTATAAAAGTTATACACAGCCAATGAGTAATAAGGTATAGCTTACACACTCACAATCAAAAAAACACAAACACCCCCATCATATATATATATATATATATATATATATATATATATTTACTAACCTACTATCTACCAGCATTCACGGTTACCAGGAAAAAAGAAAAAAAAAACGCCAGGAATAAGCGATAACAATATCTCGAACCACTGCCCGGGAAAAAAAAAGAAAAAAATATCATAGGACAAATAAAAAAAAGAAAAGAAAAGGCCAACTTCGTCACACCAGTTGAAAAAAATCAAGAGATGTGCAATCAGTTGGTCAAAAGAAAAATAAAACCCACCGTAAAATGCTGCAATGCTACAATTACAAGCGTGCTCAATACGAAATAGTGCCAATTACAAAAAATAAATTAAATCGAGAGTCGGAATTCTCCTACTAAAGTTTCACCTCAACGGATCATCAGGGAGTTTTGTACCGGTACTAAACTCCCTGACGATCCGTTCAGGTGAAACTTTAGTAGGAGTATTCTGACTCCCGATTTAATTTATATATATATATATATATATATATAAAGCAATACAATTACAAATGAATAACACAGAAAAATGGATTTATTTAGTTTATTATAAAGCGTGCTTTCTGAAATCATTGTAAAAATTTGATATCACACGACGGGTGAACACCATTTGTTAGTACAAATATTAAACATTATACGTTGATCATACGTATTAAATAAGTAACATATTTGTCATGATGTTGACGAGCTTGCAGGAGCACGTACAGACGTTTTCATTCGTTCACTTATATATTTCGAAATGTTTGTCTTTTTTACTCAGATGACAAGACGCTTGATTTGAACTAGACAATATCAATTTTGCAAGCTGGAAGACAGAGATCACGAATGTGTTCGATATCGATTCCTAGGGGTCGATAAACTATGAAAATATTCGTTAAATAAAGTGTCAAAAGGGAGTCAATTAAAGAATTGCGGAACGAAAGTTGAACTTTCGGGCTTGTTAGAAATCAATGGATTGAATAACACAAAGTGAGATAGAAATTGCCTCAAACTGGATTTGAAGTTGGCTGTTTGAGAACATGAATTCAATTCTCACAAAGTGGGTAGAATTTCTGGCTTTTTACTAAACTGATCTTGCAGAATAATTATCTAAAAAAAATATCTGAGTGTTTGAAAAAAAAAATAATAATTTACCCCAAGTGTGGGCAAAATTTTTTGAATCGTGGCAAAGAGTCATTGAGTTTAGGGATCAGTTGCAATATAATTGCTGAGGGATTTCGTTTTACATATCTTGACTTTCGGTTTAGTTAGGCAGAGAACCTTTCGCTTAGCGCATGGGTTAGTAGGGTGCAACATTAACGCAGGTGTTCACGCGCGCGTGGAGAGGATGTGTCATTCAGAGATGTCAAAATAAAAATTCCAGATAAAAATTGGGACCAGGGGATGTGAATGACGTCACGCACAGGAATTGTGGGCTGAGATTTGAGAAAAAGCGGTGAGTTGAATTCCTGCCTCCGAACGAGAGAGTCAAGATTCAGAGCTGGGCAAGGCCAGACGGATTTGTGCGCTCCGGGCGCCGCGCATTGGTTGGGTTGACAGCTGACGGTGTAAAAGCAGTCAGCATAGAAAGATTGTGTGTCTCTCTCTCTCCTCATGTCGATAAACCTTTAACTCAAAGGTAATAAAGTTTCGTACCTGAATCAATTTCATGTTTTTGGATTCCTATATATGTTCATGGACATTTTATGAACATTATGTCTATTTCACATATCCGTATCATCGGTATGTTACACAGTGTCTGATTTACAGTAAGAAGCAACAATTTCTTATAGGATTAAACCATTTAAATCAATTAATAAATTAAGCTAATTAGTTATCAAATTATTTGTTAAACAAACAATAATAGATTTATTTCTTATGCTGAATGACAGGGAAAAATTCTACACACAGAGTTTTCTCTCGATATTTCATGCAACATATTTATTTATCATAATGAGTTTCAAAGTAACGGAGAAGAATTATCACGAAGAAAAACGCAAACAATCTCGTCCAAGATTTTATTGACTTAGTTCTTTTATCCACTCTGACCCGGAGTGGTAGCACCTGATAAGGGCCTTTCTATGGGCCATATAGAACTGTTTTTACATTTAACTGTTTGTAAACAAATGATTGTTTAATTAAACTGTAAGTGGTACGTAGCAATACTTGAAACTCTTAAAATGTGAGCCTAAATGGAATTATCAGTATTACATGGTTGGTTGCTTGGTTGGCTGGCTGGGTTTTATTGCATATCTATCTTTGCGGGTTATTTAACGACGAATCCATTTTTAACTATGTTGGCCGAGTCTATTTCCTTAAGGTGATAATCGTAAAATAAAATGTAGGAAAAGTGGTCTTGTCGGCAATTCTGTATACTTGCACCACCTGAACACGAACGAAGCACTTGGAGAAAAAGCTTAAAGGGACTACACGGGAATGTTACGTGATATTTTGAAGGAGTCCAGTAAGTAGCACAAAAAAATAGCTTTACGGCCACGCGCCTTCCATCTCACAAGCCATCCAAGTTAGATAAACAACACGTATCACCCAACTGAGGAAACAAGAAAAGTATTTGGAAGTAACGTTCTACAATGGATATCGACACCCCAGACTTGCTTGACCCGAAAAGATTTGCATTGATCAGCTCTGTATGGGCATAGGGTGCAGTCGAGAAAACTCCGAAAGCGCGATGGTTTATAGGAAAGGATAGCGAGAAAAAAAAGAAAAGAATGAGAGACACATTTAGGGAGCTCCATATTTTCTGTAGGATTTGATTATATATATATATATATATATATATATATATATATATATATATATATATATATTATGTCGGTACTAATCTATGGAAGCATTATGTCAAAATTTCAATATTTTCTTTCGATATTATAACATATGAGATAAAATTTCCAGCGGAACACTTTTTAAAAATAATAATGTTATGCATAACATTTGGTAAAGGAAAAAGTTTTTGGGTAAAAATCGGGCCAAAAGCGAAATACTTACTGTTCCCCAACTAAAATAGAGGTCAGTAAAAAAAAAAGCGTTTATTCACTTTTTCTACATTTTATTTTACGATTATTGCCTTAAGGAAATAGATTCGACAGATTTAAAATATTGGCAGAGATTGTTTGCGTTTTCGTTCGTGCTAATGCCTTTGGGAAAATAATGGTCCCCTATTTCCTCCGTTCAGTTAGGGGTAAAAAAATGGGCAGATTGGGCTCCTATCCTATGTATGAAAATCGATCTAAGAATAAAAAAAAACTCTGAATGACCGTAGGGACATTTTCAGAAAACCCCTGCGTATAAAGGTACCATTTGTCTGTCAATTTATCACGAAATATTTGCGTGCTCCTTCGTAAACATTTGACTTTATAAATAATTACTTGTATTAACTTAGCTGTTAGACACTCATACGCCCATATATATATATATATATATATGTGTGTGTGTCTAGTTGGGCAGCAGTCTTTCATTTAAGCCTGTTTGATTAAATAATAAAGACACATTTTGTCTATATAATTTTATTAAGATCCTTTCAAGATTCCTGATGAGTGTCTTAGATTTAAGTTGGAATTGATGGATTATTTTTCCAAAATTGTCCTGATCGCTTTCGGACCATTCATAGGCCATCATCGGGGGTTGATTGCATGTATAAATAATATTTTTAAAGAGTTTTTTAATGAGTTTTTTTTTAGGTATTTTTATAACATGACAAAATTAAATAAACTCAGTGTTGGATAAAACAGAGTTCTGGTGAATGTAAAGAAACAGAACGCTATTGAAGGAAATACAATATAATCAAGAAATATAGAATGTTTAAACGAATTTAAAAAATCTAAAGGTATTTCAAATCATAGTCACTATTTTCAAAATTAATCTTATTGATTCAAGATTTTTTTTGTTTTATATGTAGGGCATCAAGGACTTGCAGTCATAGCTCATTAATTTCATGTGCTCTTATAGCGCTGTTTTCAACAAGAATTTGGATTTGGGAATAGAATGGGTTTCAGATGTAATGCTATAGAGCTAGAATCATTAAGGTGCATCGTAAGCCGCCTTGAAAGCGTTATAGTGGTAAGACCAACAAACGTATTATTTTCATTGGAAACACAGTCTCCCAAAGGTCATTTGAACATTTATACGACGTTTGTCTTATCATGATGTTCAGTGGAGGGGGAAGAGTTTATAGAAAAAATTAGGTTGCAGGTTAATGATTTGTTGTATCAATTGATAAGTCTTATTTTTTAGGTAGGATTAGTAGGGAGAAAATTTTTTGTATAATGTATTTTAGTATATGTTCGTCTATCTTATAATTACTATGATATATATATATATATATATATATATATATATATATATATATAGGCAGCATTTCCTTATTGATGTATGTTTGATTGAACATAATAGACATTTTTTGTCTACATAATTTTTGTTAATCCTTTTGAATTGGCGTGTTGATCTTATGATATTCGGCAGGAATTGGTTGACAAATCTTCCATCATTCCGAGTATATTCTGCCGAACTTTGGGCTATCATCACCGGAGTATGTATAACAAAAGTGATGTAACTTTTGTATGTACATTACTACTTCGTAAGAATGAGCTTCTGTAGAGTTGTATTGTGTAGCGTTTACTTTTCGAATTTGTTTCTATAAATAGGGTCAGTAGCTAAATACATTTAAATACATAAGCACTGGTTTCAAAATTAATTCTATTAAGTTTCGGTTGTAGGTTCCTAATATGCAATACAAACGCTCATGCTTACAAAGCAGTAATGTACATAAAAAAATTGCCTCACTTTTGTAATATATCCTCCCATGATAATAGCCCAAAATTGGGCAGAAAGTACTTCAGAAATAACTAATTCTGATCTATGTCCTCAATATGAATTTCTGATCTATGTCCTCGATATGAATTTCTTGTTTTATTTGTTGTGTTGCTAATTTTTTTCGTCCCAATATATTTCAGCATTTTCCTGTGTCTTATCGTTTTTGCTTCTTGTCGTAGATTCCTTATCCTCTTTGCGTTTATTATTATTTACTCCTTTAGAGTTTTTCATATCAGTGTTAACTGATGGTTTTACACTGGAGTTTGAATGACAGCAAGTCTTCTCAAGTTTCCAGGACTCGTCTCTGGATTCTGGCCGTTCTTCGCAATGCTGTCGTTTGGAGAGTCTCTACCCATCCGCCAATTTCCAAGTCTTCCAGGCCTTTTAATAATCCTTTAGTTATTGTGCCTAAGACACCAATCACAATTGGCACAATCGTTACTTTCTTGTTCCACAGCATTTTCAATTCTCTAGCAAGGTCGAGGTACTTGTCTTTCTTTTCACTTTCCTTCAGATTTATTCTGTGGTCCGCCGGGACAGCAAAGTCGACAATTTTACAATTTTTTTTTTTTTTATTGATTATTATGAGGTCTGGTCTTCTGGCCGGGATTAGGTGATCTGTTTGTATGTTAAAGTCCCATAGGAGTTTATGCTGGGTTGTGCATATACCATTTGTTTGTAATGTCGAATTGAAATTTCCTGCACATTTCCCAGTAGACCACCTTGCCGACCCAGTCGTGTTTCGCCTTGTACTCCTTCTGTGCTAATTTGCTGCATTTGATAAATCCAGCCATCATTTCACAAAAACAACTGACCATTCTCTTTTGATTGTAAAGAAAGAAATTAAAGAAAATAAAACGCTTCACGAAAGAAGGTAAGTAAGAATGAATAAAAGAAATATAAAGAGAGATAAAAGGTTGACTTACACAAGAAGTTGATAAACAGTTTTAATGAAATTCAAGTAAGAATGACATAAATATAAAAAAATATGCCAGCAAGAAGTGGAAAACTTAGGGAAAAATAGATTGATAAAGAAACAGGATTAATAGCGAGCTCGTTATATAGAATGAAGAAGAAGAAGAACAAAAAAACAACTCTCTATTTGAATTTATTTTAGTTATTTTTTAGGAAAAATTACATGATTTTTCTTCATACAAAAAAAATCTTCATAAACCAAGAGAGAATTAAATTTTAATCAAATTGTCATTTTTTTAAAAAATTTAACATTACTTCCATACAGAGATATACGACTGGCAAACATGTAATGCAATTAATAGTAGCTCAGGTAGTACATATATTCATTCCTATCCGAATGAACTAAGAGTAAGAATATAAATATAGGATACGAATGTCATTTTCCTCTAAAGAAGGTGAATTTTGCAATATAACGATTCACATTTCACCCAAGGAAAAATATATCGTTTTTATTTTTCTATATAACCTTTATTCTTTAAAAGATATTTTTGACAACAAAAAATAAGCTTTTTTATGTCTTCAGCATGGAAATATTTCGACTAAATTTTAAGTGTTTTCATCACGGTGTTCTTTGAAAACGGTGTTCTACGCTTAGAATACGGAAATTAACGAATCCAAAAAATCTAAATCAGAAGGGGCCATATCTGGGCTTTAAGAAGAATGAGGAAGCTATTTATAACCATACTAATTAATAATTTCCACTTTTCTTGCTACAGTATTCGGTCTTATTGTTACAACTCACCTTATGTTGCATTGGCAGTAGATTGGAATGTGAAAAATGGATTTTTTGTTGAAATAACAGATGCCTTAGTGGCTTAAATCTTCATGGATAAAGACGACACAGCATTACGGATATAGAAAATGGGTGACAAGTTGACTGATCAATTAGACAGGTGGTCGTAACACATTGAAATGAGAAATGAGACGACCTAGAGATAAGGCCACGGGACAAAAGCCCAGAAGCAAAAAGTATGTATGTCGTCAGCTGAAAGGAAAATACATTGGTAGCCAACCGGGGTGAGTTGTCAATCTCGAGTAGTTGTGTTTAAAAAAAAACAGCCATGTTCAGATGCCTGTCCGAATCCCAGCTTACGGTCGAAGTGAAGAGATCTCTCGTCAAAACCCTGTATGCACTCATAAACTGTTCATCTCTCTCTCTCTCTCTCTCTCTCTCTCACACACACACACACACATACACACACACACTCTCAGTCTCCACAATCGTAGCAAACCGGAGAAATAAAGAAAATAAGTTATACTTTTATTCAAGCGTAAGTCAATTTTTTTTCTTTTTGTTATCATGTCCTGCTGTCGTGTGCAACTTGGTGGGAAGAACTCGAAGTATACTACACTTAGAAATGGCAGACACAATTTCGTGTGCAGTACCGATAGAAAAAATCAGTTGTTGAAAAATGTCCTCTATTGTAACTCTTCTTCAAAGCAAAATGAGAATATTTTAACTGAATACACCGTTTCAGGTGTACTAGCCATTGTGGGTCTACATGAGTTATATAAAAGATCGGTGAAATCTATTTTTCATATTTTGTGTTGCATTTAATTTTGTTCAGAGCTGTTCAGTTGAATCCAGAGTAGAATGAGATAAGAAGTTTATGAAGTTTGAAAGGCAGCGGTTAAACTCTGTATCAGTCTTAGTCAACAGCTCTGATCGTATCGTTTCAGTAAGGTGACCATGACATTTCTTGAGAAAGAATCAGTTTGACAGATAGTAAGAAACTCTTTGTGGGAGAGTTTGAACGCTGTAAGTTACTCTCACTGATCACTCGTTTTGGCTAAAGAGAGAATGAAAAGAAAGGTTATTTCAAAATAGAAAGTAAAATATGCTCATGAAATGGTGGATACGTTGTCGTTAATGAACAAAATCAAGGAAGGAAACATCAAAACGAACGATCGAGGCATCAAGCCGAGACGATCAGAAAAGAGATGAAGTAAAGGAAGAACGAACTGACGTGAGATTAGAAGATGGGAGCTGACTGATCCAAATTTAAGCTCATAGTATGTATACAATGCAATACTTAGCCCGTCTTCCATGTTACTTCGACCATATTTAAACAATTTAGCATATTTGCAAATATTTTTGGTTATAACATGCTTTTCCGTAAATATCAGAAGTTCCTTTATAATTTTTACATGATTTACTCTTGATGGTAGACGTCGGCTCAAATCTCATTACCTTTCTTTGATAAACCACTACTTAAAATCGTCTCAAAAATATTTTCGTAGGATTAATTTAATTTTTGCTATAAACCAATCCCCCCAAAATGAAGAAGACATTCTGTAAACATTACTTTAAAAAGTCTCTATATTTATTTAATGGCCGTCAATTGCACTTCATTTCTTTTTCAAGACAATAATTTCTTTATAATGTGCGCAGCGGAAGTGAAAGCAATTTCCTGCCCTTTGTTTTAAGCTGCCAAAATATACAGTTGAAAAATTCACCTATCGTCATTTCAAGCTGTCCTAGAGTCCCAACAACTACATAATTTCTCTAGCCTAGTCGGCTTGGGCTGTAAAATACACAATGTGGAACACTCCACATTCCCTAAAGCTTACCCTTTATTCTCCAGCTCTTAACTTTTATTGACATAGTTCCTATATCCACTCTGACCCGGAAAGGTTGCACCTGATAAGGATCTATATATGGGCCATATAAACTGTTTTTACATTTAATTGTGTGTAAACAAATGACAGTTTAATTAAATTTTGGTACATAGCAATACTTGAAACTCTTAAAATGCGAGCTTAATTTGAATTATCAGTGTTTGGTTGGTTGGTTGGTTGGTTGGTTGGATTTTGTGGTATATCAATCTTTACTGGTTATCTAACGCCAAATCCATTTTTATGCAAATAGTTCTATTTCAAACAAATCAATTACGCATGAATACACAGTTATATGTCAAAAACATTGCCATATTTGAAACAGTTTGACAGAGTCCTAATAAACGAATAGTGTTGAATACAAGAATTAGTGTTTAATAGCAATACTTTTAACCACTTCAATCTCTGCGAACAAATGATTAATAGTCAATATGATTTATTCGTGTTAAATATCAACTGCAGATACAATAGCAATACGAGTGTGTAAACAGAGTGTGTAAAATGAAATAGCTACAAAGTATGTCTGCACAAAAATGACTGATGTTATGTCCTGACTTTTATAAAGAAATACTTGAAACAATTTAACTGACTTTTATAAAGAAATACTTGCAACAATTTAACTGTGTGCAAGTAAAATAATCTCAGGCTCGTTTAAAATAGTTAACAACAAAATACGAGGTGCATACGATAAGTTTCCAGCCCTGTTTTGTATGGGCATTTAAATTTGTCGTATACACTTGAAAATTCAGTATGTTATTACTATACATCTTATGAGATGACTGACCAATTTTTATGATTTCAGATTATATGGACAGCTACAGCAGGAATTGGAATACGCCCTACTAAAGCCTGATTGTCACAGCTGGTGAATTTCAAAAATTCAATCTGGACGTGAGGACACTTTAGAAGAACGATTTGCAATAAAATTATGTTTTAAACTTGGAAAAAACGCCACAGAATGCTTCAGACTGCTTTTCGACCATCTTGTATAAATCGAGCATCAGTTTTTGAGTGGCATAAGAGATTCAAGGAAGGCAGGTAATCTGTGAGTGATGATGAGAAGTGTGGGAGGAGTAAGGAAGTCAATAAACCAGAGTTGATTGGCCAAAGGGTTAGGGTTAGGGTTAATATGTTGAGGTTTTAAGGGAGTTCGGCAAGACATTCCGTCGGAAGTGGCCAGCACTCTTCAAATCGGATCAGTGGCATTTCCAGCAGGACAATATACCAGTCCACAACTCCATCCTTGTCACAGACTATTTAACCAAGATAGGCATCAAGACAGTTCCTCAGCCTCCTTATTGTCAAGACCTTGCCCCCTGTGACTTTTGGTTATTCCCTAAGCTCAGAGGCTGTGGTTATGAGACAATTGAAGAGATTAAAGAGGCTGTGACGAAGGTCATTGACACGCTCACACAAGAGGATTTCCATGGGGCCTTCCAGAAGTTGTTGAAACGGTACAAGTGCATTACAGCCGAAGGAGATTACCTCAAAAGGGACTAGAGTTTCATACGTGTACTATCAATAAAAGTACCCATGCGAAAAAAAATCTGGAAACTTATCGTATGCACCGCGTATGTTTAGAAATCATATATATGTAATATGTATGTATGAAGAGGATTTTCTATTAAATAACCTACAATGGCTGATATGCCGTACAACCTAACCAAACAAAAATTATTTTCTTTTTTTTTTTCTTCAGTTCCCGTTTTCTTATAAATTCACATCTATTTCGGAAGTCTTTTCGAATTTTTTCAATGTTTTGTTTATTTGAAGCGATTTATATTTCACTATCATTTCTGGCTCGTTTGTGTTTATATTTTTACTAAGTACAATTAGAAAATACCTCAAGATTGTTCGATCTTGTACATATGTGATTAATTCAGGACAATAATCATACAATTTCTTACAATGTGGAGTGTTGTAGTATTTACTGAAGGTCTGGTGTATTTAGCGATCAATCCTATCTCGTCTGCAAGGACAGAAAATCCTGCCAATAATATGATTAAGTGTTTCATTTTTGTCATCTAATATTCTATATTAATTAATATCTCCGTACGAGTAGAATGCAACAAAAGGTTTTTTTGTTAAATGAAGTTTTAGAGCTTTGAATTCATAACTATCCTTCTCCAAGACTGGCTGATATAACAAGGTTAAATATCCCATTCTTTCCTATTTAATTCTTAGAGGTAGAAAGGTTGGATGCATACCATTCCCAAGGGAAATTCACACAGCTTGATAAAGGATTTGAACTCAGGTAGCCATGTCTATTTCCTATAAAGATAACCGTTAGACTACTAGTTCCTCTACAGATAATGTCTTATGAGGAAAAACTATGGTCATAGGATGACGTTTTTCCTTCTAACTTCTCAACCGCTATTTTTTTTTCTTGTCTACATCAACTGCTTTAGGAAAAGCTGGGTATTGTCCATAGACAGGTTTTTTTGCCATTAATTAAGCAAAGCATTCTTATAAGGCTTTCTTATCTAATTTTTGACTGCTTTAACTGGTGTGTCAGCACTTTCTCTCCTTTTTATCTTTGAGGTTTACTTTTTTCTTTATTTTTTTTGTTTTTTGGGTAATCTTGATTAATTTATTTAGTTTTTGTATTCTTTCACCGATTTTACTTATTGTCTGTGTTATTTTGGATTTAGTTTGAATTCCTATTGTCTTGTTAAATAGCATCATCATCATTTGGTCTACAGTTAATTCTAATTTCATCTCTCTCTCTCTCTCTCTCACACACACACACTCACTCATGCCATATGTTCCTATCTACCATCAATATGATAAGGTCCTTTACGTGATATCCAGTGTCCGTACCGAGCTGATGTTCGAATGAATCCTTTTGCCGTTTTTCTAACAGTCGTGTGTTCGTAAGTAAGACTTCTCCAGCAAGGCTCAGTCTGACTTGTTCCTCTTTTTTTAATGATTCATTGGCCTGTTGGTCATGGACTGTAGAATACACTGACTGCATCTCTGCAAACGAGTAAGATTCCCTCAACGAATGTCCTGGATATGACACTAAACAATCTGATGATTAAGCTCTAGTAATGCTGCAGCTTTGGAGAATGCAGAGTACCAATTCATTGCCATTGCACTCAAATCCACTATAGCCAGTAATAGTAGCACCTGAGAAGGTCCGATCAATGGGTCAAATTGAATTAACCTGTGTAATTATGCTAAACAGAATTGTTGAAAATAGAACTGTTCTACATTTAGCCAGCTCATTGGCCTAGTGGGTAGAGTGTTCGCTAATGGTCCGGAAGACATGGGTTCAATCCCAGGTCGCGTCATACCAAAGACTTTTAAAATAGTACTTGATGCTTCCTTGCTTAACACTCAGCAATATAAGGTACGTATCAAGGGTAAAGTGGAGGAATCCAGGGAAAGGAGTATTGTAGCTATTGAAAAGGGAGCCCTCTGGTCGCCCTCGACTACAGTCGCCAAGTTTACTTCTTTTAACTTACATATAACTCTGCGTAAACAAAACAAAAACTCTACTTATACTAAATTTAATTGTTTGTGTTTAACATTACATAACCAACTCTGGTTATCATGCCATAATAATAAACCAAACAAAACCAAACTTACATGGTTTATGAAATGGAAGGTAAGTAGTCCTATAGGAGTTGTTTTGTAAGGTCCTACTCCAAATACTTGTTCAAAAGAGAAGGCAACATCATTGTGTTGTAGTCGTTTATGGCATACCTTCTCAGCACTTGAAGTCTGCAGCGCTTTTGAAATGGTATATTTTGTTCACTGGTATTAACTTTCATGTTTTTCTATTCCTTTCATATCATCTTTGAATTGGTATGGTTAGTTTTTATGCCATATCAACCCTTATAGCTTATTTAATGCCAAATCCTGTTTATATGTATATATTATTTCAAGGAATTCAGTTTAGAATAAGTACACAGTTTAGTTCTATTTAACGCATAGATAGGACCCTATCAGGCGCTACCATGGGAGCGACGGCAATGAAGAGGTACTCCATATTCCCCAAACTTCTAGCATTACTGGAAGCTCGGAGCAGGTTGTTTAGTGTCATATCCAGGACACTCACTTGTTGGGTGTAACCCATTTGCAGAGATACACTCAGTGTATTCTACAGCCCCAGCCGACTTGGCAACTTTTGTATAGACTTATATCCTAATGGTGAATATGAAGGTGACAAGATTTCAATGAGAAAAGAGGTACAAAACAATAAAGGTGTTGTGGTTATCGCCGTTGGAAATTGACACAGCGAGCCGAGTTCAAATCTTGGACGACGCTACTTGCATTTCTCATTGCACTAATACACTTGGGAATGCTATGAATCCAACTATTCTCCTTTTAGCTATGGGCAAATAGTAGGGAAGACTGGACTCATTAACTTTGGTATGGTAACCACACAAGGAGAAGGAAAAGGCTGAATTCAAACCTATTAAAACTCCGCTATAACTGACCTGTTTTCAAACTCTGGTTTGGTGGAGGGTTGGTAAATACATATAAACAATAAGAAACTAATATACCACCTTTGATCCGAAAACCTTTTAAAATATATTATAAAAAGATAAGTTTAAGTAATTATTTTCGTAACTTTTGTGAGATCAAAGAGACCGATATTTAATTTGACGTTATGCAGGTTTTAAATTAGCATCTTTTCACTTTCAAAGCACATATTATTTTTATTGACTTATATATATATATATATATATATATATATATATATATATATATATATATATATACATACAGTTGGCGACCTGAATCGAGGGTAATCAGAAGGACCATTTTTAATAGCTACTGCACCAAGATTTAGGGGAGGGCACAACATGATTCCCTGGATTGCTCCACTTTACCCTTATAGTTCTGAGAGCTAAGCAAGGAGGCATCAAGTTTTTGTATGACTTGACGTGAGATTGAACCTCGGTCTCATGGACCATTTGCGAGCACTCTACTCATTAGACCAAAGGCACGGGATTGGCCTAATGGTTAAAGTGTTCGCCAACTTTTTTCTACTTTGCTTATATATATATATATATATATATATATATATATATTAATTATTTTATATGTATATATAAATTATATATATGGGCACTTGTGTGTATTTCTGTGTGCATATATATATATATATATATATATATATATATATATATATATATATATTAATCAAATAAACATTTTGGAAAGAAAATCCTATTCATGAAGCTTGGTGAGTTTTTTATGAAAAAAGTCACATTCATGAAGAAGGCAAACAAAATTGATTTTTATGATGCAATGTATTGACAAGCGTTCTCTGCATTCTATTCTTTCTTTTTTGTTGTTTAGAGAAAAATATATACATTTACAAATTCTTACTTTGAAAGTAGTTTTAAAATGAACACCTTATAGATATCTAGGCACCAACTGAGCAATTTACCGAATCAAATAAGTTGAAATAGCGTTATTTATCAATTGATTTAGGAGAAGAAAAAAAGAGACTCTGCAAACGTCAATTATGAGACGTCAATCCAATTTACGAGCATATGGAGTCTGTCATTGGTTAGATAAGCAACGGTCACCATTTCGGCCGGACCTTTTACTCCGAAAAAGCCGTGGTGAGGCGCAAGTGGGGAATATAATCAGTGACATTCATAAGCAAACACGTCGCTTCCAATATTAGCTTTGCAATCAAAAGGATAAAGAAGGTTCTACCCTCCGCCGTCCTTCCTTGCCCAAGATGTTATCAATAGAAATAGTATTCCGCGTAAATATCCATAACGTTCTGGCTGGTTAGTGGTGCGTGAACTTTCGATTTTCACGAGATTCCTCGACTTAGGGACAGGGGAATTGCTGTCGACTATTTTAGACAGACGCATCGCGGAACGGTATTTACCCCGGGAAAATATGCACATATGACATGCAAGTCTGTACATACAGATGTGTGCATTTACGTCTTTGTGAGCGCATACGGATGAGTGAATCTATTTCTCCCTGTGTACATATGGATGTGTGCATTAACTTTTCTGTGTGTATTATGCATTTTTATTAGGAAAGATATTTTCGTTCTGGAAAGTGATTATTTATCATAAGTTTTCACGTGGTGTATGAGGGCGGGGTAGATTTTCTTCAGTTATCTGATTAGTAAGCTTAGTCTAGTCTGGTAGAGGAAATAGCAAGATCAGAAAAAAAAACTGAGTTGCGTTAACAAAAATGTGCAATGTTCTTGGTAGCATTTAAACGGTGAGTAGAGATTGAGCACGAAAAAAAAAAAGCCAGATTTTAAAAATGTTCAATTATTTTTTTGTATTCATAATGCTACCCAGAACATTGCACATTTTTGATAACATTTTAACCAAAATTAACTTAAGAGTATAAAAAAATATGCGAGTCGGATTTCAAGTTAGTTTTTAAAAGGCATGAGTCGAAGGCATGTCAAGTTGGGGCAGTATAGTTTCTCTCTGTCTCTCTGTCTGTCTCTCTCTCTCTCTCTTATGCATCATCATCATCATCATCATCATGTCGTGCCGCCAGCACGGATATCCCTGACCCTCTCTTGCCACTTCTTCCTATCGACCATCGCCTCTGGCAGGTCTTCACGGCTGCAACCTGTATCCTCACAGAGCTGCTGTATGCATGTCCAAGCTGGTCGTCCCGCTTTTGAACGGCCATATGTAGGGGTACATTGGAGTACATCACTTATGGGCTCGTCCCTGATCCACAGACAGAATGTTTCGTGGTATCACAAATCTTCAGCGTGACTAGACACGTAGGACGCGTGAAGCTCGGATCGAAACCCGCCTAACTTTACATTAGATTTAGTATCTTAAGGCTCAGCCATCAAGCGACATACGTCAGCTCAGGAATTAATAGGTATTATGTAGTAGCTTTCGTTGGACTACATTTTGCCTTACCCGATACCAGAGTGCTCAATTCAATAGAAGAGCCTTGCATTACGCAAGTCGCCGCTGTTAATTCATTCGCCAGTGTGCTCACACCCCAGTTGGGGGTGGTATTAAATGTAAAAGTTATCTGTCAGTAGACTCTATCACCTTTATACACACTTACTACCCATTGCATGCCCTAATGTAATTTACAAAGCTCTTTGCTTCGATGTGGCACAAGGCCAAATGAATGGGGCACCCAATGAGACTCGAACTCACTCGTGTAGGTTCGCTAGTCTAGCTTGCTAACCGTTACACCACCAGAGGTGCCCTATTGCATGCCCTAAGGCCTATACAACTTGTCTAAGGGATATTTTCAAGAGAAAAAATAGATGCGACAAACAGTTGTCTCAGTCTTAGAAAAATTCTATTGCTAACTGGCTCTTCAGTTGTGGCCCAATCATTAACATGGGAAATAATTGAATTTTTTGGTTTATTTTTTAACAGATACTTAAAATTTCATATAAAAATCTGTAAAATTACTTTTGTGATCAAATAAAACAATAAATTTGAAATAAGCAACCATAGACACGCGCGAACACACTTTTCTCTGTTACGTGGTAAAGAAATATTTTAAAATGACCCAATTTTGATTTGAATAAAACCTGAAAGAGAGTTAGTTTATTTTGTGATTAAAGAGTATTTTAATTGTTTTTTAATAGAAAAATTTAAAAAATAACAACGACGTTTTCGTTTGTTTGTTTTTTTCTTAATTTTTTGTTGCAGTTTAGTTGAGCGGTGAAAAATAAATCCATTGATAAAAAAAAACAAATCTATTTGAAAAAAAAAAAATCACAAGGAAATCTTTTCAATCGCCTTAAGTTCGCTTTTGAAAAAATTGAATGTTCGATAATATTTATTTAGAGATAAAAATGAATAATTCTTTAGAGTTTTTATTAAAATACAAATTATCAGGAGTTTTTCCCTGTTCGGTTGTTGATTAAAGAAATCAATTATTTTTTGCAGAAAATAATGAGAAAATTCAATTAATTTAATAAGATTGTTGAAAATTAAAAAAAACGAAAAACAGTTGAAAACTTAACATATTTTACTGCTAAAAATGTGCTAATTGTTTTCTTTTTCCAAATCACAAATATATCTTAACTAAATAAAAATACTTTATCCAGGAAAGGAGTAGTGCCCTCCCCTACACATTGGTGTAGTATCTATCGAAAAGGGAGCCTTCGGGTTATCCTCGACTATGGTCGCCAACTTTACTTTACTTAGTATCCACTTTACTGGGACTAACCTGAATAATCAAACTTTTACTTATAGCCCTCTGGTTTGGTTTTATGTTTTGGTTTTATGGTTCTATGGTTTGGTTTTACAGTTTGGTTTGATGGCTTTGTTTGGTTTTATTCCCCATTAATAATGTTGATTATTTAATGCTAAATGCATTTTTATACCTATAAACTGTTCTATTTTATTGCCCAGTTGGCTGGGGCTGTAGAATACACCCACTGTACCTCCGCAGAGGGATAAGACCCCTCCCACAACTAATATCCTGGATATGATACTAAACAATCTAATGGTGAGGTTTCAGTAATGCTGGAGCTTTGGGGAATGCGGAGTACCCCTTCATTGCCATTGCTCCCAGGTCCACTCTGGCCCGGAGTGGTAGCACCTGATAGGGCCCTATCTATGGGTTAAATAGAACTAACGGCATATTAATGCTAAACTGAAACCGTACTTACATTTAAACTGCGTGCTTATGTTAAAGTGAATTATATGAAATAGAACTGTTTTTGAAATTGAAATTTGATCAACACTAAACTGAAATGTTTATGATAGAATTGTTTTGACATTTAACTGTGTGTGAACAATATCTGTTTTTTTACTAAACTGAATAAGCTGAATTAGAACTGCTTGACTAATCTGAATAGCTTGAAATAGAATTGTTTTTCACAATCAAACTGTGTACTGAATTACTTGAAATACAACTGAGTATTTGCATAAAATGGATTTGGCGTTAAATAACAAACAACGGTTGATATGCCATAAAACCCTACCAACCAAAAGAAACTGTCCTATTTTAAACAATTCACTTAAATATAAGTACAGTTTTATGTTTACATTTAAATGTAAAAAAAACTTTTACTTCAAACAATTCAATTTATCATAAGTACACGGTTTACTTTCGTTTGTCACATAGATAGGACCCAATCAGGTGCTACCGATCCGGGCTAGTGGACCTTGGAGCGATTGCAATGAATGGGTTCTCAGGGATCTCCAAAACAATACAAAGCTCACTATCGAAAAGTTTAGTGTCATATACTGGACATTCATTAGAGGAGTCTTACTCCTTTGCAGAGATGCAGTCGGTACATTCAATAAGCCCATCCGACTAGGCAAAACATTAAGAAGAAAGAGACTTTAACAGTTAAGAAAGGCGTTGAGGAAAATAATATATTTCTTTTCATCAAAATATTTTCGTGATAAATTTTTACAGAAATATTTTCGTGTTTTATTGTTCTTTTAGGGGTTTTTTTGTTGTTATTTTTATCATTAACTGCAAAGTTCAGAGTCCCTTCTTAGAATATATTTTACGCTTTTGAAATCAATAAAATTCTTTACATCGCTTAGTATTCGGCGGGACTGCATTCTCTGCAAAAAATATTCTGTGTATGACACAAAATATCCGGTATTTAGACTTCAGCTCCGGAGCACTCGGTTATTTCACTGCCATTTCTCCCAGGTCGATTTTAACCAGGAGTGTTAGTACCTATAAGATCCAACCTATGCATCAGATTAATATATTTAAAAATAACTTGAATTTGATTGGATATCGTGAAACTTTAACAGTCTGAATAAGTTGTATAAAGAATAATTGCTGCATATTAGTTTTCTAATTTGTTTGGATTTGTTTCGGTTTTATGTCACATTTGTCATTAATAACGTACAATTGTTGAACCATAGTTAGTTATTTATGGCAAATCCATTTTTATTCATATAAAGAATTCAATCCATTCATTTTAGTATAAATACACAGATTCAATGTCAAAAACAGTCCTATTTCAAATAATTCAGTTTAGAATATATATACGGAGTTTAAATGCCAACACAGTTTACTTATATTTGAGCCATAGATAAGACCCTATCGAGTGCTACCACTCCGGGTCAGAGTGGACCTGGGACTGATGGCAATAAAGGAGTACACCGTATTACCCAAAGCTCCAGCATTAATGAAAACTCATCTCCAAATTGTTTAGTGCCAGATCCAGAAAATTCCTTGGGTGGGTCTTACCCCTCTGCAGAGATGCAGTCTATTTATTCTCCGGCCTCAATCGATGGATCAATAGCCCTCTGGTATAGAAAAAGCCACTGGTTTTAGCGCTCGAGCAATGATTCAGGATAACATTTTCTTAAAGCCAAAGGGTTTTAGTTTACTTGATTAAATTTATTCTCTCTCTAATCAGCAGCCCAGTAGTATTCGCTGACTGTGTCTCTGTAGAGATGTAAGGCACCCGCTTAACTTATAAGTTCAAATCCTGGACGAGACAAATTGCATTTCACATAGATTCATACCTTGGGAAAGGTATGAATCCAATTATTCATCCTCCAGCTATGGGTAAATAGTAGGGCAGACTGTGTTCTTCAGCCTTAGTGAGGCAACTAGTCTAGGAGAAGGAAAACTCTGAATTCAAACCTGTTAAACACTGCTTAAAAATTGACCTTGTGTCATATCCTGCCCAAGCGGAGGGGGTTGGTAAATAGGACTATCTATAACCCATGAAAAAATCTAATAGGGAGACTTTAGTCGTGGAGATTTGGGAAATATAGGCTATCACTTGATGCCGATTATCATAGAGTCCATCCGGATTCGGAGTGAATGTACGTGTTAGGGTCCCATCTATGGTACAGTAGATTGTTTTAATTACGTATCATTCTTGGAACCATTTAACTGAATGCAAATGAATTGCTGCCATATGGACTTAATACTATTCCGTTTCAATGCTCGGAACCATTTAACTGTATACAAAGGAATCACTGTCATATGGAATTATTACTATTCCGTTGCAATGATCGGAACCATTTAACTGTATAAAAAGGAATCACTGTCATATGGAATTATTACTATTCCGTTTCAATGCTTGGGACCATTTAACTGTATACAAAGGAATCACTGTCTTATGGAATCATTACTATTCCATTACAATGCTCGCCGCCATTTAACTGTATAGAAAGGAATCACTGTCATATGAAATTATTACTATTCTGTTGCAATGCTTGGAACCATTTAACTGTATACAAAGGAATCACTGTCATATGAAATTTTTACTATTCCGTTTCAATGCTTGGAACCATTTAACTGCATAAAAAGGAATCATTGTCATATGGAATTATTACTATTCCGTTTCAATGCTTGGAACCATTTAACTGTATACAAAGGAATCATTGTCATATGGAATTATTACTATTCCGTTTCAATGCTTGGAACCATTTAACTGTATACAAAGGAATCATTGTCATATGGAATTATTACTATTCCGTTTCAATGCTTGGAACCATTTAACTGTATACAAAGGAATCACTGTCATATGGAATTATTACTATTCCATTGCAATACGTGGAACCTTTTAACCGTATACAAAGGAATCACTGTCATATGGAATTATTACTATTCTATTGGAATACTTGGAACAATTTAACTATATGCAAACGAATGAATCATGCTGAACAGAATTATTACTGTTAGTAGTTATTTAAACATTTTATTTCTGTGCGAATATAACAATAAGTATTCGATGAGAATGCTTAAAAAACATTAACAAACAAATGAGTTCTGGCTCGTTTAAAAAGTGCTACCTACAAACTATTCGTGTTGGCAATAGTAAGTTTATATGCTGCGCGAAAAAAAAAAACAACAAACCAACCAACCAACCAACCATAATTTGGCAACACTGGTGTGTGCATGTGTAGGAGTCTATAAGAGAATGTTGCTTATAAGTTTGTCTTTACTTTTCAATTAGTAGCCAACATGTATTCATTAACGTTTTTTTATTTAATTTAATGTTATTTTTTTTAGAGGGCTGCTTCCAGAATGTATTCAGAACAGCAAATAGCACCCTTGGGTAGTTCCCATTGAGCTTGATATATAGAGTTTATTAACGATTGTGGAAACGTAAAATTGCCAGTTGCGATGTCTTTGCATGTATTTTAAATTTCTTTAATTTTGGTTTTAATTTGATTTTATTGTGTATATACCACAAACACACATGCGTATATATATACGTATATATATAT
>OY757919.1:21121015-21157088 GCA_963585895.1 Sepioteuthis lessoniana
TCAATAAAGGACGTAGAGCAAAGTTCCGTGAAGGTTCCCGAGTTCGACAAACACCTGAAGAAGGCCGGAGGACATATCGGCGGAAACGTTGTGGAAATAACAATTGAGATGAAAAGGAAATATCTAAATCGTCATTTCAGAATCTTGCATGGAAGAACTTCTAAGCTAATATGGATATAGTTACACTCTCAAAAAAAGAAACATAATCTCTAAAAAAGACTTTGCTCAGAATATTCCACTAGGAATACTTAGAAAAACCTAGAATAAATAAGGAGAATGGCGTTTGTAGGCTGGGTGAAAAGGTAGATAGATAAGTAAAATTTACGACCTTAGTCAAGGGTGACCTGAAGGCTCCCTTTTCAATCGCTACTACACCAAGGTGTAGAGGAAGGGGCCACTCCATTCCCGGGATTGCTCCAATTTACCATTGATCCTTACTTTATAATGATAAGTATTAAGCAAGGCGATAACAAGTCTTTGGTAGGAATCGACCGGGGATTGAACCTCGGTCTTCCGGACTATTGTCAAACACTACCCATTAAGCCAATGGTCCGGTAAATAAAAAAGGCAACAATATAATTTTGGAAAGTAGCAAATTATTACCCGAGAACAATAAAAACATACATAACTTCGTAATTTAGATGTTTCACCAGGAAATGTGTAGTACAAAACAAAAAAAAAATTGACTTGAAAAAAGGGACGCACACACTTGTCTAAGATATTGAGATAGAACTTGACTACCAATCATGACCCAAAGGACCAGTCATCATAATTTAGAAGAAGGCATAACTAAAAAGCTATTGGATTTCGACGTTGAATCAGACAACTGATAAAAATCAAAGCAAAGTCTAAACATGGATTAATACCTAGACCATACGAGAAATACGAAAATTTATAGTTGAAAAGTCTAGTGCTACACTGGACAAGTGGAAACTGTGGACAGGTGAATCGTGAAGGAAATACTCTATGGGAGCTTCCCGGAAACACAAATGTTGAAAACTATAAGATAATGTAACAAAGGAACACGACGACCACCGCAAGATTTTTAAAACAAGAAGAAATAATTACTGTAGAAAGAATATATTTACCAACGAGAAGGAAGTATTACTATCATTAAGATACAACGGACATACGATAAGTTTCCAGACTTTTTTCGTATAGGTACTTTTATCGATGGGAAGAAAATGAAACACTAGTCCCCTTCGAAGTAATCTCCTCCGGCTGCAATGCACTTGTTGTACCGTCCCAACAACTTCTGGTTGGTCCAATGGAAGTCCTCTTGTCTTAGCGTGTCAATGACCTTCATCACAGCCTCTTTCATCTCCTCGGTTGTCTCATGACGACAGACTTTGAGATTAGCGAATAAGCAAAAGTCACAGGGAGCAAGCTCTGAACTATAGGGAGAGTGAAGAACTATCGTGATGCCCATCTTGGTCAAATAGTCTGTGACAAGGATGGAGTTGTGGACTGGTGCATTGTCCTTGTGGAAATGCCAATGACCCGATTTGAAGAGTGCTGGCCTATTCCGACGGAATGTCTTCCTGATCTCCCTTAAAACCTCAACATAGTAATCCTAACCCTAACCCTTTGGCCAATCAACTCTAGTCTATTGACTTCCTTACTCCTCCCACACTTCTCATCATCCCTCACAGATCCCTACCTTCCTTGAATGTCTAATGCCACTCAAAAGCTGATGCTCAATTCATGCAAAATGGTCCAAAAGCAGTCTGAAGCATTCCATACGTTTTTGTGGCATTTTTTCCATGTTTTAAACAGAATTTTGTTGCATATCGTTCTTCTAAAATGTCAGATGGAATTTTTAAAATTCACCACCTGTGACAATCAGGCTATAGGAGGATGTATTCGAATTCCTGTTGTAGCTGTTCATTGTTCAGTCATCTCATAAGATGTTTAGTAATGATATACTGAATTTTCAAGAGTCTACGATAATTTTAAATGCCCATCGAAAAAAGTCTGGAAGCTTATCGTATATCCTCCGTATGAAGACTTGAAAAAGTTCGAATAGAAAAAAAAAACATGCATAAACTATTGAAAAATATCACAACGGAAAATATCGCTGAACTGGACGATCCAAAATGGTGAAGCATTAGTGTATGGACAAACGGATATTTGATGAATTATAATACGATGTAAAAAATATAAAAATCTCAAAAACAAAAACAAAAAACAAACATTGTGCCTTCAATATTAAAAGGAATATTAATGAAAATAAATAGAGCTGCCCGGAGCAAACTTCATGAGATTTTGAAAAGAATTAGTTTTCTCTTCCTGGGAACACTACATTGTTCCTATTATTTGATTTCAAAACAATTGATTGAACAAAATAAAGGTTTCGATTCAAAATGGCCTGCTGATTATCGAATGGGATATACACGTGAGTAAAAGCCCGGAGAGTATATCGAATATAAACGTACGATAGACGAAACAAAGATGGAACTCCTTCGCCGACAGAGTAATAGAATTATAACAATGCCTTGTCTTTGAAATTTGGACTAAATGATAAAAATGGTTCTGGAAAGAAAGAAAGAAATGAAAACAGAATGAAATTAATTATAGGAAAGAGACGAAAAGAACGTGAGGGAAAAGCTAAGGAATGTGAAAAAGAGAAATCATAGGAGATTGAAGATAGATGAAGAAAGAAAGATAGTAACTTTAAAAGCAGGATATGAAAAGAAGGAAAACATGAATTAACATTAAAAATAAGACAAAAGAAGAAAGGAAAAAAGAAAAAAAACAAACAGTATAACATTAACTAAAAAATAACAGAAGGAAGAAATTAATTTAAAGTAAGAATATTGATTTGGTTTAGTTTGGTTTGGTTTGATGCTATATCGACCTTTGTATATTATTTAATGCCGTATCTATTTTTATACATACAAACAGTTCCATTTCTAAAAATTCAGTTTAACATTAGTCCACAGGTTAAACGTCAAAACCAGTTCTATTTCAAACAAGTTATTTTAGCATAATTACAGTGTTTAGTTCTATTTGACCCATAGATTGGACTCTATCAGGTGCTACCATTCTGGGTCAGAGTGGTCCAGTCAGCTGGTGTGGTAGAATACACCGACTGTTTTTCTGAAGATGGGATAAGACAACGAATGACCAGTAATAACACTAAACAATCTGATGTTTCCGTTCCAGTAATGCTGGAGCTTTAGGGAATGTGGAGTACTCCTTCATTGCCATTACTCCCATGTCTACTCTGGTTCGGAGAGGTAGACCCTGATAATGTCCTATTTATGGAACAAATAGAATTAAACTGTGCACACATGCTTAACTAAACTCTTTAAAATAGAACTGTTTTGTAAACAAAAAGTATACTTATACTAAACTGAATTGTTTGACATTCAATTCGGCGTTAAATGACGTGAAAATGGTTGATACACTGTAAAACCAACCAACCGACCATCTGGGCCAGAGTGGACCATGGAGTGTTGGGAATGAACAGGTACTCTGAGTTCCCGAAAGATCCTGTATTTGTGGAGCCTCATCATCAGGTTGTTTAGTGTCATATACAGGACACTCATTGGGGGAGTCTTACCCGTCTGCAGAGTGGCAGTTGGTCTATTCTACATTTCCAACCGATTTGGCAATAAAAATATAGAGCATAAAATGTCGAACTCAAAAGATATAACATTAAATTTGCAAATGAGGAAAAACATTTTTAGAATATATTAGTTACTTTAAAAATTGAATAAGATATTGAAAATAATCATGGTGATGTTATCGTGGTGTAATGGTTAAACTGCTGGAGTGCGGAATCGTAGTAAGTAAGTTCGAACTCTAGTCACGCTAATACATTCACTTTCGGACAAATAACCTTGGGAAAGGTATGAACACCCTTATCCTCTCAGCTATGGGTTAAAAAGCATAATTGCTGCTCTTCTTAAAGGATGGCTTTGGCATTAAATAACCAACGAAGGCTGATATGCCATTCGAAAAAGAAACCAAACTGAAACCTAAAGTAATAATGAAAAAATAAATCAACACAAAAGATTACACCTCATTAATTAACACAAAACTAACGATATCCTACAAGAAAAAAAAAAAGAAAAGAATAATTGTTTCTGGACTTAGTCGACAATTGAAGGCGTTATTCACTTAACTCGATCGACTTTTATGTTGTGCACAGAAGAATATTTCATACTTGATCATATCCATTCTTCCTGAAATATATCAGATACATCCCAATTATTTTTCTACATATTTCTTCATTTCATAAGCAAAATTAATTTTCCAAAATACACACAACCTTTTTCAAGGTCACAAACATTGTTACGTTTCTGTTATGCAAACTTTTAGAGAAGTAAGAACGAACTCAAAAACGGTGTTCTGTAATGAACTCCTACACATGGACATACCAGTGTCGACCGACCTACAAAAACTTACATACATTAGCTCGGTATGAACACTGGATGCAATCAAGAGAATTTGCCCCCCGGAGCGATGGAGGATAGGCACGGATAGTGTGAGATAGATATATTGATAAAGAGAGAGAGAGAGAGAGAGTGTGTGTGTGTGTGTGTGTGTGTGAGAGAGAGAGAGAGAGAGAGAGAGAGAGAGAGAGAGGGTCAGAGAACACTGTGGCATCAGCATGAGGATGATGATGATGATATACATTGCTCCTAGATGCATAACTAAATGCACTAATATATACTTTTTAAAAAAGAAATCTTATTTGATTTCAAGTTAAATACTTCATGTTCTTTACAATCACTTATCACATGCTGCTTATTACCCATTTTGTTTGGTTTTTCCTCAAATGACCCTGGGAATCATATCAACTCACTAATGGCATGAGATACACAATACCTTTGCTTTGACATTGGAATTTAAAAAGAAAATCGAAGGCTGATATACTGTTAAACAAAAAACATTTTGCTTTGCTCTGCCATTCGGTGAGGTAAATGAAGGGTGCAATCTAAACAACAGTCGACCAATTTGGTTATCGCAGAGCCTTGTTACTTCTGAATAAACAAAACCACACGGTATTCTTTTTTTATTTTAACCAAAAATAATTTATAAATGGCGTGAGTTTACATTCAAATACCTGTTGTCATTTTTTAATGTTAGATTGTTTTAGTTGATTTGTAGTTGGTTGGTTGGTTGATTGGTTGTTTTTTTATAGCATATAACCCGTTATAGGTTAATCCCAAATTGATTTTTATACATATAAATATTTCTATTCCAAACAACTCAGCACACAGTGTAATTATCAAAACAGTTGTATTTCAAACAATTCAATTTAGCATAAATACATTGTTTAGTTCTATTTGGCCCCTAGATGGGACCCTATCAGAGACTACCACTCCAGGCCAGAGTTGATCTATGAGTGATGGTAATAGAGGCGTACTGTAATATAATGGCCAAGGGATTTCATTTTATGCCTTTGGGTTCAGTTAGGCTGAGAACCTTTCGGCTCAGTGCATGGGTTATTTAGGTGCAACATTAACGCAGGTTTCGTGCGCGGAGCGGACATGTCACTCAGAGATGTCACAAGAAAAACCCGAGATAGGAAACGGGGCTAGGGAGTGCGAATGACATCACGCACCGGAAGCGCGCGGAGGATTTTGGGAATTTTGAAAAAAAGTCAGTTGAGTTGAGTCCAGCCTCGGGATAAGACAGTTGACTTTCGCTTGCTCGCGGAGGACTTGCGAAGGGTGCCACACGTATGGGGGAGGGGGCAGATGGAAAAGCCAGAATAGAAAGAATGCGTATTTCTCTCCTTAAGTCGAAGAACCTTTAAACTCAAAGGTAATAAAAAATTTTGTACTTGAACTAAGAAGTTGTAAGTGTTTTTCGTGTTTCTAGATTCCTATGTTCTATGTATATATATATATATATTATGAACATTCTATGTCCGTTTCATACATAGCCGTATCATGAGTCTGGTACAGTATGCCTTATTCTTCAAAGCTTCAGTATCACTGGAACCTCTCAATCTGATTGTTTCGTGTCATATCCAGGACACTGGTTGGGTGGGTGGGAGTCTAATCCCATTTGCAGAGAAGCAGTCAGTGTATTCTGCGGCCCTCGTCGACTGGGTCATTGATTGTTTTATTGATAATTCATTTCAGCAGTATTCCCTTTATCTCAGCACCCAGAAAATTTATTGTTACATTCCGTTATGAACTAAGTATGCATCATTTGTGACAATATTCACTCAACCCACGTAAGATACTCTTAGAAATAGGGAAGTCCTACATCTTATATTATTGATGGTTATTTTTGTAACTTCTTTTTCAAATCTCTTTTGGCTTTGAATATAGACATAGTCATCTATAGGAGAAAAAAGAGAATATCTACATCAGGTTAACAAAATGTCGGTGTGAGATGTAATACAGGATGAAAAATAATCTAAATTTTCGTCCGAGAATGAGTATAAAAGAAAGAGTCTAAGAGGAAAAAAGAAGAGAGAAAAACAGAAAGTTTAGGTGAAAAGATAAACTATCAAAAGGAGAATGCGAAAGAGAGAAATAAAAAAAGTGTCAAGGATAAAGTCAAGGAAAAGGTGAGGAAAAATGCATTTGCCAAATAAATTAAGTAAAAAGGAAAGAGACAGAGACAGAGACAGAGAGACAGAGAGAAAGAAAGAGGAAGGGAGATGGAGAGAGTAAAGTCAATGAAAACGATAAGAAAATGGATTTACTAAATCAATTAAACAAAAACGAGACAAATTGAGAGAGAGAGAGAGAGAGAGAGAGAGAGAGAGAAAATGACGTCAGAGAAAGCGATAGGAAAAATGGATTTACCAAATACATTAAAGAAAGAGAAGAGAGAGATAGAAAGAGAGAGAGAGAGAGAGAGAGAGAGAGAGAAAGAAAGAAAGTCAAAGATGCCGAGAAGAAAAAATGGATATTCAAAATAGATTCAACAAAACGGTTAGAGAGAGAGAGAGAGAGGGGGGGAGGGAAAGAGTAAAGTCAATGAAAACGATAAGAAAATGGATTTACTAAATCAATTAAACAAAATCAAGACAAGAGAGAGAGAGAGAGAGAGAGAAAGAGAGAGTGAGAGAAAATGACATCAGAGAAAACGATAAGAAAAATGGATTTACCAAATACACTAAAGAAAAAGAAGAGAGAGAGAGAGTTAGAGAGAGAGAGAGACAGTGAAAAAAGTCAAAGATACCGATAAGAAAAATGGATTTTCAAAATCGATTCAACAAAAAGGTGAGAGAGAGAGAGAGAGAGAGAGAGAGAGAGGACAAGGTAAAGCAAAAATAAGGAATATAAAAACAAACAAACGATGAAATTTGTTTTAAAAAACACCCCAAAAAACGAACGCAAACCAAGAAAATATTGTGATCAAAAGATGACACTAAAATGTAAACTGATTTAAAACAGATTTGTGGACTTAGTTTAGAGTGGATTAGTATTTAATAACGTTCATTTAATTCCATATTGTTTTATTTATTATTTTCTATTGTTTCTTCAATTTTCTTCGCTTTCTTTATTTTCTTGTTTTTCTTTTCTTTTTCGATACATTTATCTTTCCAGTTATTTGCCTGCAGAGGAATTTCGGTATCTTTTCATAATTCAACAAAATATTTCCTGCTTGGCTCTAATTCGATCTGTAATAATTCAGTAAATCTCTTCAGCCTGTGGATTAAATCTTTTTTGAAATTCCTGTTTTAATCTGAATCGGCTTCATCACCCTCTCAGCACCGACTACTGACATCGATTGATCAGTGTTTGAAAAAGAAATAAGGAAATGACGAGCAACAAAAGAAAAAAAAACACTAAACAAAACAAAACAACCCGAGGCATATAGAATGAGGGAACGGGGGGCTATCAGGAGTGAGTTGGCCAGTAGAAAATTCGGGAAGTAAAGAGAAAATCAAATTAGAAGAAATAAATCAATAATAAAAAGATTTCGATAGAAAAAAAAATTGAGGACGGGGTAAATTTAAAGAAGTATTGGGTTACCAAACAAGAATAAAGGAGATAAAAGAAAATAAATAAATAAATAAGAAAGAAAAAAAGAATGAATAAATAAATAAATAAAATTAAATTGATTGTGTGAGTCAAAAGTTTAGCAGTATTTTTTGTACCTCCGAGATTGCGGTATATAAACCACTGCAACAAAGTAGCCTTGGATGGTGCCTGTTGTTGTCGGTAGTATCGTGGTAGTTAGTGCGCTGCTATGTTGTGCATTGCTTCATTACGTGTGGGATTTGAAAGCCGCACAAATAAACGTGCAACTTAGTCTAATCATCATATTTACCAATCCCTCATCTCGGGCAGGATATGACACAAGGTCAATTTTTTTTTAAGTGAAGGTAATAGCGCGACTGGAGTACCAACTCGCTTACAACGATTCCTCAGTCCATCGGTTTAACCATTACACGACGAGGACACACACGTTATGGTTTGTTTAAAAAAGCTGGATATATAAAGCTATTATGAAATTGTATTATTTGTTTGGGGTGAATAATTAAGACACGACAAATATGTTGAATTAGATAAATCACTAACGTGTTGCTCATTTTTATCATATTTACCAACCCCTCCTCTCAGACAGGATATAAGGTCAATTTTTAAGCGGAGTTTAACAGGTTTGAATTAAGAGTTTTCCTTCTCCTAGACTAGCTGCCTAACAAAGGCTGAAGAACCCATTCTGCCCTACTATTTACCCATAGCTGGAGGGAGAATTAGATTCATACCTTTCCCAAGGGTATTAGTGCCATGTGAAATGCAATCAGTCTCGTCCAGGATTTGAACTCGTGTCGCCGTATCCATTTCCTACGCCGATAACCATTACACCACGGGCACCTCCGTTGCTTTTTTTTATAGAACTAATATAGAATTAAATCCAAAAGTGAATTGCATAAATATCAACAAATTTAAATCCCATCTCTATTTCGTAGATTTATTTCTTTTTGCGGAACAATTAGACTATGCAACAAATAAAAACAGCTTTTTTTCTGTTTCTTGGGGGGAAAAAACTTAATTACTAATTACTTATGCCAAAAGAATATCATCATCATCAGGTCGTGCCGCTAGCACGGATATCCCTGATCCTCTCTCTCCACTTCTCCCTATTATTCATCGCCTCTAGCAGGTCTACGGGGCTACATCCCGTATCCTCACATAGCTGCTGTATGTATGTTCGAGCTGGTCGTCCTGCTTTTGCTTGGGCATATGTGGGGGTCCATAGGAGTACATCACATGAGTCCGTCCCTGCTTCTCCGGCATCGTCCGGCATGTCTGGTTCGTCTAACTTGGATAGTTTTCGTGACGGGAGACAAGTGGCCGTATAGTTGGTGCCTTGTGGGGTGTTGCAGCCAGGACTTTTTTTAACATTGCTCGCAGTATTCTTGTCTAATTGCCGTCTAGCTTCTTCTCAAGCCGTTTAGTTAGCGTTCAAGTAGTGCATCCATATAGCAATATCGACACACACGCTGCCTGGAAGAAACTGTGTTTCATTTTCTCGGTCAGGTCTGATTTCCATATGATCGAAAGCCTATCGATAGCTGTCCATGCCTTCGTTAGCCGTGTGTCGATGTCTTTTTCGATTGATGAGACGCTGATTCCTAGGTAGGTGAATTTGTCTTCCAGTTGGCCTGCAGATTTGTAGTAAGCAAGTTCAAACTCCGGTCGCACTATTATGTAAAAGTATATTGGAAATACCTATTTTCTCTTCCAACATCAATTTTTACTGTATATACATATTTTTCATTGTAAATAATTCATTCATTTCGCCTGGTTTAAAGTAGGTTTTCTGGTACCGGCTCATTGCTCCAGTGGGTAGAGTGTTCACCAAAGGTCCGGGAGACATGGGTTCAATCCCAGTTCGTGTCATACCAAAGACTTTAAAAGTGGTACATGGTACCTCTTTGCTTAACACTTGGCAATATAAGCTACGTATCAAGGGTAAAGTGGAGCAATCCAGGGAAAGGATAAACACCCCTACACCTCTGTGTTGTAGCAATTGAAAAGGGAGCCTTCTGGTCGCCCTTGACTATGGCCGCTAACTTCAAATTCACTTCATTAAGCGAATTATTGTATTTTGGTGATTGTTGCGCGCCTTTTGATGTATGGATGTTGTTATTATTACAGTATGTCTGGATCAGTGAATGTGGCTAGTTAGGGCTCCCTAGATAAACAGAGTCTCCATCACCCCTCACCTTCAAAAACGTTTGGGGTGTCCTCCACACAAAACGGTAGCTCTCTGAAACTAGTTGACAAGTTCATCAACCAAGGAAGCAGTGTCTCATCAGCCAAAACAGTCATCAACATGCGACTAGCTAAGGCATGGACAGCTATCGATAGGTTATTAGTCATATGGAGTCAGACCTGACCGCTAAAGTGAAACGCAGTTTTTTTCCAAGCAGTGGTCGTATTGATACTATTATATGGATGTAGAACATGGACGCTAACTAAACGTATGTAGAAAAAGCTTGACGGCAACTACACAAGAATGCAGCGAGCAATATAGAACAATTCATGGAGGCATCACCTCACAAAGCAGTAGCTACTCGGCCACCTACCACCCATCGCAAAAACTATAATGTTTGACGAACCAGACATGCGGGACACTGCTGGAGAAGTAGGGACGAACTCATAAGTGATGCACTCCTGTGAACCTCTTCATATGGACGAGCAAAAACAGGACGACCAGCTAGAATCTACATACTGCAGTTCTGTGCCGATACGGGATGTATTCCTGAAGACCTGCCAGGAGCAATGAACGATAGGGAGGGCCAGGTATTTCCGGGATGATGGCCTAACATGGTGACGATGATAACCCTTTGTGGAAATAAAATCATTTTTGTGACCAAGGTAATGGAATTTTCACACCTACCAATTTTCCAGAATATAGCATGTAAATATATATGGGGCGTTTCAGAAAACAAAACAAATGCAACTTCCCATCCAAATATTGGTTCGGTGAAGACCGATATTGAGGAATATCGGAATAAAATATCAGAGGAATTTATTTTGAACGCATGCAGATCGTTTCGAATGCGTGTTGATAAAATAATTGAAAATAAATCACATATTATATAATTACATAAATATAAGATTTTCCTCCAAGCACTGTTAATGTTCGAACCCTCATTAGAACCATTATATATATATATATATATATATATATATATATATATATATATATATATATATATAATTTCAATGTCTTAAATATCGAGATGTTTGGGGCTGTAGACTGTTTGGGGCTGTACACTGACTACCCCTCTGCAGAGGGGTAATACACCCCGCTAATGAGTGTCCAGTATATGACACTAAACAGTCTGATGGTGAGGTTCCAATAATGCTGGGGCCTTAGGGAATACGGAGCACCCCCTCATTGCCATTGCTCCCATGTCCACTCTAGCCAGGCATGGTAGCAACTGATAGGGCCCTATCTATGGGCTAAATAGAATTAACGGCATACTTATGCTAAACTGAATTGTTTGATTAAACTGAATTGCTTGAAATAGAAATATTTTTGACAATTAAACCATACTTTCATTTAAACTGCGTGCTTATGCTCAACTGAATCATTTGAAATTGAACTGTGTTTTGACATTGAAAGAGTACTTACACTAAACTGAATTGTTATATGTAACTGCTTGAATAAACTGAATAGTTTCAAATAGAAATGCTTTTGAAAAACTGTGTACTCATGCTAAACTGAATTGTTTGAAATAGAGTTGACTATTTGAATAAAAATGGATTTGGCGTTAAATAACCTACAAAGGTTGATATGCCGTAAAACCAAACCAAACCAAAAATCGAGAGAACAATTTACATCATTAGTGAATAATGAACAAAATAAAGCCCACTAGTAGATAGATTGACAAACAATATGAAATGCGAAAAGAGAAATCATCTGTGTTGATTCATTTTCTGGCTATGCATGAAAAAGAATGCAATGTCCGGTGTAAGATAGCAAATTGAATCACCCACTAAAAGGAACAAGAAATAAAAGTAATGAATAAGAAGAAAATAAAATGGAAAAAAAAAACAACGATCAAAAATTACGTCTACAAGTTAATTCTGATTTAAACTAAATTCTCAAGTTTCAGCAACACTGTATATAGGTTGTGGGCTAAAAGAAAATTGCATCAACCTTTCCCTAACAAAAGTTAAACTTCCTTGCTATTTTCTAGTAGCCATGGGCCTTGTAATTCTAAAAATAACATTTTGCCAGCAGTAAATTCAGTCATAGTATGAGGCAAAAAAAGAAATCTAGATTTGAGGAGAGGAAACCTTAGAGCCAACTTTTCTTAGAATCGACCAATTTCAGTAAATTTGGTCTCGTTTTCCGATTATTCTCTGTCGAAATACCAGAATAATTACAACAACAATAACAACATGTATATAATGATTTCCCTAAAGGTGAAAAAAAAACAAATTATTGTGAAAATATCCTAATTTGAAGTGCAACAATCGCATAGAAAATTATTTTTACCCAAAACTAAACCTGATTGTAATTTTTCTGTGGCCTTCAGCGATGTTAAACAATAAAGTCCTGTTACTAGAAAATGTTTGAATTTTCTCCAAACGCGCCAATTTTTCACACCTCTCTTGAATGACGTAAAAATATTAAGAGATAGGAAAGAATCTCAATTTTTTCTTTGGATTGACTTGTTTTAATAAACTGAGAATCATTTTATAGGATAATGATCGCTGTATTATGAATTATATCATTGGTAATAAATAGGGTAATTGATGATGTCATCAGATGGGTAAATGTGAAATAATAGTGAACAATGTAAAAATAAAATCACAATTGTTAATACCACAAACTTCAGAAATTAAATTATAATTTTATTCATATGTATTATGAAGGTAAAGGCTAGGAATATAATAAGAGGATACACATAAAATATTTTATAGTATATTTAATAGTTGGAATTATTTTGAGATGAGGCTTCTTATTCTGAGAATTAATTTTTTTATATATTGCGGACTTTTTGTCCTCATTTTAGTAGTTTTTGTGTTGTTTCTTCTTCACTACGTTTCGGCCAAATTTCACGTCTGGCCTTCTTCAGGTGATTTAACCGCGACATCGGATAGGAATGCTGATTCTTGTAACCGTATCCCCAGTAATTACTGCCGTCCATAGTTGTTGTCTACGGTTACAAGACTTAGCATTCTTATCCGAGGTCGCGGTTAAATCAACTGAAGAAGGCCAGAGGTGAAATTTGGTCGAAACTTAGTGAAGAAGAAACAACACAAAAACTACTAAAACGAGGACAAGAAGTCCGCAATAAATAAAAAAAATATTTCTCATATTTAATGGTATAATAAATAAAACAGTCCATCACAAAAAAAGGAAAATCGTACGGCTCAAGTTTTGAGCCTTAGATTTTTTTTTACTGATTTAAGGTAGTAATTTACTAAGTTTCTTTTTTTCTTCGATATAGCTCAAGGTCATATGAATGAGACACCTAATTAGACTTTGAACACAATCGTATAGGTTTGCTAGTGTAGCTTGCTAACCATTACACATCCCAAAGGCGCCCTCACTGATTTAATATAGATTCAATATTAACTTCATTGATTAGTTTTATATTAACTCCATAAATTTTATTTGCTAAATGTTTGCTTCATGAATGTGTTATTGAAAAATATATCAATATTCACATAATGATATACGCATCTTATTATCTATGCCAATATATCTTCATCAGAATCTTCATAGCAACTGTCACAGTCAGCTGTCATTTCATTTAAATCTTCGATGTTTTCATCATTATCGCTGTTCGATCCACATTTAAGGTTTGGTTTGTTTTTTTTGTTTAATGACATATCAACCTTTGTAGGTTATTTAATTCCAATGCTATTCTCCTAGAAGAACAGTAGTGGTGCTATTTAACCCATAGCTGGGAGGATAAGGGGGGTCATACCTTTCCCAAGGGTATTTACCCGAAAGTGAAAGTAATAGCGCGACTGGAGTACGAACTCGCTTACAACGATTCCGTAGTCCATCGCTTTAACCATTGCACCACGAGGACACCCACTTACAAGCCACATATAAATTTTTCTTGAACATCGAAAAGCTGAACCGTCATGATTTTGTTAGTACTCCACTGTATGATTATTTCACCATTTTCACTCTTAGTCTAGCTATCGTCACTTACTGGTTGTGGCATATCAGGTTGAGGAATATGTGCCAGTTTCCAAATACAAACCTGGTACTCGAAACTATTCAAATGCCTCCGCAAGGTATCAGCGCAAAGTAGGTAATGTATTCAAGTAAATCGTTTCCTACATATTAAGGGATCCTAAAATATTTTGATTGTAAAAAAGGCTAAAAAATCGAATAATTGCGTAAGAAATGTTTAATAAATTCTAATGTGAAAACCTCATCATCATCATAATCATTTCGTGCCGCTAACACGGATATCCCTGATCCTCTCTCGCCACTTCTCCCTATTATTCATCGCCTCTGGCAGGTCTTCAGGGCTACATCCCGTATCCTCACATAGCTGCTGTATGTATGTTCGAGCTGGTCGTCCTGCTTTTGCTTGGTCATATGCGAGGGTCCATAAGAGTACATCACTTATGAGTTCGTCTTTGCTTCTCCAGCAGTGTCCTGCATGTCTGGTTCGTCTAACTCGGAAAGTTTTCGTGATGGGAGGCAGGTGGTCGTATAGTTGGTGCCTTGAGGGGTGCTGCCGCCAGGACTTGTTCAATATTGCTCGAAACATTATTCATGTAATTGCCGTCTAGCTTCTTCTTCAGCCGTTTAGTTAGCGTCCAAATAGTGCATCGACACGACCGCTGCCTGGAAGAAACTGCGTTTCATTTTATCGTTCAGGTCTGATTTCCATATGATTGTTAGCTTATTGATAGCTGTCCATGCCTTCGTTAGCCGCGTGTCGATGTCTTTTTCTTTTGATGACACACTGCTTCCTATTTAGGTGAATTTGTCTACCAGTTTCAGAGAGGTTCCCTCTGGTGTGAAAATGTCGCCTGCTTGATTAAAGCACATATATTCAGTTTTATGTGCATTGACATTGATGCCAATGCCTGCGCCGGCTCGTTCCAAACTATGCAGTAGTGTTTCGGCTTGGTGAACCTTTCGTCGGGACTGAGCTTTTCAATTTGAAGATGACTTCAATTAAAGCATTTTTAATCAAATGACTATATCCGTTGTACCTTGTCTCCTGCTTGATATTGGAGAGTAAATTTTTACGACTTGTAAACCTAATGTCTTTATCAATCCATGATAACTACTATGTTAGATATTCAGGACGACACTGCGTTTTATTTTCAGTGATCGTATCGATACTGTTATATGGATGCACTACATGGACGCTAACTAAACAAATCGAGAAATAACTTGACGGCAACTACACAAGAATGCTGCGAGCAATATTCGGCAAGTCATGGAAGCAGTACCCGATAAAGCAGTTGTTGTACGGCCACCTACCATCCATTGCGAAAATTATCAAAGTTAGACAAACCACTGCTGGAGAAGTAGGGATGAGCTCATAAGGGATTTACTCTGGTGGACTCCTTCATATGGACGAGCAAAGGCAGGACGACCAACTAGAACATACATACGGCAGCTCTGTGCCGATACGGGATGTAATCATGAAGACCAGCCGGAAGTAATGAACGATAGGAAGGGGTAGTGAGAGAAGGTCAGGGATATCCGTGCTGATTGCGGGACGTGATGATGATGATGATGATGAAGAAGATATTTACCTCAGTTGAAAGTGCATTGTTTTTTAATATATGTAGAGGATCATTGAATAATAAGACAGCTTAAAAAAGCAACGCATATGTTTGTCTACAGTGACCTGTTCACTAGACCAATTATAAAGATGAATTCAATGTAGGAACCAATAATCAAAAAACCCTATATGTAAAAGAAATTAAAGCATGAAAGGAAAATGTCATATTGAGATCTTTTTTTTTTTTCTTTTTAGTAAGAAAAATCGATTCAAAACCAAAAAATAAACAACTACTTTCATCTAGCATTACATGAACAACTAAAAAACCTTTAGTGATTTTAAAAATTATGATTTATCTTATTCATTGGATGTAACATTTTTACATTCCCCAAAATCTTCTGAGATAGAAAGAGTAATTACACACGAAACCATTTTTATCAGTTAAGAAAGTTTATAACTAAAACGCTATGGTTAAAAAGGTTTTCCGTCTTCCATACCAAACTATCATCCAAAGAACACACACACACACACACACACATACACACACAAAAAAACAAACCCAAAAAAAACTCAATCACTCACTCTCTCACACGCACATCCACACATATACACTTATATATATATATATATATATATATATATATATATATATATATATATATATATATATTTGTAAAATAAATTCAAAGAAAACTCAACCGACAATTATTGTGCCTTTATAAAGTCGTCTGAAGAAGCTTCAGACTTATCCTGCCTCTTTAGATGTCTATTTACAAAATGTAATAAGATGCACAATATATATATATATATATATATATATATATATATATATATATATATATATATATATATATATGTATATTTGATTAAACCTAAAAGGACCGAAACAGTGACCTTTAACCGGTGGGATATCACTTGGAACCGGGTCAAAGGTAGTTGCCATATTTTTTTACAGAATAAGGCCATGTGGATCTATTCACGTTTTGTGATAGCCATCTGATGAGGCAGATCGAGCCTACGCCTTGCCTACATAAATCTATTATGGCACAATGATAGTCTGCTTAGTTGTCTTAAAATTTATTTTATAGATATATCAGCTCTGTGTAAGAGTACACACACACATATATATATATATATATATATATATATGTATATATATATATATATATATATATATATATATGCAATTCAATACACATATACATAAATAACTATACATCGAACGCCTATATAGAATCATATGAAACTTCTCAAATAAATTGCATCGGAATAATTCCAAATTCATAGTCTCTGAACAATTATATATAAATATATATACATATATGGAAATAAATAATGGAAAATGATAATAAAACTTTGGATTACTTTATTTTTCATTATCTCTCTCTCTTTCTCTTTCTCACTCTTTCTCTCTCACTCTCTCTCTCAATATATATATATATATATATATATATATATAATACAAAAATAACTGTATGACAAATTTTTTCCCTCATAATAGTCATATTCATTATTTCAACTTTATTATATTGAATCTTATTTTGTGACACTAAACGGAAGAGTCTAAATAAGAATTGCTAATTTCAAAAACGTCTTTGATATGCAATTAAACAATTGAATTTATCTATATATCTGTCGGCATCCTTGACACATCAGTTAACGAATAACACTAATAAAATTCTATCTATTTTCTCTTTTTAAACTTCCTGAAAACTACGATTTATTTATAAACACTTTTCCTTTGTTTTATTTAGTAAACAAAATGCATAGTATAAAATTATCCTAACATCAATCTGGAGAATCTTTTAAGAAATTACCAAATAGAATTATCTAAGGAGGATGAGAGATGACAAAGAGATCATATTTCCTCTTAAATTTTGAAAGGAAATTTCTTTGAAATTAAATATGTTTTTTCTTAATTTGTCAAATGTTCCAGAAATCTAATTTTAATCCGATTAGTAGCATATTTTTGTGAATTCTCAAGAATTGTCGCTTTTAAGGTGTCAATGCCATTGTTTTTCTCTACTTGATTGTGACTACTTTAACATAAATAAGTTTTTTATCCGTGAGTATAAGATCTTTCAAAAAACTACACAATGATTTAATTGAAAAAAATAATGATTGGCGTAGCTGAAGGGGAGCAACACCCCACTGTCAAGTACATTCTCGAAGACTGGCTTGTTTTCAACAATTTTAACTTATTTGATTTCTTCTGCAATAAAAAATACAACACTTCATTTGTGAGCCTCGTAATTAACGAGAAAAATAATTATTTTCGGTGTAGTTGCTTAAAGACATACTTGTGTCAGAGGTTTATTTTAAGTACCGGAGAGAAAAAAACAACAACAACAAAAAAAAACAAATTAATTATAACTCTGAATGCTTATTTTCTAGGCTTATGCCATCGAAACAACTACAAGAAAATATTTCGACACTTTTGACAAGGTGACATGTATCTATAGAAATGTCTACAAATGAAACAACTTAAATGCATAATAAATAGTGTATATGTAAAAATATATATGTAAAGTGTGAAAAGTTTTTTTTAAGTTCCTTACTAGTCTAAACTTTAGATCCTGACTAAGCCCCGGGACATATTTTGAATAACAATGGTTAAATATTGATAGGTTGTTTTAATTGTTGGTTGGCTTTTTATCATGACAATACATCGTTGGGTTAATTAAAGCATAAGTACTTAGAATATCTCAGTATATATGTTGCAAAAATGTAAATTTACAATCATTTAAAACAGGTAAACACTTCAAGCAAATCTCATTGACCGATAGATGGGACCTTAAATATCATTCTCATTCTTGGCAAAAGTGGGTTTTTAAGCTATCGAATCTATAAGATATCTCTATATTAACAAGAACTTTATAACAGTAACCTCACCACCAGATGTATATTGGTATTTCACTGAGTACATTCTTGGTCCCACTGACAGGGCAAAATAGCGATGGAAAATTTGTCATTACTCACTGTGAAAACAGCCGAAGGTTTTGGCCCCCATTTTGGGGTGGGCTTCAAAAAGGGGTATCACACATAGATGTGAACCTATGAGGACGTACCCTACAAGGAAACGCGTATTATTATTACAATAGAAAATGTGAAAAAAATTCAAGGTCTGTCTCTGGTCTCTTTTTCTCTGTGTCTAACTAACGAGATCGATTAAGTTTTTAATCGCGTTTCTTTTTTCTCAACGACTACTAAAAAGTGTAAAGCGAATAAAGTTTTGTATTAGCGAACTAAGACGGAATGTTTGTGTGTTAGTAACTTTCTCCCTCGCTGAGGTTACCACGAGGTCCAATTGACACTTTAGACGTAGCAGTGCGCGTGGTGATGCAAATGTCTATGAGTAGTAGTAGGAGTAGGAATAGTACAAACGTTTATTGTTTTTTATTTTGAAAACGCCTGATACCTCCCGACCCCATAAAAAATGACTTTTCCATGAAGTTCCTTGCCCAAACTCTTGTGTCACCAAAAAAGACCTCAATGCTTACCAAATAATGAACAAGTAAACTGTACAATGTGAAAAGTTATCAGTCGAAGCAGAGAAAATATTTAGATTAGTTTTGTTTCTATGTGTGGGATGGTATATCAACCATTACGAGTGATTTAAAGCCAATTTCTGTTTATATATATATATATATATATATATATATATATACGAGGATCATTAAATAAGTTTCCAGATTTTTTTCGTATGTGCACTTTTATTTATAGTACACACATGTAACTCTAGTCCCTTTTGAAGTAATCTACTCTGGCTGCAATGCACTTGTACTGTTCTAACAACTTCTGGAAGGACCCATGGAAGTCCTCTTGTGTGAGCTTGTCACTGACCTTCGTAACAGCCTCTTTCATCTCCGCATTGTCTCATAACGACAATAGCCTATGGGCTTAGGTAATAACCAAAAGTCACAGGAAGCAAGGTCAGGATTATAGGGAGGCTGAGGAATTGTCTTGATGCCCATCTTGCTCAAATAGTCTGTGACAAGGATGGAGTTGTGGACTAGTGCATTGTCCTGGTGGAAATGCCACTGACTCGATTTGAAGAGTGCTGGCCTCTTTCGACGGAATCTCTTCCTTAACTCCCTTAAAACCTCAACATAGTAACCCTAACCCTAACCCCTTGGCCAATCAACTCTGGTGTATTGACTTCCTTATTCCTCTCACACCTCTCATCGTCCCTCACAGACTCCGTGCCTTCCTTGAATCTCTTATGCCTCCCAAAAACTGATGCTCGATTGATGCAAGATGGTCCAAAAGCAGTCTGAAGCATTCCATTCGTTTCTGTGTCTTTTTGACCTAGGTTAAAACAGAATTTTATTGCATATAGTTCTTCTAAAGTGTCCTGACGTCCAGATTGCATTTTTGAAATATGACAATCAGGCTTTACCAGGGTGTATTACAATTTCTGCTGTCGCTATTCATTTGAACGTGAAATAATAACAATTAGTCAGTCACCTAATAAGATGTATAGCAATAACAAACTTAATTTTCAAGAGTCTACGACAACTTTAAATGCTTGTACAAAAAAAGTCGGGAAACTTATTGAAGGCACCGCGTATATATATAATTTGTAAGAGGGTAGTTTATTTCCCATATTTTTTTAAAAGACCAGATCCCATTTGCTTACACACAGTTAAATGGCTCACCACTTAACTGTGTGTAAGGTTAATTGTCAGCATATCAACTCTTAATGGATATTTAAAGCCAAATATTGTTTATACATATGTATGATCTTTTATGGGAACTGCTGGTTGGTAACATTATTTTTCAAAATATCTCGATCGTGTTTGTTTGCACAAAATTAAATGGTTTCAAGAATTGCTAAGTCTAATAGTTTCATGTGCTTCGGTTAGATTGTTTCAAGTATAGACTTTAACTTAGTTTTATTTGCACACAGTTAAATAGTTACATGTATCGCTAACATTAATAGTTCTATTTGTCATAGTTAAATGGTTTCACGCACCAATATCTTATACCAATAAACAAATTAATACTGGTCATCTGCTTGCACTCAGTCAAATGGCTTCAAGAATTTAAAATGATCAAGCAGTTCTATCTGACTCATGAATGAGACCCAAATAGGTACGACCACTCCGGAGTGCACCCGAGGAGTAATGACAATAAAAGAGTTCTCCACATTCCCCAAAGATCGAGGACTGGAGTCTCACCGTCAGATGATTCAGTTTCATATTCAGGACACTCATTTAATGGTGGTGGGGGGGTCTCATTCCTCAGAAGAAGACGTATTCTACATCACCTGTGGGCTAAAAATATTTAGAAAAATAATGAATATTTATTTGGGGTTATCATGTCAATTCAGATGGTTCAGTGGCTGGTTTGTGTCGTGGAATTTGATTGAGTTTGAAAAGCCGCTGAAATTGAAGTTGGATAGATGCATGTTATGGGAAATAAGTAGCTTCAGTTCTCTTCTATTTGCTTTCTATTGCTTTGCGAGATGAAGCTTCATCTTTTCGAGACTATATTGCTCTGGAAGCGTGACAAAGCTATTAATTGCATTATAGAGCTTAAATATCCACGATTCGCTTTTCAAGGTGACTCTGACACTTCAGGTGTATGCGTTCCTTATTTCTCACTCTGCCTTCGTAGATATCTAGGTATTCAGAAGAAAGCTGACAACCAAATCCTCAGCTTAGAGGATTGACATTTATTCGAATGCGATCGGACCGAGAAAGCAGTCCTCCTTCGACAGTCAGTGCAGATCGTCGATTTAAATTGCATAACGGAGGCTTTTAAGTTGGCGACTGAGTTATGTTTATCTTGTGGGTCGAGGTGGTCTTTACAAAAGCAAATTAAAATACAATATGACAATGACTTGTATTGCAAAAATGAATAAATGAATGATTGAACAGGAATGATTGAAGAAGAAAAAAAAAAGAAAGAAAGAAAGAGTTAATTCATTTAGTACGGGGAATTATATAAAGAATGAGAAAAGGCGCTTGAAAATAAAAGGAAAAATTGAAAAAGATTAAATTAGAAAAAGAAAATTAAAAAAAAGATATTTATGTACTTTGAGATACAACTGTATTATCAAATATTGATCAGAAGTCCATTCCAAATGTCAAGTAAGTGATTACAGGTATTCGTATGGAAGAAAATAATGGATAGTAATCTGACAATTAGTGAAGAAAAATTGACAACAAGTAATCCAAATAGAAAGGGGAGATTTATAGAGAAACAAAGTCGACACTATAGCGTTTCGGTTCTGCTGAACCATCATCAGGGCTCTAGGGGGTTATATTAGTGATGTTAAGTATAGATGGATGTATAAAAAATGTAAAAATATATAAAAATTTGGAAAAGTTGTATAACATGAAAAGTTGGCTATTTATGACAAGAAAAATTTGGATTACTTGTTGTCAATTTTTCTTCACAGGTATTCTTATCTAACACTTATATTTATCTTTGATTTAAATTATTTGTTTGCACATAGTTAAACTGTTTCAACAATTGTTTTTTATTAGTTGTAATTCTATTAAACAAGTATGTCAGTGTCAGAGAAACAATTTGCAAATAACTAATGATAAAAACTCCCTGTAAATGATTAACCAGTTCTATTTGATCCATAGCTGGAACCATAACAGGTTTTGCCCCTCTGATCAGAGTGGAACTAGGAGTGATTGCAAGGAAAAAATTTCCCACGTTCACCACAGTTGATTTTTCTGTTCTAGCTTATCTCAAATGAAAAACAAGAGAAAATAGACACAAGTTTTTAGATCTTGCCAGAGAGCTGAAAAAAAAACTGTGGATTATGAATGTTAGCATTATAAAGACTATGGTTGGTGCGCTTGGAACGATCATAAAATCTTACGAAGATCTGAGAGCATTCAGACCACAATTTTTTTTTTTTTAAATAAGTCAGAATACTCCAGGACATCTAAGTAAACTAACTGTCACTTAAATTTCAGTGAAAAGCCCTAATTAAAACGGGTACAAAAACTGTCAAATAATAATATAGGTATAGTAACAAAAGTACTATTAAAGGCACTGGATGACTTGGGGGTTGGAGGACGGGTGGAGACCATCCAGACTAAAGCATTGTTGAGAACAGCCAGAATACTGAGAAGAGTCCTAGAGACTTGAGAAGACTTGATATCACTCAAACTTCAGTGAAAGACCATCAGCTAACACTGATGTAAAAAAACTCTAATGAGGAGAAAATACTTCTACTACTACTACTACTACTACTAATGATAATAATAATGATGATACGGATCACCTGACCTCGTAAGACCATCGACTAACGCTGGTGTTAAACACTCTCAAAGGAGTACTGTCCTGGAGAATGAGCAACACTAACTCTTCTGGGATTTTGAGATACACACGGGTCACCTAATCTCGGCCGGACAATCAGACCTTATAATAATCAACAAAAAAGGGAAACTTGCCGAATTGTAGACTTGCTGTCTCGGCTGACAACAGAGTAAAATTGAAAGATGCGAAAAGAAGGATAAATACATGGACTTTGCTAAGGAATTGAAAAAACTGTGGAACATGAAAGTAACGGTGATACCAATTGTGATTGGTGCTCTTGGTACAGTTGTAGTGAACGTGGTATCTCTAAAGTAGAATTACTTCTATAATAAACAGGGTAAGAGATATAGTCGCTGCAAACAGTTTTCTTAAAACCAAAAAAATAAGAATTTATGAAAGTAGAAAAGAACGTAAAATAGAATAATACACATTGATAGGCTTTTGACAGACATGCAAAATTACAAGTTAAACACATAAAAAAGAACAAATAACAATAAAAAGAATTGGTTGGTCTATATACATATATGAGTTTTATGTGAAGCTTTGGGTTATGAATAGTACTTTACAATGAAATATTTTACGGATAGTGATAAATGGTTTTCCTTTTAGTCTCTTCTTATGAGAAATTTATATCTAAAAATATTTTAAAGCGTTTGCATCTAGTAAATATTGTTACTCACCAAGTCCTGTAGTAGGTTAATAATCTTGTGAATTTATGTTTTAATCGTTCAAGATTATTTTCTGTCAAAGGTCCTTCGTTCTTTGTTTTTATAGCTCCTTCCCAAATTTACTTGTCCAGAGTTCTGAGTTCAACTAACATTTTTTTAGGAAAGAGGAATATCTAAGCGAGAAACAGGAAGTGACAAGGGGTCATAAATCAAATTTCTTCCAGACTATTTGTCTAGCACTAAGGATATTCTTTGGACTTACTAGTGCTAATTTTGTTGCATTTACTATCATATATTTAATGCTGTTAAAAATTAGTGTTTTTTTAGAACAAGTGAAAGCAAGTCTCTTTGTTCAAACTTTATTATTATTATTATTATTATTATTATTATTATTATTATTATTATTATTCAATGTATATCTATATTTAATTTTTTTTAATTTGAATTTGGGGTCCCATACTATCACCAAATAAAATGAGCTGAGGACTTGGAAATAAGAGGACGAGTGGAGACAATCGAAACAACAGAAATCGGCCAAAATACCGAGAAGAGTCCTGGAGACATGAGGAGAGTTTTCACTCAAAATCAAGTGAAGGGCCATCAGCTAATGCTAATTTGAAAAACTCTGTAGGAGTAATAATAATGGGGATTTTCTTATAAGAAAGAGAACGAAACAGAAAGAATGAATAGAATGATGGGTTATATGGTTAGAGAGATGAAAAATCAAGAAAAAAAAAGATTAAAGCAGTCATAAGATTTGAAAAGATGAGAAGAAAAGAAAGGAAGAACAGAAGTAAGAATGTAATCATGAATTTGGTGTGGAGAAAAAAGCATGTTTAATTACAGAAAAACAATAAAAGTGAGCCTAAAAAAAGGAAATTTGAAGAAAAATAGGGAGGAATAATTTCGAAAAAGAAATGGTAGATGAAAAGAGATAGAGAGAGAGAGAGAGAGAGAGAGAGGTAGGGAGAGTTACAGAAGAAGAAGAAGAAGAAGAAGAAGAAGAAGAAGAAGAAGAAGAAGAAGAAGAAGAAGAAGAAGAAGAAGAGTGTAATAAAAAAGAACAGAAGACCAAGGGGACAGTAATAAGAAGGAATCGAAGAAAAAAGTACATTGCTAAAGGGAGTTTAAAAAGAAATAAGATATTAAAGATTGTGTAAAGAAAATCGAAGAAAATGATGAAACACCCAAGAAGAAGAAGAAAGAAGAAGGAGATAATAAAATTACGCCTTAAAGAAAGAAATCTATAAGAAAAAAAAGAAGAGGGATGAAAGAGTTGCATGAGATATGAAAGAAACAGAATGAAAAAGAAAACAAAAACAGGTAAAATATCCTCAAAAAGGGAAATTAAAAAGACAGAAAATCCAGAAGAAAGTAAGAGGGAAAAAAAAAATACTCGATTCTTACATGAATTCCTCATTATCTATCTTACGTAATGTTACCGTCTGGTTCAGTTTCCTTTTATGTGTTATCATATTTACCAAGCCCCTCCGCTCGGGCAGGATATGACACAAGGTCAATTTTTAAGCGGAGTTTAACAGGTTTGAATTCAGAGTTTTCCTTCTCCTAGACTAATTGCCTCAACAAGGCTGAAGAACCTAGTCTGTCCTACTATTTACCCATAGCTGGAGGGGGAATAAATGGATTCATACCTTTCCCAAGGGTATTAGTGCTACGAGAAATGCAATCAGTCTGGTCTAGGATTTGAACTCGTGTCGCCGTGTCCAATTCCTACGACGATAACCATTACACCACGGGCACCCCCCTAACACCACGGGCACTTTCCTTTTATGTTATAATCTGAAGAAAAGAAGAAAAACTAAACGTGAAGAAGAAAAAAAAGCGGGGGAAAAGAAGCAATGAAGGAGAAAAATAAACATCACACAAACAACAAGCAAACGAAAAAAGAAAAGCCAAACAAAAAATAATTAATAAAACTTGGGACAAAATGAAAGTGTTTTCAAAAGTAAATGAAGAAAGTAAAAATCTAATTGAAGGAATAAACTGTTCATTACAAATTCAACGATGTTTACGATCCTAATTAAACTGAACGTGATTCAAGGTTGGGAAAAGATCAACTCGACAAACTGAGAGGGTCACCATATATGGGCATAAACAAAAATAAATAAATAAATAGATAGAAGAATGAAATAAATTAAACAGAAAAAATATGCAAACAGACGAATTAAAACCATCATCAAAAATAATCAAAAATCTTCATTTCGAGGTTAATAAGCAGAAACATACCTGAAGCGATGCATGCTATTAAAGAGTTCCACTTAAAATTAAAAGAATTGATGAACATGAGACAGAGAAGTGATAAGCTCTCTTGATTGATTGGAAATTTCGCTAATTGCAGATAGGTTGATGCTTAACTAGAAAGACGTCAGTCCAAAAAGTGTGGGCAGATTGGACAATAGATAAAGGCTGTTTTTACAATTTTTTAAACAAAGCTATAGTTGTTGTTGCTTGATTTCCGAAAGAAAATAATAAAACACCTTTGTTTTGGGAGAGCGAATACACCGACTGCATCTCAGCAGAAGGAAGGGACACCCCACAAACGAGTATTCTAGTATGATAGTAAACAATCTGATGGTGAGGCTCCAGTTATGCTGGAGCTTTAGGGAATGTCATCATTGCCATCGTTCCCAGGTCCACTCTGGCCCGTAGTGGTAGCACCTTATATGGGTCCTTTCTATGGCTCCAATAGAACTCATTAACATCTAACTTGAGTTCAAAGAAATAACTTATACTGTATTGAATTGTTAAAACTAGAACTGTTTAATTGAATTGTTAGTGATACATAGCAACACTTGGAAACATTCAACTTTAAAATATGATTAACTGAATTCATAGAAATAGAAGTGTTTCATCATTTAACTGTGTGTATCCACAAAATGTATTTATAAACCATATATTTGACTTATATATGTAAAATCAGGATTTCTCATTCAATAATCAACAAAATAAACCTAACTCCCCAATCAAGAACCATAAATGATAGAGTAAAGGGAATTACATTTATTGAAAAGTAAAAGGTTACATTTACAACTATAAATCCCAAACATGAACTAACAATGTCAGTGTTACATATTAACTCTTGACAGAGCTGGATGTTCCAGCTGTGTAAACAAAGTGATTGCAGGATGGACCTGTGTTAACAAGCAGAAGCAGCATATGCCAGTCACACTCGGAAGAACAGTGTGTACACGTTATGAATTTATCTATACACACTGGTACCCAAGAGTATCGATCAGTGACGGAGAGAGGCCACCGGGCGCAGCCGAGGGAGGTGGGCGGAAGCCAACCGCAGTAACAGTCAGCTGGGGGTCTGTCTTCCGTTAGCAGTCATCAGTATTAACATTCTAGAGTGGACGCAGGGTGCCAAGTGAACCCCCTGGGAAGACCAGTTTTGAAGGTCTCGTCAGGAGAGAGAAGACTTAGAGCCCAGAATGAGTGTGGCACAGCGTGATTAAGAATAAGTACTTAGTAAAGCTATGAGTATGTAGCCCATACGGCTAAAAAGAAGATAGGGGTGAATAGTTTTTCACAATTCAACGATGTACTTAGATTTAAACTGCGTACTGATGCTAAACGGAATAGTTTGAAATAGAACTGTTTTTGACATTGAAACTGTACAACGCTAAAGCGAAATGTACAAAATAGAACTGATTTAAATGTAGGTAAACAAAAACTAATATTATACTAAACTAAACTCTTTGAATTAGAACTGTTTGTCTAAACTGAACACCTTGAAATAGAACTGTTTTGACAATTAAACTGTGTACTTATGCAAAACTGAATTGTTTTTAATAGAACTGTTTATTTGTATGAAACAGATTTGGCATCAAGTAACCTAAAATGTTGATATGCTATAAAACCCAAACTAACAAGCAAATATGAACAACCATAGGAACAGAGCAAAGTTGATGAGTATTGATATACTCGGATAGATAAATGTTCTTACCTGTCAGACGACGCCAAATGTTAATAAAAAGAAAAAAAGAAGTTATAAACGATTTAAGAGAGATCGGAAGATTGATGAGTACGAATAAGTTACGATAGATAGATTTATAGATATATAGGCACATAGATATACACGAACTAACAGGGTTGCTAGATAACCTGACAGAGAGTAACAGAGACACACACACAAGTATATATATATATATATATATAGTGCAATTAAGTGGAGACTCAAACTCGGTTAAGCCGTCATAATGAATTTATTTCGGCGGAGAACATTGTTGGTATATTCTCCGTCTCATCGGATGACTCTTTTTACATGCTCTGTATTGTCCCAGAGATGTGATGCGAATCCATCTCTGAGACAATACAGAGCATGTAAAAAGAGTCATCTGACGAGACGGAGAATATACCAACAATATTCTCCGCCGAAATAAATTTATTATGACGGCTTAACCGAGTTTGAGTCTCCACTTAATTGCACTATATACGCTCTGAATGTGAATTTTGTTATACCCTAGAGAATAAATAGGAAACTAACAATAGCCATACATTGAGCACTCTCATAGATTTATATGATTACCCTCATATATTCTATGTAAAACGATAATCCACACCTACTGTCCTTAGACACTAACTGGATAATTTATATATATATATATATATATATATATATATATATATATATATATATATATATAAAGATAGACAGTTTGATAGATTTGTCTGATTGATCACAAACTTGTGGATACTGGGCAAGAGAAAATACTATTTCCATTTCATTTTTTTTTTTATATAAACCGGCGTGTTTCTGACTAGCTTTCCTCGGCCAATCTCTGTATCGAAGTGGATTAAAACACTTCAGTATGACAAGCAATAAATAATAAAATTGGAAACATATCGGATTTGTACTCCCAAGCTCACACATTCAGTGATGTATAAACGTAGCAGTAAATAAATAGATTATCCATTAAAAATATATACATATGTGCCATTCCCTTCTTTTTATGCTGGTTAGAAACAGTTTTTTTTCTCGGGTATCTCTTATATTCTTCATTAAGTTTTGTATAATTGTTGTTCTTTGTCTCCAGCGCTACTATGCACGTATTGAAAGAAATTGAGATATCTAGCTTTTCCATCGGGCAAAAAGAGCTGTTTGGAAAAGCACAAGAAAATATGTTAGATTCCAGTTCTTGAGTGTGGACAGCATATGTCTTCTACCACACACGAATCAAATAATAAACCATATCAACACACACACACACACACACACACACACACACACACACACACACACACACACACACACACACACAGATTTACCCCCATCATATATATATATATATATATAATGATATTTTGGTTTGTAATGTTCAGGTTACTGAATGCGATAACTGGAAAAGAACGTTGCGATTAGCAACCATAAAGTGAACTTTAACAACCAAAACGAAAACTATCTCACTAAATCAGTGCATAATCGTGCCACTATGGCTATAATATACTTGTCTTTATATGAAAAGAAATAAAACAAGACGTCTGTATTTATCAAATTTGTCATACGTTTGTTTTTATCACAAATCCCTCGAAGCAAGAATTTTACATTTAAAAGTTGAGACATTAATGAACTTTCTTTACTGTTGTAGAATGTTAAAACGACCTCATAGGTACGGTAACCAATGATATTTATAAAAGAAAAACTAATATGAAATTAATGGGGTGAACATTTTTCATTTAATGATTTCAAACCACTCCATAATACATTAATTGTGTCAATAATCAGATATCTGGAAATGAGCACAATTTAAAAAATAAAGCATCTGAAGAGGGCGGATTTAGTTATTAAATGGGGTGCACACAACCATCTTTAAGTAACTACTCGACCTCCCCAAAATAGTGAGCGTTAAAAGAAATGCCTTATCCATATTTTTCAGCAGATTCTTTAGATTTATAGCGACTTGTATCTATGTATACTCACAGGTCGTGAGATGATACATTTCTAGAAATATACGGTGTTACAGTCAATGCCTTGTTTAAGATATAAAGGAAATATAAACTATCGTACATTGCAGCGTAGAAGTCAATTTGTCATAGACGAGGTGCGTACGATAAGTTTACAGACTTTTTCTTATGGCAACTTTAATTGATAGTACACACATGAAACTCTAGTCCCCTACGAAGTACTCTCCTCCGGCTGTAATGCACTTGTTTTACCGTTCCAACAACTTCTGCAAGGATCCACGGAAGTCCTCTTGTGGGAGCGTCTCAATGACTTTCATCACAGTCTCTTTCATCTCCTCAATTTTAACATAACGACAGCCTCTGAGCTTAGGGCATAACCAAAAGTCACAGGGACCAAGATCTGGACTATAGGGAGGGTGAGGAACTGTCTTAATGCCCATCTTGGTCAAATAGTCTGTGACAAGGATAGAGTTGTGGAATGGTGTATTGTCCTGGTGGAAATGCCACTGAGACGATTTGAAGAGTGCTGGCGTCTTCCCTAGGAATGTCTTGCTGAACTCCCTTAAAACCTTAATATAGTAACCCTAACCCTAACCCTTTGGCCAATCGGCTCTGGTGTATTGACTTCCTTACTCCTCCCACACCTCTCATCATTACTCACAGACCCCTTGCCTTCCTTGAATCTCTTATGCCACTCAAAAACTGAAGCTCGATTCATGCAAGATGGTCGAAAAGCAGTATGAAGCAATGCATACGTTTCTGTGGCATCGTTTTTCCAAGTTTAAAACAAAATTTTATTGCATATCCTTCTTCTAATTTTTGAAATTCACCAGCTGTGACAATTAGGCTTAAGTAGGGTGTATTCCAATTGCTACTGTAGCTGTTCATTTGAACATAAAATCATGAAATTGGTCAGTCATCTCATAAGATATATAGCAATAACATACTGAATTTTCAAGAGTCTAAGACAATTCTAAATGCCCATACGAAAAAAGTCCGGAAACTTATCGTATGCCCCTCGTAAGCTGACTTTACGATTTTCGGTCAAAATGCTGAATTAGACCTATACTAATGTTATACCGTAACTATACACTCAGTAACTCTTTTTTGTATGACACAGGTAAAGATATAAATGGACGGTGTCTGACTACTTCAGGGGAAAAAGCGTTAATCGCTCTCTGATAGACTTGCCAACTCTTCGGCTTGTACCTGTGGAATACCTTTATTGAACCAACGATACAACAACTAACTTTATTAGTCGACCTTCAAACATAAAGTAGGCTATTGGTAGAATATAGGAAACCTGTAAATTATACATTAGAGTTTATATTGATATAAGTTCACAATATATTGAGATACCATGAAATTACATAGATAAATGACGTATCGAATTATGTCCAGTTGGCTAGATTGGTTGTCATTGGCTTTCAATTAATCTTGTTCTTCTGAGTTACAATTCTCTTACTCGTTACTTCGTATATGTTTTCTTCTTTATCATCTTACTGGTTGTGATTTTTTTTTCATGCTACTTTTATTTGGAGGATTTACAATGAAATAAAAGTGATTGCAAATCTTCTCAGTAAAGTAAAAGTAAAGTTGGCGACCATCGTCGAGGGTGACCTGAAGTCTCCATTTTTATAAGCTACTACACCGAAGTGTTGGTGAGGGCGCTACTCCATTACTCGGATAGCTCCACTTTACCCTTGCTCCTTAACGTATAATGCTGAATGGTAAATAAGTTGACATTAAGTGCCATTTTTTGTGTCTTTGGTATTGTTATGTCTTGACCTGTTGACCCGGCCAAAAATGCCATTCAAGGTAATGCACCGGAAGGAGGTGACACATTCCGATGGCAGTAATGAGAGGATATCGCGTGGCCGGAAATTGGCAGATGAAATGGGACGAGGTAAAAAAGATCCCATTATACTCTCATAGACTGACGCACCGGAAGAGAGTGACCTCTGAACTGGATGACAATTATTTCCGCTCGATGACGATCACACAGGCCATTCCAAATAAAGCGGAAGTGACACATCCTGGTCCCTAGATATCGGAAGTAGGCGTGTCCATATCAGCGCGTGGGAGTTTGAAGGTAATATAAGGCCGACGAGTTGAGTTCCGGTCAGTTGGGTTCAACGAGCCAGTGGGGACAGGCGAGTAGAGTTGAGGAGGTAGACGAGATGTAGTAAGGAAAGCCAGTGCTCCGGTTGAGCAACCATGGAGAACGAGAAAGACACAACGCTGACGGCCATAACTTCGGGGTCAAAATATTTCAGTAATGTTCGGTCCCCAGCTCCCTCTCACACGCAAACTTGGAACAACCCTTTCGAAACTTACAAATAAAGATGAGAGGTAAAATATTTTATAAAGAAGTCTTCCTGCGTCTTCCTTGCGTGCGTCGTTTGTTCTTGCGATTTTATCATTGTGCGTCTGTTTAATTATTTATTGTGTCGTTGTGATGCTGCATGAACATGTATATGTGTATATAAGCATATTTATTACGTGAGTATATAACAGTATGACTCCACCTGGGATTGAATCCCGGTCCTCCGGACCATTGGCGAACTTTCTAATCATTAGGCTAATGGCCCAGTTAGGAAAACTTCTAGCTGAATTTTACAATGACATAGTCTGGATGACCTCGATTCTTCTCCTGATCTTTTTTTCTCGGAGTATATTTTCAATGACTTTGCTATAGTTTAATTGTAAGAAGTACTAATGTTATCACAGGCAACATACTGTTATTTGTCAATCACTTCGTTTTCTTTTATTCTCACTCAGTGGTTTGCTAGATGGACACAGTTTATTAGATTACAAGCTCTTTTCGTCTTCATGTTTAACAACTTATATATATATATATAAAGGAGGTGCTCGTGGTGTATTGGTTATCGTTGTTGGAAATGGACACGGCAGCACGGGTTCAAACTCTGGACATGACTGATTGCATTTCAGATAGCACTAATACCCTTGGGAAAGGTATGAATCCAATTATTCTCCCTCCAACTATGGGTAAATTGTATGGCAGACTAGGCTCTTCAGCTTTGGTGAGGCAACTAGTCTAGGAAAAGGAAAACTCTGAATCCAAACCTGTTAAACTCCTCTTAAAAAATTAACCTTGAGTCATATCCTGACCGAGCGGAGGGGTTGGTATATATATATATATATATATATATATATATATATGCTATCCCCTTGGGATTTACCACACTGACGAAGGAATATAACAGTTGCCTCTCTCGTAATGCAAAGTGTAAACAAAGGATATTTGATACGTATGCATTTATTTTTGAGCTGGCGCTGAGTCGAATACCTTCGAGTATGTCATCAATCTGATAAAAAGTTAGGCTGTATTCGATCATTGCTTGGACCGTCTCACGTGTCAAGCCACACTGAAGAGTTTTGATACAACGAAACAGTCAGTATGTGAATGAATATATATATATATATATATATATATGAAACAATGATTTCTGATTTTCATTACTACAAGCATAAATTTTGGGTTTACATTAATCCTTCATGCTTGAATATTGTCTGATATTCATGGGAGGATTTCTTCGAATAGAAAGCCATGGATAGTGAATTCGGTACTCACTGACTACTCTCGCAATAAGAAATGTGTAGGTCGAGAAATATAAAAAAATAATTAAATGGAAATAATTAGGGGTGAAATGAAATACATAACGAATAATCCAATTATATATAAAGCATAACGAAAGCTTAAACACACACACACACACACACACATACGAATATATATATATATATATATATATATATAGGTCATATAACTTTGTTTCCTAGAGACTAATGAGAAATCACTTCATGGTTAAATGAAGTGCCAGTCAAGGGTAACATGACTCGTGTTACCATAGGAAGTAATTTCTCACAGCTCAATAATTAGATTTTGGATACAAGTTGCAAGAAGCTTTCAACTTCAAAACTGTCAAAATCTTTGACAAGATTGATATCATAGCAAGAAATCAAATTGAGAAATTTTCTTTTTATGTAAATTTTAAAATACATTATCTTATTTGAAATATTTAATTCAAATTTAATATCTTTATAATTTTACATTTTTTTTATTATTGTGGATTCATTTAGCTGCAAAATTTTCTACTTTAATAATAGCACAGGCGGTGAGATAACATAACGGTTTCTTGTTATTTTTAATTGTGTCATTTTTCTATTTTTTAGTTTTATTTGGTGGAGACCAAATTACAAAACCATAATATCATAATATGCATTTTTGTCTCTACTGTCTGAAGACTAACTGTAATTTAATGGTCGCGGGATTTCGTTTTATATATCTTGCCTTTGGGTGTAATTAGGCTGAGAACATTTCGGCTCAGTGCATAGGTTAGTTAGGTGCAAACATGAGCACAGGTGTTCACGCGTGCGCGGACCGGACGTGTCATTCAGAGATGTCACAATAAAAATCCCATATAGAGGATGTGACCAGGGATGTAAGTGACGTCACGCACCGGAAGTGTGGGCTGAGAATTGAGAAAAGTCAGTTAGTTGGGTTCCTGGCTCGGAAGAAGAAGGTTGACTTTCGCTTGCTTGCCGAGGCCTTGTGGTGGGGGTGAACGTGTTGGGTGGGGACAGATGGAAAAGTCAGCATAGAAAGTTGGTATCTCTCTCCTTATGTCGAAAAACCTTTTAACTCAAAGGTAATAAAAAGTTTCGTACCTGAAGTAAGAATTCGTGAGTGTTTTTCGTGTTTCGGAATTCCTATGTTCTATGTATACATGTTATGAATATTCTATGTACGTTTCACGTATCCGTATCATGGGTATGGTACATAACGAATTTCAAAATGACATCCACGTGGATCCTCACTTGTTTGTTAAAATTCTTAAACATTTGCTGCATTCTAGCAATGGTTTATGCTACTCGCTCAACAATCTTTTTTTGAGAACCACTCAAAATTTTTGTGAGGATTTAAAAAGACCTTCTGCTTTAAAATCATCAGCACATATTAATGCGTTGGATAGAGATCGAACAAATACAGTGACCAAATCTTGTCTATAATGAACAGGGAATTCGTACAAACATTTGCATGTCTTTTTCCATACGTTAAAATGAAGAATCCTGTAGAAAGATCTAGTGTTGACCAGAGAAGTAGTTTCAGACACAGAGTACTGTAAAATAATTTGGGATTTTAATTAATTATCTTAGTTTTCTCTGATAAATTGTTTTTTAAGTTAAATTTTGATTTTGTAATCACAGGTTTTCGATTTGATAAGTCACGACATACGTAGACCTTGTTTGAATACACATGTTACCGGATATCAAAATAAAGTGACATAGGTTTGTCACCAATAAATGAAACCATTTAACTGTGTGCAAGCAAATAAACTCTGACTCGTTTAAGAATGTCATCTTCAACCTATTGACTTACAAATCATATGTATATATATGTATATACGGTCGTATGTGTGTGTGTGTGTGTGTGTGTGTGTGTGTGTGTGTGTTTGTGTGTGTGTGTGTGTGTGTGTGTGTATGAAAAGTTGAAAAACAGAACAATGTAAAATTTGATGATATTTTTCTGAAAGTCACCGTTGAACGTTTCGATTGTAATAACCTTCTTCAGGACATTAAATTCATTAAAAGTGTTGTTAAAATAGCAATGCATGTGTGATTAAATTGCTATTTTAACAACACTTTTCATGAATGTAAAGCCCTGATGAAGGCTATTACAACCGAAATATTCAACGTCGACTTTCATGATAAATTCATCAAATTTTAGGTTAATTTGTTTTTTCAACTTTTCTTCATACTGTATATTTCAATTTCTTAATTTTCTTCCATATATATATATATATATATATATGGGGGTGTTTAAGAAAGATTTAGTATTAAGAAAGCCACAACGGTTTATACGTCATAAAACACACACACAAAAAATCCAACCAAACCAACAAATTCTCTTGCACGCAATGCCCAATCTGAAATTTTGGTGGTGTTGATCTTTAGCAGACGTTTTAGTAATCTCAGCCAGTCATCATGAACTTGTATAATCGGAAACAGTTTCTCATCGTGGAAGAGGATCTACCTTGCATATGTCCTCACTGCACACTTCAGAAGCGTAGGATGAACTTCCCTCTTCAATTTCTCATTGGTACTCGTAAACTCTGAAAATATTTTTACCGTTTGTAGGATGTGAGACGTTGATCATCTTTTACTATCTATCTTGCCGATACCTGATTCACGCCGTATTACGATACAAGTGAATTTCGCATTATACGTTGTTTGATAATTTGGATTTCAAAGTTGACTGTGGTTTCTACTCTGAACTGAATAGTAAATGACAGGGCCAATGTCCTTTTATCGCTTGTTTTTCTTTCATATCATTTGTCTACGTAGTTCAAACAAAGTTACATTATTGGTTATTTGTATTGTGAAAGCAGAGCAAATTATTGGTGTCTGCACCGATATTTTTGCTTTTATATCACAAGATGATATTATCATTTTACTCATTTGAGAGTTCTTCACACCACTGTTAGCTGATGGTTTACCGTTGTAGTTAAGGAGA
>OY757919.1:21157288-21259788 GCA_963585895.1 Sepioteuthis lessoniana
GTTAAAAATATCCACTGACAAAAACTAATTGATTCACAAAGAATACTTTATCTGAGAATTAATATTTTTTTTTTTATTGCGAACTTTTGTCCTCATCTTGGTAGATGCGCCCGTGGCCGAGCAGGTAGAGGCGTTGAGTCTCTTCGGCGCCAGGTGAGCATTTTCAGAAGATAGAGGTTTCAAATCCTACCCAAACCGGCCAGAGGTTTACATTGTCAAAAACGTGGTGCAATAGACAACAACTATGGAAGGCAGTAATTACTGGGGATTCGGTTATAAGACTCATCATTCCTATCCGAGGTCGCGGTAAATCCCCTGAAGAAGGCCAGAGGTGAAATTTGGCTGAAACGTAGTGAAAGAAGAAACAACACTTAAAAAACTACCTAGAGGAGGACAAAAGTCCGCAATAAACAAAAAAAATTAATTCTCAGACTAAGAAGCCTCATCTCAAAATGATTCCAGTTAAAAGACAATTTACAGTTTTGTTGCGTATGACGATTTTTACTTTGATACAATTGCTGTAAGGTGTTATTTTGTGCTGCTATCAAAAGAGATTCGCTTGCCCTCTTAAATTATCTTTTTCATTGCCACGTCTACGTCTTCTTAAGATCATCATTATAATTATCATTATATTCTTTTGAGTAAATGTTCTACACTCGTTCTCTTATTTCCATATTCTTCAGCCCCTTTATAAATCCTTTGATGACTCTGCCGAGCGCATCAATTACAATAGGTATCACCGTCACTTTCATCTTCCATAGTTTTTTTTTAGTATTCTAGAAAGATCTAAGTATTTATCCCTCTTTCCGCTTTCTTTCAGTTTGTATCTCAAAACCCCCGATGATTTTCTTCGTCTCATTTTCTTGGGCAGATTTTGGGCTGTGCATATACCATATGTTCGTATTATTATCATTTTACTCCTTGCTAGTTTTTCACACCAGCTGATGGAATTTTCAATGAAGTCTAGGTGATAGCAAATCATCTCAGGTCTCCAAGACGTTCCTCAGAATTCTGGTCAATCTAAATAACGCTGCCGTTTGGATGATCTAATCTCATCTCATCCTCCAACTTCAAAATTTTCTCGCATTCTTTTTAAGCCTTTGGGGTCCATTATAAGTGCTCCTATTGCGATGAGCATCACCGGCACCATCATATTCCACAACTTTTTTTTAGTTTAAGGAAAACTCCAAGTGTTTGACTCAATCAGTCGACCCTCAATTTATAAACAATACCAAGACCATAACAACTATGTTATTTACAGATAGATATGAATTGTCTGAGAAAAATACATCGATAAATATGAGATAGATAGATAGATAGATAGATAGATTAAAAATGTTTGAAATGTACTCCTAATTATTTACATTAATTTGGCAATAAAGAGATCGTATATCAACGTCAATGCCAGTTGAGTGTCAATTTGAAAAATATTTTAAAGCCAGTCAATTTTAACGTAATATGTTTGGCGAAATATTTGATTGTGCAAATTTTGTAAAATTAAAATTATCTCTAGAATAAAATATGAATAAGCGGAAATCATTAAAAGTAATGTAAGACGCAGGAATCTCAGTCATTTCGATAAACAAAATCTACCCACAATAGGTATGCCGAATGTCAAGGGAATTATCGTGAAGAAAATGAAAGTTTTATTCAGTGTTTATCTCAGTCATTGTAAATGTGGCTTCATTCCCAATACTTTTTGAAAACGCCTCTTACTTTCATCGATTTCTTTTGGTTTATATGAAGGCAAATCCTGCACTTCAGAAATGTTTGGTGCGATAAGAAGTCCGAACGGTTAGGGAAAATTGAATGGGTGAAATTTGATTTAGTAGTGTCGAAACGTGTCAACAAGATTCATCCGCCTTCCCACAAAAGAATGTCAAACAAAACAATTTTCGCATCCATCTCTGGACGAGAATGGTAAAGATTATTCAGTGAAGTTTGTGGTTTACATTTGTTGTGAGTTGTGTACTGCCTTCCACCGTGACAGTTTCGCGCGAATTATGTCACTGCTATCAACTCAGCAGCCAGAATCAACGGCAAATCAATTTGCCTCCACATTCTCATGAGCGAGCATTCGTGCTGCCATTTTAGATTCTGTTTATTTTCTGATTTACAGTCGGACCGACATTAATCTGTCGCTTCTCTTTCTAGCTTCCTTCAAACATTGCCATCTTTTCTTTCTTTTTATAGTAACCTTTTATAGTTTTATTTTTCTTTGCATTTATCTCTGTTTTTTTCTTCCAATTGAACTTTTTTCTTCTTTGTTCGTTTTCATGGCAGCGTATCTTTTGTTTGTCCAATCTCAATTTGACTTATTCTTTTCCATTTTCATTCTTTTATCTTTTATACACACACACACACACACACACACACACATATATATATATATGTATATATATATATATATATATATATATATATATATATATATATATATATATATATATATATATAATGTTTTTTAAAATGCATTTTCTTCATTTCAGTATAGTTTTGTTTGTATTCTTTGATGGATTTTTTTTTCTTATTTATTTATTTCTTATTTCTCATTTTTTTTTTCTTTTTAACGATTTCTTTGTTTTTCTTTCATTTTTTTTTCTTTTAGTTCACATTTAATTCATATCTTTTGCTCTTATTTGTTTTTCTTCTTCGATACTCAGTTGAACTTTCATTCTTCTGTTCTTCCTTTCTTTTTCATTTCTCCCCCGTTCATTTTCTTTTATTTCCCTTTTTTTTTCTCTCTTACTTTTTTCTTGAATGTTTCTTCCTTTCTTTCTTCGCTTCTCCTTTAATTCAGTCTATTCTTTCTTTATCTTGCATTTTTTTCCTGATTTCTATTTCCATTTTCCGTTTTCCAACTTCCATTGATTCTCATTTCCTATTCGACTTTCTTTCTTTCTTTCTTTCTTTCTTTCTTTCTTTCTTTCTTTCTCGTAAAAATTATTTCAAATCAGTCTTCATTATTACCTTTATATCGTCCAGCTCATTTATATTCTGGGTCCTTTTTTTTCCTTCAATTTTTCTTTTCATTTAAATATTATATATATATATATATATATATATATATATATATATATATATATATATATATATATATATATATATACCTCAAGTCCTGAAGGCAACCTCCCACAAAGCAGCAGCTGTATTTCCACCTACCTCCCATCACGAAAAAGTTGGATGAAATAGACATGCAGGATACTGCTGGAGAAGCAAGAACGAGCTCATAAGTGATGTTCTCCTATGGACCCCGCTATGGCCAAGTTAAAGAAGAGCGACCACCTCGAACCTACATACAACAGCTCTGTGGGGATACGGGATGTACCACTGAGGACCGGCCAGAATGGATGAACGATAGGGAGGAGTGGCGATAGAGGGTCAGGGATATCCGTGCTGGTTGCACGACAAGATGATGATGATGACATATATACCTTAAATAATCGTAAGAAATGATCTTTTGTTTCGGTCAGCATCTAACTTCTGGTCATGAAATTATCCATTGAATTAATCCTTGAAGCAGAGCTGAAAATAACTTTTCTAAAGACGGATGGATTTCGAACTAGTAAAAATATAGCTCATGTAATTATAAATTCAAGTAATTATTTAATTTCTTATTTTCTTTTTTTTTTTCTGAACTATTTTTTAAATTAATTTTTCCCTGACTCTCAATTTTTTATTTTCTTGGTCATCCTTTCATTCTGTTTTTATTTTTCTTTCTTTCTTTCTTTCTTTCTTTCTTTCTTTCTTTCTTTCGCATGTTTTCAATTTCGTCTTACACCCTGTTTCATTTAATTAAACTTCAATCTCCATGTTCGACTTCCCTTTCCGCCTTTCTTTCTTTCTTTCTTTTGCAGGTTTTCAATTTCTTCTTATAGCCTGTTTTCGGTTACTTGAACTTAAATCTTCATGTTCGACTCTCTTTTCCACCATTCTTTCTTTCTTTCTTTCTTTCTTTCTTTATCTATTTATTTATTTATTTCACTCAACGTTTTTCTTTCTTTCTTTCTTTCTTTCTTTCTTTCTTTCTTTCTTTCTTTCTTTTGTAGGTTGTCAATTTCTTCTTACAGCCAGTTTTCGTTTACTTAACCTTCAATCTTCATAATCTACTCTCCTTTACCCCAATTATTCATTCATTAATTCATTCATTTCTTTCTTTCTTTCTCTCTTTCTTTCTTTCTTTCACTCAAGGTTTATTTTCTCTCTTTCTTTTTTCTTTCTTTCTTTCACTCAAGGTTTGTTTTCTTTCTTTCTTTTCTTTCTTTCTTTCTATATTTTCTTTCTTTCTTTCTTTCTTTCTTTTGCAGGTTTTCAATTTCTTCTTACACCCTTTTTTTCGTTTACTTAAACTTTAATCTTCATGTTCGACTCTCCTTTCCACCATTTATTCATTAATTAATTCATTTATTCTTTATTTCTGTCTTCTTTCTTTCACTCAATGTTTGTTTTCTTTCTTTCGTTCCTTTCTTTCTATATTTTCTTTCTTTCTATATTTTCTTTCTTTCTTTCTTTTGCAGGTTTTCAATTTCTTCTTACACCCTTTTTTTCGTTTACTTAAACTTCAATCTTCATGTTTGACTCTCCTTTCCCCCATTTATTCATTCATTCATAAATTCATTCATTCTTTCTTTCTTTCTTTTTTATTTCACTCAATGTTTGTTTTATTTCTTTCTTTCTTTCTTTCTTTCTTTCTTTTTTTCTTTCAACATCCTTCAATACAAAACATTTATATTGGTGCCAGGCAACTTTTCACTTACTACGTAGATCCAATCAAGATTATTGTTTTGCTATATTTTGCTTCCTTTTTTTTTTCGCATTTCCTAATTTTTCTTAACTCTATTAACTTTACATTATTGATAGTTACAAAGTTCAACACTGAACAACCAAGAGGCAAAAAGAGCAGATATGGAAGGCAAGATGACTGCTTTTTATGAATTTTGCAAATAGAAAGAACACACTTGCCTTTAAAATTAATATAGTCAGTCGTGGCGATTATTAGCATTTGAACACCAATCGCTGCTGGCTTTTAGGGATTATGTAATACAGTCCTGTCACTAATATATATTTTTAAAATTTCATTTTCTTTCTTATCTTCATTCTATTACGCAAAGACACGACAAGCAAATCAAATATGCTACACATGGCTCATATAAGATTATATGGAAACACTAATAATCGTGGAGAAACGTCCGGGAGTCGTTGAACAGTAAGCAAATACTAGTGGTTATTGTTTGTGGTTGAGAGTTGCATAAAAAGTGTTGGTTGGTAGGATCGTTGGATTTTACCGGTCCATTGTGTAGTGGGTAGAATGTTCATCAGTGGCCTGGTAAACCAGAGTTCAATCCTAGTCGAGTAATACAAAAGACTCAACATTGGTATTTGATATCTCCTTGCTTAACAAGCAGGATTATAAGGTTCTCATCAAGAGTAAAATGGAGCAATCCAAGGGAAAGTTGTAGCACCCTCCCCTACATCTCGTAGTTTTTGAATCGCCCTCGACTACAGACGCAAACTCTAATTACTGCATATATATATATATATATATATATATATATATATATATAGTAAATGAATAGCTTATAATGAGACACAGCTCATTTGTTTGTACAGAGGTAAAGGGTTTCAAGTAGTGCTATTTTTTACACACAGTTAAATAGTTTCAACTATCGCTTTTTATTAGACTAATCCTCTCTAATACTAATTATCATCTCTAGTAAAAGATTGAACTTTTCTACTTATACTCTATTCATTGGACCATTACAGATACAATCCTTCCAGGTCGGCGTGAAACTAAAAGTAATGGCAATAAAAATGTATTCTACATTACTCAAACTACCAAAAGTGAAATCTCACAGTCACATCGTTTATTCTCATGCCTAGGTCACTCGTTGGGGTAAGGGTTGCTTGTCTGCAGGGATGCAGTTCCAACTGAGTGGGCTTAAGTAAAATAGACACTATCAAAGAAAGTTTTCTTAAACATTAGGCCCATATCATTTTATTTCCTGAATAATTCTAGTGTAGATTCTTGGAAATGTACTTTGGGGAGATGCCGAAAAAGATGGAAATCGTGCCACTGTAGATAAATGTGTAAAGACATATGCGTCTGGATGTTGCTTCTCTCTGGAATTAGAATTTCTAACTTTGAATAAATATTTATTTATTAATTTCTTATGGTTTAAAGTCTCCAGAATTGGGGTCAACGACGATTCATTCCGTCTATTAGTTCTCTATTCTGCTACTAATCTAAAATATATAGGCATTTTATGTCCGATAATATTTGACTTTTAAAAATTCTGAGGCATTAAAATTCGAAATTTCATTCAAATCGAAAAATTATCTTTACAGATCCAACAGTCAATCGGCAGAAATTGGAAAAGCTTTCATGTTTAAAAATTCGGTTGATGCCAATATTGGAATCATAAGATATTTTAATTATATAACTAATTCTTCGTGATGTAATGGTTACCATTGTAGAAAATGGCCAAGGCGACACGAGTTCACATCCTGGACGAAGCAGTTTTGTATTTTTCGTAGCGCTTGTAATATAAGGGAAAGTTATAAATCTATTCTATCTAGATATCCGTAAATAGTAGGTCAGATTGTCTTTTTAACCTTGATATGGCCACCGGTCTAGGAGAAGAAAAGCCCTAAATTCAAACTTGTTCAACTCGGCTTAGAAACTGACCTTATGTTGCAACTTGTTCGTGCAGAGGGGGATTAATTATACATACATATATATATATATATATATATATATATATATATATATTACTTTAAAGAAAAAAACCAAAGACCGGTTACTTTAGGATTATAAATTTATTTCCATCCTGTTTTGTGTTTCTGATGTAAACTAAACACACGAAGAAAGATATAACAGGACTTTTTCAGATCTTATGGATAAAATAAATCAGAATAGACATGGGGGCGGGGAAGGAAGAGGGGTGGATAGTTAACTCCTCGTTTTTTTAACTTCCGTTTTTTTATTTGCTTATTTGTTTTAATTATTTTTATTTTTCTAATTTTACCGTCGGTGGGAATTCTGGTAATTTAACTTTTTTATTTATTTTATTTATTTTCTTTTTTTGTTGATATTAGTTACATTCAGCTCTCTACCAGGAAAATTTAAATGTTCAGCTTTTGAATGATGTTCTTGTCCCGAAGGAATTACTCCCAACTCTGGTTTAACTGGACCGAATAATACCTATAGATATATATATATATATATATATATATATATATATATATATATATTCATTGTTTTTAATAAAAGAATTTCATTAACATTTTATTCATTCAGAAGGTCCATAAACGTTTTAACAGTTATGGGATTCCATTGATTATTTATAATTAAGGGATCTCATTAACTTTTTATTACTTCAGGTGTTTCATTAAGTTTTTAATACCTAAGGGATTGCGTTGATAATTTATCATAAAGGGATCCTATTAATTCTTTATCAATTCACCTGTTTCATTAAATTCTTTAGCAATTAAGGGATTCCATTGATTATTTATCATTAAGGGGTCTCATTAACTCTTTATTAATCCAGGTGTTTCATTAACATTTTTAATTATTAAGATATTTCATTAACATATGATCGATAAGTGATTTCATTAATTCATTTTCAACTTCTATCCTCTTTTGTGAGCATATTCATCATTCTCTCCAATTTAAATAGGCACTCCAATGTTATCCTTTTACAAGCTCACATCCTACCTTTTAAAAAATCGATTTTTTCATTAATGTTTACATTCGCTCTCTTTAAATTTTAATTTCCCCAGTCACACCTCTCTTTTCCCCCTCACTGTCGCTCATACACACACTCAAGCAAACACGTTCATAAAGTTTATCTTTACCAAAACATCTTATGTTGTGCGATTGTCCTTCCGATGAATACAGATAAAGGGAAATTTCCAAAACCTTGGTTGTACTGTCTGTCTAAATTTCTGAGATGAAACTTGATAATAATAATTAGTTAGAATATTCGGACTATTGACCTCATCTTTATTGTTATAACCCAACGTTTCGACCGATATGTCCTTCGGCATTCTTCAGATATTCCTTCACACAAGATGGCAACAACAATGGAGCAATAACATCCACAATAAACTCTTCCAAATTCAGCCCACCTTAGGAGAGTGGAGACCAGCATCGAGAAAATCAAGAAGAGAACAAGTTGTTATATCCTGATTTCGAATTGGTCATGCAAGGCTTACTCACTCTTTCATTTTGAAACAAGAACCACAACCACAGTGTTTAACTTGTCAGACAACTTGCACGGTTAAACACATTCTTATAGAATGCAGAACTTTCGCTGTTATCAGAAAGCGATTTTTCAAAGTAAATAACGTAACCGATCTGTTCGAGAACATCAGAATAGATGACATTATGTCCTTCTTGAGAGAGATAGAGTTGTACCAAAAAATATGATAACTTAAAACTGGTTAATCTTGCGCAAACAAATGAAATCCTTCTAATAGAAAATTCTACCTCCCTTGATATTCGTTTTGAAATCTTTGGTTGAATATGTATGTATATATAGACAGAATTTGGCGTTGAGTGACCTCCAAAGGTTGATATGCCATAAAACCAAAACAACCAACCAACCAACTTCAGGTACTTCATATCGAACTCGGGAGTCCAATCAGAATCTTGAACTGAACCATTTATTTGAACTACAGGGTTGGACAGTTACAATTCTGTTAGCCATAACTGTGTTAAGTGTTAAGTCAATGTATATATATATACATATATACATTCCTTTTTTTAGTCTTACTGGTGGTTGGAATTGAACCAGCAACTTCCAGATGATTTCACTCTGAAGCACGTTTCATCCAAATGACTTATCCACCGTGGATTGTGTACTTGACAGAGAATTCAGAAAAAATTTTCGAGACTTATAAACCTAACGTCTCCATCACGTATTTTTTTTATCAAGTGTTTTAATTCCTATTTCCCAAATTGTATTCATCTCTTCGTTTGCTCAACAGGTCATTGTTGCCTAACACGTGCACCACTTCTTATTGTATTTCTTTCATATTAATCTATGTCCAACTACAGATTCTTGCACATGTATATAAACCGGGTCATTGCCTAGTGGGTATAGTGTTCGCCAATGGTCCGCGAGACCAGGGTTCAATCCCAGGTCGCGTCATTCCAAAGACTTTAAAAATGGTACTTGATACCTCCTTGCGTAACACCCAGTATTATTAGGTACGTATCAAGGGTAAAGTGTAGCAATACAGGGAAAGTAGTTGCACCCTCCGCTACACCCCTTAGTGTACCAGCTATTGAAAAAGGGTGCCTTCTGGTCGTCCTTGGCTACGGTTGCCCACTTTTCATGTGGTTTCTTTTTTTGTTTAATGGCATAACAAACTTTTGTAGGTTATTTAAGGGCAAAGCCATTCTCCTAGAAGAACAGTAGTGGTGCTATTTTACCCATAGCTGGGAGGATAAGAGTGTTCATACCTTTCCAAAGGGTATTTGCCTGAAAGTGAACGTAATAACGTGACTTGAGTACGAACTGATTTACTAAGATTCCGCCGTTCATCGCTTTAACCTTCACACCACAAGAACACCTCACTTCATTGATATATATATATATATATATATATATATATATAGAGAGAGAGAGAGAGAGAGAATTAAATTGTTAGTTATACCTCACTATACATTAAAACATTAAACAAATATTGATGTCTAATTAAATTGTTATACCAAGCTATACATTAAAACATTAAGCAAATAACTGAATTCTAATTGAATTATTAGTTATACCTCACTATAAATTAAAACATTAAACTGCGCGCAAAGAAATGATTTCTAGCAAATATAATTATTCGTATCAGAAAGAAATAAGTGAAACAATTTAACTGTGTGAAAAAAATAAGCTATGAATTGTTTAAAAATATTATCAACAAAATGTGTTGAGAAATCATATGTTTAATATCTATGTATAAAAAGGATTTGGCATTAAATAACCTTCAATTATTGATATGCCATAAAACCAAACCAAATGCTAATATATATATATATATATATATATATACACCAGGGAAGGAGTAGCGCCCTCCCTTACACCTTGGTGTAGTAGCTATCGAAAAAAGAAGCCTTCGGGTTACCCTCGACTATGGTGGCCAACTTTACTTACTTATATATATATATATATATATATATATATATAGTGGGGTTTGTAATAAAACTCAAAACGAAAAATACATTTGTTCTGTTGATAAATACAGACATATGGAATACAAGCACACGTGAGGATTGGAATCAGGAAACTCTGGAGTCCTGTGTTTCGTTCCTGTTTTACATCTTATATTTGTTTTTTTTTTGTTTTGTTTTTTTCATATAGCTGTACATTCTCTTGCATTGACTACAGTAAAGATTTCACATATTAAAAACGCATTCAGCTTAAAACTTTAATCATATTATATATATATATATATATATAAGATTAATTACCATTGAAAATTCTTAGACTATAATCTTTTTCCCTGGCAACGCCGGGTAACTCTGCTGGTCACGCTCACCATTGGTACACCAGTGTTTACTTTTCATCTTTCTGTACGCCCATCTTCTTTCTGCATCCCGTCTCTTCCCAATCCCCCTATTTTCCATCTTCCTTCTCTTAGCAAAGTGGACGTCATCCCGAGAGAATTAGTGTCCAGCTTCTCTGCTGGACTGATGTGTATTACAGCAACACCAGCACCAACATCAACATCACTGGTTTCGCCCTAGCAATCATCCAGAAGTAATGGAATTAATGGCGAACGTCCAGAGGAACCATCACTGTCAATAATTCCAGGCATTATAGCCATCACCACAGCAAATGCCCCACTCCCCGACTTTCAAGGACAGACCTAAATGGTGCAACTCCACTGACTCTATATCTATTACTGGTTGGGAAAGGTTTTACTGGGGAACAGACCTCACGAATATATCAAGAGGTATCGAAAGTATTTTCGATTTTATACATGTCTTTGTTTCAAAGCTTAAATAATATCCTACCGATGATATCTTTCGAAACTGCTGCCCCTTCTGAAGCTCTTTATTGGGAATCTTATATTTGCACAGAACATTAGAGCCAGTAAACCGAAAAAATACTATCTTTTGTTAACACTTCACTATTTTTTTTTAAAAAGATTAATGGAACAGATACGCACATTAAGTGCATGGATCTTAACGTTAAAATAGTGAAAACTATAGTAGTATAGAATAGGATCTATAGATTTGGCTAAGAATCTTTCTTAGATGAGGTTTCTTAATCTTAGAATTAATTCTTATTTTATTTATTGCGGACTTCGGGGTCCGTGGTGCAGTAGATAGAGGCGTTGAGTCTCTACAGTTCCAGGTGAGCATTGTCAGAAGACAACGGTTTCAATTCCTACCGAGCCGGCCAGAGGTTTACTGGGTCAAAAACGTGGTGCGATAGACAACAACTATGGAAGACAGTAATTACTGTGGACACGGTTACAAGACTCAGCATTCGTATCTGAGGTCGCGGTTATTCACCTGAAGAAGGTTAGAGGTGAAATTTGGCTGAAACGTAGTGAAGAAGAAACAACAAAAAGATGAGGACAAAAAGTCCGCAGTAAATAAAAAAAATATTAATTCTCCTTCTAAAGCTGTCTGATTTTCGGAGGTCAGTGTTAGCAAAAGAAGTTGTCACTGATATAGGTGTTTATAAGTATTAATTCTTTTTTCGCCACCCTATTTATTCTATATTTGCACAGAACATTAGAGTCAGTACACAGAAAAAGGATTATCTTTTGTTAACACTTCACTATTTCTTTTTAAATATTAATGGAACAGACACGCACTTTAAGTGCCTAGGTCTTAACTCGAAAATAGTGAAAACTATGGTTAATACAGTAGTATAGAATGGGATCTATTGCTTTGGCTGGAAAGTCAGTTTGGAGGAAAAGGTTCTTCTTTAATTAGTTCATTCGGAAGGTCTGGGTTGCTATAAACAAGAGATCCCGACTTTCAAGATATCACCTGCGTAGCTCCTTTGTAACAAAGAAAATAACTTGTACATTGAGTCTTATTTTCTGTACTATGGAAATTTTTCACTAAGATTAGTACGAGTTCATTCAAGTTCGTACATTTATCGCAGCCCGTTCGTTTCTTCCCTCTCTCTATTCAGCATTTACTACAAGATAATATGAAAAAAAGAAAACCGGTGGTCAGCCCCAACGTGAGCTACCTTGTCATTCACATTTGGGGCTGATAATTGACGTTTGTTGCTAGTCTCAATCTATAAAGAAAATTAGAAAATTGAAACCCGTAATTTTCGTAGATTTCTATGATTCAAAAATCACGAATAAACCATTCCTTAATAAAAAATTAAAAAAAACGATTGTGAAGTGCTAATAAAAAATCAATCATTTAATTATTTTATAATTCCATGAGACAAATGACCTGGAGAGTTGTGGACTTAATTGCTAACCTGGTTAGTTGTCATTGTCATCAATTTCTTTATTCTAATAAACATATTTTTCTATAAAGAAAATTAGAAAATTGAAAAGCTTAAACAAGATTGGGGGACCACAGACTTACATTATTTTCCGCTCGTTTCTTTCAGCTTCCCAGATGGGGCAAGAAGATTTTACGATTTTGAGGCCCCCTTTAAAAGAATGCATAGGAATAACTTCAACTTCAATACTAGTATTCTTCATCATATTATAAGAATGTTCAAAATAAATGGTGCCCATAAGGACAAAGAATACAGCTTCCCTGAGATAGAAAGGAATACAGGTTCGATCTCACGCTTATTTTCCTTTCTTGTGCGCATGGCTCTACAATTTTGTATTAGTGACAACAAGATAAAAAAAAAAGTAGTAGAATAGAGGCGATGAGGGATAACACTACACAAAACTATTACTATTGATAACTCACATAAAACTCTCTCTCTCTCTCTCTCTCTCCACACACACACACACACACACACACACATATATATATATATATATATATATATACGCTACCCGCCCCAGGGGTTGAACACTCGAGCGGTGAATTACCAGTTATATATATATATATCCCTACTTTCTATTTGGATTACTTGTCAATTTTTCTTCACAAATTGTCGGATTACTATCCAATATTTTCTTCCATATATATATATATATATATATAGTTAAAAATTATCATCTTCCTATAATGTTAGTCAAAGTGTAAATATATTCCAATATTTTCGTTATTACAAAAAAAGAGACGATGCGTTCAATATAGTTGTTTGCGTGGTCTGAGTCTGAAGTGACAAATTTCCTGACCGTAATAGATATTGTGTGGGTCACTAATTAAGGTAGAAATATGTCGGAGACTATAAGATATAGGTGGTTCCTTCGGAATTTCCTTATCTCCTTGGGATAGATAGAATAGTAAAGGTAAGTTAGTAAAGTTGGTGACCGTAGTCGAGGGTGACCAGAAGGATTCCTTTTCAATAGCTAAAACACCGAGGTGAAAGGGAGAGCGCTACTCCTACCCCTGGATTGCTCCACTTTACCCTTGATACATACCTTATATTGCTGAGTGTTAAGTAAGGAGTTATCAAGTACCATTTTAAAAGTTTTACGTATGTCGCCACCTGGCATTGAACCCATGTTCCCGGATCATTTGCGAACACCCTACCCACTAGGCCAACGAGCCAGTTCCAAGATCGAATAGTAAAACGAATATTTATAACGCAATAAGTAAACGATCAAATTTGTTATTTTTTTTATAATTAAACAATATTTAAATTGAATGAATCCTTCAAAGAAAAGAATATTAAATTATCACTCAAAAAACCCCAAAAAAACAACAAATGCTGAGTAGATATGGAACGATTCCATATATACTTAAGAAAATATTAATTTTTTGTTTATTTATACGAATAAGGTAGGCTCTAAATTAGATAAAAAGTGGATGACTTAATTGGTTGAAAATTTATTCTAAAACTATCTAAGTGTGAAAAGATTTCTCATTTTGGATTTGGATCCTTTAAAATCTTTCATGGCCAGTCAAATATTGTCGTTCGTGAAGAATCTCAAAGTTGAAAAATTAGCGCGAATGTGCCGATTGTTATATAAACACAAAAATACAGACACAAAAAAATGCTGCTTCTTGACTGGTTTTTGCACATGATTCCACGCTTTTTTAGTATGGAAATCAGCTGGGTTCCCATAAATATTTCCCTCATGATCGATATAGGTATATATCGAAACAAACCCAAAAAGTTTTCATTTTTTTCAATATTACAAGGGAAAAAAAAGGGTTAAAGAAAATGATTTTGTCGATTTTCTCAAATGGTCATTCGTAGTTGTGTTGAAAGTCTTGTTTGTGACAACCGGTAATGTTCAACCCCAGGGACGGGGAGCATATATATATATATATATATATATATATATATATAGAGAGAGAGAGAGAGAGAGAGAAGTCTCTCTTCTCAATAGCTACTACACCAAGGTGTAGGAGAGGGCACTACTCCTTTCCCTGGATTGCTCCTCTTTCCCTTTGATCGTTTGTGGCAAACGGTAATGCTCAACCCCAGGGACGGGGAGCATATATATATATATATATAGAGAGAGAGAGAGAGAGAGAGAGTGAAGTCTCTCTTTTCAATAGCTACTATAACAAGGTGTAGGAGAGGGTGCGACTAATTTCCCTGGATTGCTCCTCTTTCCCTTTGATCGTTACCTTATAATTCTGAGTGTTAAGCAAGGTAGAATTAAGTATCATTTTTTTGAGTCTTTGTTATGACTCGACCGAGAATTGAACCCCGATCTTCCGGACCATTGACTAATACTCAACTTATTTGGTGAATTGCCCGGTAATCATAAATTTTCTAACTATCCTGATTATTAGGGAGTGTCATCGTGGTGTAATGGTTAAAGCGATAGAGTGTGGAATCCGAGTGTGTTCGAACTCATGTCGTTTTATAACGTTCTCATTTAGGCAGGTACCTTTATGAATGTTATGGATGTCCATATTACCCAAATTATATGTTTCTATTCTTTCTAAAAAGATGGCTTCGGCATTAAATAATCTACGAATTTGTTATTCCTATAAACAAAGAAACCGAAATATTATATTAGTTGGCCATCTATTTTGAAAAGGCAGGATATAATTTTGATTTTGTTTACGGAGAGAGTTGGTCGAGTTAAAAATGCTGAAGGTATTCTAGTGGTTCATTGAAAACTTTAGTATGGTAAAGTCTGTGACTCCTTGCTGATTTTTAAGATATGTTATAGTTCTCGTTAAATTTTGTTCAAAGGAAAACATGCGTCAGGGAGCCGACATTGTTGAAGCCATTTTTTTTTCAGAGCATTAGATATTGGTGTGTCAGGTGTTTTGATTCATTACTTTCAAATCTGTAAATAAATGTTTGCCGTCTTTTGTTGACAACTGTAAGTGACTGCTTTGAGTGTTTTGTAGCTGTGTTGAACTTTCCTGATTCGTCAGGAAGAATGTTTTATGTTCATATAGGCACCAAAGGCAGCGTAGAATTTCGTTTGTCTGAGGGTTTTTTTTTTCGCTAACTTGTCTGAAATATGGAAACAGACTTGGTAGTCGTGAAACTTCTCTCTTATTATGCCGATGCAGTAGATATTTTGCCGGAAAATATTTCAAAATGTAGAAATTATTTTTCTGGGAAGTCTGTTTGGTCGTCCCGGTGATTTTTGTTTCTTTTTTCTTTTTTTTTTTGGTTTCCGACTTTGTTTTTCCTCTGCTGTCTGGAATATATTTTCTTTGAAAGATATAAAATTTTCTTTTCGACGAAAGTTTAGTTAAGTCATTTTATTTAGTGATTGCTTAGTTGGCTGATGATATGTAGAAAATTTACAATTGAAATACACACACACACACACACACACACACACACATATATATATATATATATATATATCAGGGGTGGAGATGAGACTAGTGCGACTCGTGCCCGGCACGACCAATAACCCCGTCAATGTTATTCAAAATGGATTAAAAATTATCCATTAATTTCAAGCTAACATACTTAGTCCGATCTCAATTAAATTACGTATCTATTCAAGTTTCGATAACTAAGAAGCCAAAAGTTCAAAAATATATCTGGGAATAATACAACGATGTTGTTTTGAACGGATGGTTTTTGTCCGGCCACCGTCAGATCCATTGAACATCCCATAAAATCGGCTATAATGTTGAACATGCGTAATCCGTGCCAAGCACAAGACCCTTATAATAACAGTAATGTTAGAGAAATCTCCCTTTTAGCTGTAACCAATGGCAAAAGCAAGTCAATATACCGTGCTCAAAAAAATTAGCACAATGTGACTGCTGACGCCTGTCTTGGGAAGAGGGAGAGGGACCGAGAAAGAGAGAGAGAGAGAGGGGGGATAGCATATTATAGCCGTCGCCGACGTCATCATCATCGCTATGGTAAATGTTGGTTAAACGGCGTGTTTTAATTCGTTTTTTCACTAACAGATCTGTATTTCTTTAATGAATGTTGCATATATTACATTCTGTAACTAAAAATTGTTTATATGAATACATTTTCAACAAATAATTTTTATTTTAAGCGAAATTGAAAATACTAGCTGTGTTACATACAGAATCTTTATGAAAAAAATTACAAAAGTATTTACGTACTACTACGGAATTCTACGAAGGTTCCGAGGTTTGAGGGTTTTTCTTACTATTAATATAAAATGACATAGAACCCATATTTTTCGTAGATTTCTATGATTCAAAATTCACGAATAAACCATTCCTTAATAAAAAAAAAAAAAACGATTGTGAAGTGCTAATAAAAAAATCAATCATTTAATTATTTTATTATTCCATGAGACAAACGACCTGGAAAGTCGTGGACTTAATTGCTAACCTGGTTAGTTGTCATTGTCATCAATTTCTTTATTCTAATAAACATATTTTTCTCGTCATAGTAATGAACATCTCTTTTCTTCTATACTTTTGAAAGGAAAAAAATTATCTTATTACTGTATTAACAAGACTACAAATTATATAGTATCTTGATTGTTTACAAAAAAAACCACCATGCAAGGTATGTTAGTCAATCTGTGCTATACAATTGAGAATCACGCAATAGCAACTATGATGACTTACTTTGGGTCCACTGACCACGGGTTGGGAACTGAAGTTGACAGAGTAAGCAGAGTAAGCACGAGTAGCCAAAATAGGCTAGAGACGCCACTGATATATATATATATATATATATAATATATATATATATATATATATATATATATATATATATATGTGTGTGTGTGTGTGTGTGTGTGTGTGGCATTTCTTCGCTAATACATACTTGATTAAACAATAGAAACATCCTATGTCTACACACATTTGTATCTATCCTTTTGAGTCACCGCATATATTTTATGGCATCCGTCGGGAATTGGTTAATAAACCCCCGAAGATTGATTGGTTCCCTAGTACTTTCTGCTTGATCTTGGGCCATCATCAGAGATGTTTATATGGCAAAATCGATGTGACCTTTGGATGTGCAGTACTACTTTTCAAGTGTTGCGTGTTTATTATTTATGCTGGTGGGTTGTAGAGTTTATTTTTAAATTTAGCTCTATAGATAGCGTCAGTAACTAAAGACATTTTAACTACATTAGTACTGGATTCGAAATTGATTCTATAGAGTTTAGATAGTTTCTTTCTGATATGGAGCAATTCAATAATCTGTAATTTTTGCGTGTTATTTGGTTCCAATATTATACTTAATTGACTCTACCAGTTTACATGTCAAACAATTCTATTTGATCCATAGATAGGTCCCTATCAAGTGCTATCATACCGAGCCATAGTGGACATGGTAGCGATGGCAATGAAGGGTGCTCCACATTCCTCAAAGCTTCAGCATCACTAGATCCTCACCACCAGATTTTTTAGTATCGTATGAGGACACTCATTGAAGGATATTTCTTCTCTGCAGAGATGCAGTCGGTGTATTCAACTGACCCTGCAATCTGGGCGAGTACATGCAAAGGTAACATTGCTTTTGCAATATACACACCCCTGTGGATTGCTCAAGATGGGCGGAAAGTATTAGGTTTATTAACCAATTCTAGCTGGAAACGATAAAATCGATGCGGCAACTTGAAAGTATAAATACGAAAATTGTTGACAAAGGATATCTATATTGTTTAATCAAATATATATATATATATATATATATATATATATATATATATATATATATATATATATATGTGTGTGTGTGTGTGTGTGTGTGTGTAAGTATTTTGTAATTTGATTGAAGCATTGCACAGATTCTTTTATTTTATAGTATTGACTTTAGAGTGCTATTGCAATGAAAACAGATAATTATTTAATTCTAATTACTTTTAAAGTAAAAATTCATCTTCAGAGACTTTTTTATAAAGTTATTAAAAAATAGTTCATTTATAAAGAAAAAATGTTTGACGATAAAGTTTTACTTTGAAAGTAGTTACGCTCAATAATTACCATTTTGCATAGCAATAGCCCTCAAAATTAAAACAATACAATACTATATATATATATATATATATATATATATATATATATATATATATATATATATATATAATATATTAGTACATGTACATTATTCTTACGTATATATGGAAGCTGAGTTCACATAACGTCTATTGCTGACGTGATTAGACCAATTAGTTTTTTTTCGTCCCCTTGGGTATTTTTTTCCTAAAATCTCCAAAGATGGTGTTCCCTCGAGACCCACATTATCTATGATTGGGTCCTCAGGGCATGAAGTAACCAAATGGTTAGCACCAATATTGCAACCTGTTCTGGAACATCATTAAAAACTGCTTTATTTTTTTCGAATTTTATACCAAAATACCGTTGTCCACAAATCTATGTCCTTTTTGATATATCCAGTCTTATAGAGGCTATCAAAATTAGTGCTGTTATTTTATATCGTAGTCAATTGTCAATCCTCTCTAATACAGAGATTATTTTCATTTATGTGATGAAATTCGCTGCAATGTCTAGTAGCATTATGTGTGAGTATATTGACAGGCTTTCTATTTAACCCTTTTGAACCGACGTGAATAATATCTTTGTGCATTTTCACGAAAAAGGTTAACTATTTGGTTAAAAAAAACCAAATACTTTCAAGAGACTATGTGAAGGTATATTCACGGTTTTTTTTTTAGTTTCCCCTAAGAACCCTTGTTGACTAATATCTTTGTGGGTTTTCACGAAAAGTGTCTTCAAAATGGTCCTAGAAAACAACAGTTTATTTTCATCTCATTAATGAAGTGACAAAATATGTTGATGACACATTTTACCTCTTTAATTGTGGAATGGAAACTGACTTGATTTTTACTTCCTTCAATAATGTTCATACAGGCATTAAGCTTTGGCAATAAAAAGAAACTACTTCTTTACACTTTTGAGATAACTTAGCTGGTCGGAGTACCTCCTGCTTTCTTTCGTCGGTAAATAGAAAACACAGCTTTATTGATTTGTATAGCCATTTGGACTCCTTCTGTCTTAAGAAACAAAACAATTAATTGAATCAAGTCTCTTACACATAGGGATTTAATCATTTGCTCTAAATCTAAGCTTGATGAAGTGATCAAATTTATCACTGGGATTCTTGGTAAGAACTGATATCTTTTAGACCTAGTACAATCTGAAATTAGAATCCCTAATTTTAATTAAATCAAATCTGCCTCAACACAAATATTTTTTCTTTAAATACGCCTTTCTTGACTAGGCAATATTACCGATAGGTACATAGATTTCATCAATCGTACAGCAGTATTATTTTTCAGCAAATTTCTTCCTCCTCATTATCATACCTCTATTGTTTAAATTGTTGTTATAGTCTGCACAATATCGGCAGGATGCCAAGTCAGCTGGGACTATAGAGTACACCAACTGCGTCCCTGCAGAGGGGTAAGACTCCCCCCCCGTCCATAACAAGTGTCTTGTAGCCCTATTGGCTGGGGCTGTAGAATACACCGATTACGTCTCTGGAGATGAGTTAGACCCCCCCCAACGAGTGTCCTGATAATGACACTAAAAAATCTGATGGTAAGGTTCCAGTGATGTTTGAGAATTGGGGTATGCGTAGTATCCCTTCATTGCCATTGCTCTCAGGTCCACTCTCGCCCCGATAGTACCCCATCTGTGGGTTAAATAGAATTAACTGCTTACTTATGGTAAACAGAATTTTTTAAATCAGAACTGTTTGACAAAACTGAATAGCTCTAAATAGAAATGTCTTTGATAAATTGTTTACTCATGCTAAACTAAATTGTTCACAATAGAACTGATTATTTGTATAAAAATGGATTTAAATAGAACTAAATTGCGTACTTATGCTGAACTGATTTGTTTGAATTAGAACTGTTAGACTAAACTGAATAGCTTGAAAGAGAAATATTTTTGACAATTTAAATGTACTTATGCTAAACTGAACTGCTCAAAATATAACTGTTTTGATATCAAAGCTGCGTTCGTAAGCTGAACTGAATTATTTGAAGCAGAATTTTTTGACAAAACGGAATAGCGTAAAATAGAAATGTTTTTGAAAATTAATCTGTGTACTCATGCTAAGCTGAATTGTCTGAAATAGAACAATTTGCATAAAAAATGGATTTGGCGTTAAATAACTTACAAAGGTTGATATACCATAAAACCCAACCAAACAACCAACTACATAGGTAGGTATAGTCAAAGGCTGGATTTTAGGATCAAACATATACCCACTAAAATCCGGCATTTTCTTACCTCTTAACAGATGTTATGAATTGAGGTCTTTCATTGTTTATCAAACAATAAATAACCGTAAGTGCGCAAACAAATTAAGTGTCGACTTGTTTTCTATTCTAAACATGACACACTGTTTATTTCATCAGAAATTTTTGAAACAATGTGCAGACGTGCTTCCCTCTGTAAACAAAGGTAATATTGACATGGAGTAAATGTTGTTTCTATCTAATTGTCTCTCCTTTTTTCCCAATTTCTATAACCTTTCTCTATTCCTTGAATAGACTTTTTGTCAATCGTAAAACTAACTGAGTTATACACCTAACGAGCGACGTACAAAAACGATTTGGTTGCATTTTCCTTTTCGTCTTTTATGTTTTAATTTTCATCATCATCTATAAATACGGTTTTTAGAAGTAATTTTCAATTTCTGTACCGCAAATAAAATACTCCCCCATATATATATATATATATATATATATATATATATACATATATATATACATATATATATATATATATATATATATAAACATATATATATAATAATATATATATATAATTATATATATATATAATTATATACATATATATATATATATATATATAATCATATATATACATATATATATAATCGTATATATATATATATATAATCATATACATATATATATATAATCATATATAAATATATATAATCATATATATATAATCATATATGTATGTATATATATATATAATCATATATATATATATATATATATATATAATCATATATATATATAATCATATATATATATATATAATCATATATATATATATATATAGAATCATATAAATATATATAGAATCATATATATATATATAATCATATATATATATATAATCATATATATATATATAATAATATATATATATATATATAATCATACATATATACAATCATATATATATAATCATATATATATATATAATCATATATATATATATATATATATATATATATATATATATATATATATATATATATATATATATATATAATCATATATATACAATCATATATATATATACATATATGTATAATCATATATATATGTATATATATATAATCATATATATATATATATATATATATATATATATATATATATATATATATATATATATATATAATCCTATATATGTATATATTAATTTGCAGTTGCTTATAAGCAGCTTTTGAGGAAAATATTTCATATTGCGCACTTGTAGTTTGTAAGAATTCAAACAGCGTTGGAAAAAATACATTCAGTTTTTTTATAACTAAATCGTGTTCCTACCCTCTCTCTTTCTCTCTGTCTCTCTATCTATCTATCTCTCTGTCTCTCTGTCTCTCACTCTCTCTCTCTCTTCCCATGTGTTTTGCATCTGTTTTCCTGTATGTTTAATTCAATCTATTCCCATGGCATTCACTGGGCTCACAAGGATAGAAAAAAAACTGAGGTTTTCTTCAAAGAAGTTGCTTAACATCCATTTCTGTGGTACGCATGTCCTTCGGATGAGGATATCTCCTCTTCGAGCTCATTAACATCAAACGAAAACCACAGGTTACTATGGAGTTATGTATACAATAAGTCTAAGCATTTTTAAAGTTATTAAAACTAATGTTTTTCTTCATTACATATATAGATTTTAAATTGATATTGCTTTTGTACTATCCTATTGAAAACTACAATATGAAGTGGCTACTCGGAAAATGGAAATATTAGGTTGGAAAATATTCGCTTGCTTATTTTGCAATTAGATGGTTGTCCCCATTGTGTAGTGGCTAATGTAGAGGAGTGTAATAAAGTTTGAACAAGTTATGCTATCAAGTTCAATTTCGGACCAATACCCATGTGAAGTGTAGGAACCCCGAATACCCCCGGTATGTGTTAAATAGTACCGTTACCGTTCTTCTACAAGGATGGGTTTGACATTATATAACCCACGAAAGTTGCTACCGAGTGACCCCAAAAAACAGAACCCATATATTTTTGAATGAAATTCATAAATTTAATTCTAGCCTTTTTTTCAGGATATGAAGTAGATTCTTTGCATGAAAAATTGGAACCATCGTATTTTCCACCATGTCCTGGTCTACCAAGGAAAATATGTTGCATATTGACCCCGGCCAAGCTGTCAAATTACGAAATGCACCTGTGTAAATAACAAGTGCATCCGGTTGAGGAATATCAGAATATAACCTTGACCGTGGACGGGTTGAATGAGTGCGATTTGTGACTCCCACAAGAAGAAGGTGGACGTCGAACTATTATATAACTCGGTGCACAGGAAGTTCAATCAGTTGGTGATAAGATGCGGTAGATAAAACCAGCACTCAGCAGAACCTCAGGTCCCCCTAATGAGCTGTTGGAGATCAGACAAGCTGGAGATAAGATGCGGTATAGAGAACCAGTACCCAGAGAGCCTGGGCCCCCAGGCCCCCAGTTGAGCAGCCCAGGAGAACGGGAAAGAAACGCTGTTATGGCCATAAGTGTAGGGGTCAATATGTTGCATTTCTGTTCGGTCTCCAACTCCCTCTCACACAGTAAAACCTTTAGTAACCCTTTCAACTAAAGTGAGAGGTGTATTTTTCTAAAGAACTGTGTCGCTCGTCTTTATTGTGTCGTCGTTATGATTCTGCATGCATCTGCAAATGAGTATACAACAAATACATTAGAATTATTTTGCTTCATTTTTGTTGAAGTCATAAAAAAGTTTATGGGTTCTGTTTTTTGTTTTTTTTGTCACCCTGTACCATTAAAAAGACAAACCAAACTACTAATTTAGCTCTGCGAACTAAGTATTGTTGCTTGATTTTACAACCCAGATAAAAATTCTGAAATGTACACTTGCTGAATATTCACAATTCTTTTTTATCAAGTGGATAGTCACCTGGGTTTTTATTTAGCACTAAGTAAACCAAAAATAAGAGTTAAAAAGTTTGTAGTCAATAGCTAAAAATTATCAATTGAAAAGTGTGCCAAAAATTGATGGACCTTTTTTAAATTAATGGTATAATTTTTTTAAAGATTTATGTTAAGGAAATTATGACTAATGATGAGAAAATCTGGCATGATCATGTTACTTGCATTGCCAAAACAAATACCAGCCGAAGTCAACAAATACAAATATGTCTATAATTAAAAGACGGTTCTTTAAGACATCAATTTGTTTTACAGTTAAAAGATATGTCTTTCAGGCCAGGTTTTACATACCTATCAGAAAGGAAGCATGGCTACAACAAAAGATATTGTCAATTGAAATGATGATTAGGATTATCATATTTACCAACCCCTCCGCTCGGGCAGGATATGACACAAGGTCAATTTTTAAGCGAAGTTTTAACAGGTTTGAATTCAGAGTTTTCCTTCTCCTAGACTAGTTGCCTCACCAAAGCTGAAGAGCCTAGTCTGCCCTACTATTTACCCATAGCTGGAGGGAGAATAATTGGATTCATACCTTTCCCAAGGGTATTAGTGCTATGTGAAATGCAATTAGTCTCGTCCAGGATTTGAACTCGTGTCGCCGTGTCCATTTCCTAGGACGGTAACCATTACACCATGATTAGGATTATAGATATCAATAGAAAAGCAATTCCCGCTGGAGTGTAGCGAACGAAGTTAACTATTTTCAGTCAGCTGTGTCAAAAATTTTGTAGGAATATAAAAGAACTGCATACAGTTAGACTACGAAAGGCATGGAAGTGTCATGATATGTCTTAAAAATAGACATGTTCGGCAATTAAATAAAACGATCATATTTATCAGTTTCGTTTGGTTTTCTTTGTTTAATGGCATATCAACCTTTGGTGGGTTTTTATGTGAAAACCGAGAAGAACAGTAGTGGTACTATTTAGCCCATAGCTGGGAGCATAATGAGGATCATATCTTTCCCAAAACATATTTGTCGCAAAGTGAATGTAATTACGTGCCTGGAATTTGAACTCACTTTCTACGATTTCGCAGTCCATCGATTTAACCATTACACCACGAGAACGCCGCCCCATCAGTTATTAGTCTTTATAGAAAGACAAAAGACTAATAACTTTTGTCTTTCTAAAAAAAAAACAACTACCAAACAAAATAATAAATAATTAAACAAAAAGAACAAGATGATCTTCTAAATGTACGAATTTCATATCTCTAACCAGATATAATCCTTATCATCATCATCATCATCATATCGTGCTGGCAGCACGGATATCCCTGACCCTCTCTCGCCACTCCTCCCTATCGTTCATCGCCCTAGGTAGGTCTTCAGGACAACAACCTGTATCCTCACATAGCTGCTGAATGTACGTTCGTGCTGGTCGTCCTGCTTTTGCGCGGCCGTGTGTGGGGATCCATAAGAGTACATCTCTTATGAGTTCATCTCTGCTTCTCCAGCAATGTCCTGCATGTCTGGTTCGCCTAACTTGAATAGTTTTCGTGATAGGGGGCAGGTGGCCGTACAGTTGGTGTCTTGTGGGGTGTTGCTGCCAGGACTTGTTGAGGATTGCACGCAGCATTCTTGTGTAATTGCCATCTAGTTTCTTCTCCAGCCGTTTTGTTAGCGTCCATGTAGTGCATCCATATAGCAGTATCGATGTGACCGCTGCCTGGAAGAAACTGCGTTTCATTTTATCGGTTAGGTCTGATTTCCATATAGTCGATAGCCTATTGATAGCTGTCCATGCTTTCGTTAACCTCGTTTCGATGTGCTTTTCGGTTGATTCGACGCTGCTTCCTAACAAGAGGTAATCTGTATAAGCCATAATCCTACACGTTTTATTATATATATCAAAGCCTTAATGTTTTCTTTTCCTTTCATGAATATTTAATGTCAAGATAAATAATATTTGAACTGATGTATTAGAATAATGATCGTAACGAGTCCAATTTAAGAGCTTCTATCATTTATTCTTTCAAGAGTTTAACAAAAGTTGCCAGTGAATCAAAATCGAAAAGTTAAGTGCCGTAAAATGTCAACGATGATTTATTTAGAGTTTGAAAGGGAATATTACATTTTAAGATTATTCCCATTATGAATAGCTGACACCCCCGGGGACGTGCTTAGCACAACATTTATCGCTTCATGAAATGAAATCGCTGACCCCAGTTCAAAGCATGTATAGAACTGTTTCTGTTTCATTTCAGCAAAAGTTCTCCGAGGAAAATTGAGAATCCTTCCAGCTATAGGTAAATAATAGAACAGACTGGGTTCTTAAGCCTTGGTAAGGCAACCGACCCAAATGTAAAGCTTTTAATTTAAACATGTTCTACGCTTAATCATTGACCTGGTGTTGTATCAGGCTCTTTCTGTTGAGGTTGGGTAAATATATACACTTAATTTCCACTAACCGTAATGAAATATTGTCCTAAGGTGACAACATCATAAATAATGAAACGCCTCAAACACGGCAAGGATGTAACACACGACCACTACAGTTTTTATTCTTTTAAGCTATCTGCATAACCAAGGCTAAATAGCCCAGTTTGTCCTGCTAATTACCCTAGAACGGTAGAGATAGATGATTCATACCATTTACGAGGGCATTCACGAGTAGTGAAATGTAAACGGCTTTATCCAGTATTTGAAATCAAGTCGGTAATTCCATTTTCTACCTTGATACCCGTTAATCTATTGGTTTGACGTAAGCCGATCTATTCTCTGGTTAATTTGTAACTAACATTACTTTATTAATATGAAATCGGTGTTACTATAAAGTGTCAGGGAACGATCATCAGCAGTGATGAAAATTGGTACCTATAATCGTATTCAAGGAAAAAGAAAATGAACAAGACCAAATTATACAAGGTTCATTAAATAAGTTTCCAACTTTTTTCGATGGGCACTTTTATTGATAGTCCTCACATGAAACTCTAGTCCCCTTCGATATAATCTCCTCCGGCTGCAATGCACTTGTTGTACCGTTCGAACAACTTCTGAAAGGCCGCATGGAATTCCTCTTGTGTGAGCGTCAATGACCTTCGTCACAGCCTCTCTCATTTCCTCAATTGTCTCATAACAACAGCCTCTGAGCTTAGGGAATAAGCAAAAGTCGCAGGGAGCGAGGTCTGGACAATGGTAGGCTGATGAACTGTCTTGATGCCCATCTTGGTCAAATAGTCTGTGACAAGGATGGAGTTATGGACTAGTGTATTGTCCTGCTAGAAATGCCGCTGACCCGATTTGAAGAGTACTGGCCTCTTCCCAAGTAATCTCTTCCTGAACTCCCTTAAAACCTCAACAGAGTAACTCTAACCGTTTGGCCAATCAGCTCTGGTGTATTGACTTCCTTACTCCTCCCACACCTCTCATAATCCCACACAGACTCTCGGCCTTCCTTGAATCTCTAATGCCGCTCAAAACCTGATGCTCAATTCATGCATTTTTTTTTCAAATTTAAAACAGAATTTTATTGCATATCGTTCTTCTAAAGTGTCCTCACGTCCAGATTGCATTTTTGAAATGTACCAGTTCTGACAATCAGGCTTTAGTAGTGTGCATTCCAATTACTGCTGTAGCTGTCCATTTGAACCTAAAATCATAAAAATTAGTCTGTCATCTTATAAGATGTATAGCAATAACATACTGAATGTTCAAGGGTCTACAACAATTTTAAATTCCTGTACAAAAAAGTCTTGAAACTTATTGAAGGCACCACCGACATCTATGCTTGCTATTGCAAAACCAGAACGAAAAAAGAGTAGGCGATACTGCTATTTAGGGAAATATGAAACATCATCTCTCATGAAATGTTTAATTCTACTGATGCAGTCGATGCAAATGAAGACTCTTGACCAATCACTATTTTCTGAATGTGACACTAAACCATCTGATTGGCAGGATCCTGTTCTAGAGCTTTAGGTAAAGGGGCCGGGATGCTCCTCTAGTGCCATTACCCAAAGCTTCACTCAGATCCAGACAGTTAGTTCTTGTTACAGTTCCAGGTATGGGTCAAAAAGAAATATCTAATCATTTTCTATACATGAAACCAGCTAACTGAGTAGAGATAAATGAATAATATTGAATAAATTTATAGGTGTTAAATCGCAATACTTGAAATCCAACTGTCTGCAAACAAAGAAACCCTCTCTCGTTTAAAGTATTTTACCTACGAATCATTTGTCTACAAATCATTTATATCTAAAGAATACATATAATTATGTTTTAGCATCTAATAACCTACCATGGTTGATATGCCTTTAAACCCAATCAAATAATATCATATATATTTAATATATATGTACAATAATGATTTAGCATTAAATAACCTACAATGGTTGATATGCCATAAAACCCAACCAAACCAAATCATATATATTCAATATATATGTACAAAGAGCATTTGGCGTTAAATAACCAAGAAGGGTGTACGTATGCTGGTATGCTGTAAAACACAACCAAACAACCAAAATGTACACGGGGAAGATTTTAATTTTTAAAATGGAAATTCGAAGACGGAATACATGTGCTTTAATCAAAAAGATGACATCTCTACACTAAGGAGTGGGCTTTTCGAACTAGTGGACAAGTTCACCTATCTAGGAAGCAGTGACTCATCAACCAAGAAATATATCAACACGCTACTAGCAAAGGCATGGACAGCTAACGATAGCTTATTGGTCATATGAAAGTCAGACCTGACCGATAAAATAAAACGCACTTTTATACAAGCAGCGGTCGTGTCGATAATGCTGTATAGATGAACTACATGACCGCTAACTAAACGTATGGAGAAGAAACTTACACAAGAATCCTGCGAACAATACTGAAGTCCTGGAGGAAACACCCTACAAAACAGTAGCTGTACGGTGACCTACAACCCATCACGAAAACTATCAAAGTTAGACGGATGAAACATGCAGGACACTGCTGGAGAAAAAGGGACGAACTCGTAAGCGACGTACTCCTGTGGACCCCTTCACATGGAAGGGCAAATGGAGGAAGACCAGCTAGAACCTTTATACAACAGCTCTGTGCCGATACAGGATGTAGTCTTGAAGACCTTGCGGGAGCGATGGACGATACAGACGGGTGGTGAGAGCCGGCCAGGGAGATACCTGCTGGTAGTGCGACATGATGATGATGATGATGATGCCATTTTTTGAAAATTCTGACAAAAAAGTTAAAAGGAAAAGTTATTCTCTGGGATGTTTAATTTAGATTGAGAGAATATGCAACAGATCCTTAATTAAATAAATTGTCCAAAAAAAAAAAAAAGCCACACGAATTTATTTTCAGAATCATAGTTTATTTTAGAACTGATAAGGATTCCGGAGCCTGGAAATATATATTGAACAATTATAAACAGACCACGAGGCTCCAGTAATACTGGAGCTTTGGGGAATGCTGAGTACCCCTCCATTGTTTTCGCTCCCAGGCGGAATGGTAGTACCTGATAAGGTCCCATCTATGGGTCAAATGGAAATAAACTGTGTATTTATACTGAATTGAATTGTTTGAAATAGAAAATTTTTTACATTTAGCTGTTTACGCGAAAATGAATAGTTTCAATTAGAATTGTTTGACTAAACTGAACAGCTTAAAACAGAAATATTTTTGATAATTCAACCGTGAATTGTTTGAAATAGAACTGATTATTTGTTTAAAATGGATTTGGCATTAGGTAACCTACAAAGGTTGATATGCAATAAAATCCAACCAACCAACCAACCAACCAACTAAACAGACCAAAAATGTCTTACATAAATTATCATCATCATATACTCATGCTAATAGAATGGAGTTCCTTGATTTTTTCTCGCCATCTGTCTCTTCTGCTCTCGTTCCTGGCAGGTCCTTAAGACTGCACACAGTGTCCGTCCTCAGTTCAGTCACACACACACACACACACACACACACACACACACACACACATACATACACACACGCAACCCCTCATATATATATATATATATATATATATATATGACGCTTCTCTGACGTTTACATTACTGCCAGTTTCACGTCTCTAAATAATGTACTTAAATTCAATTCCAAGATGATTAATGAAAATAGAAAGAATGGAGAAGGATGAAAATACTAGATATTCCTCATATGACGCAAAAATCAATGCAGTGCAGTGTCAGTAAGAGAAAAAGCAAAAAAAAAAAAAAATCCCTCAAAAGAAAAAATTTAAAAAAAAAACAACCACTTTTACCGAAGATAAACCTATCTTCCGCATCGATAACCACATCACTATTTTAGATAGGGGTGATTGCTAATCTTAAATCTCAACGTCCGAACATGAATGATCTAATTGCTATCTTCTACTAATGCAAATTTGATGATAAATTATTAAAAAAATAATTACCTAAACAATAAAATTTACTATATTCCTTCGAGAGGATTGATGAATTGTTGCAAGAGTAGAATTGTCTAAAATTTCTTTCCGTTAAACTTGTCTGGCCTCTCCTGTCGGTAGAGCTTTGAAATTATCCTGATGATGGATTAGATTCTGCTCCCCAAATGGAATGTCCTGAGTATTATATTTAACTGCATATGATTCTAAGACCCTGATTATGTCGAAGTAGGAAGTGGGGAGTACTGTCGCATATCGAACCGCTGGACAAACAATGAAGTACTCGTAGATATATAAAAAATATAATTTTTATTGTTATTCTTCGACGGTGACGTTTGTGAAGTAGGGATACTGTCAGGGAATTCGCACATATCTTTCTTCTGTGGCGGGGACTCTTTTTTGTGAAGTAGTGCGACGGCCGAAGAACACACACAAGGAACTGACAGGTCTGCTTGAATGACCAGCAGGTCTCTCCTAGCCGATCTCTACCTTCAGTTAAAAATTACAGACCTTACATTGTTTCTGAAGTCCCATACGGAAATACAAATATCCTCTTCGTCTCACGTATTTGCTGTTTATGGCCGGTTATTGGAACTTACATACTTCCATTTTTTCCGGAAGTATCTGTCAATCCATCCAAAGGCAATAAATTATATTCTTGCCATCATTTTTTATTTTTCTCTTTCTTGTGAGACCACTTTGTTGATATTACGAGGATCATTAAATAAGTTTCCAGATTTTTTCGTATGCGCACTTTTATTGATAGTACATACATGAAACTCTAGTCCCCTTCGATATAATCTCCTCCAGCTGCAATGCACTTGTTGTACCGTTCAAACAACTTCTGAAAGGCCGCATGGAATTCCTCTTGTGTGAGCGTGTCAATGACCTTCGTCACAGCCTCTTTCATCTCCTCAATTGTCTCATAACAAGAGCCTCTGAGCTTAGAGGATAACCAAAAGTCACTGTGAGCCAGGTCTGGACTATAGGGAGGCTGAGGAACTGTCTTGATGCCCATCTTGGTCAAATAGTCAGTGACAAGGACGGATTTGTGGACTGGTACATTGTCCTGGTGGAAATGCCACTGACCCGATTTGAAGAGTGCTGACCTCTTCGGATCGAATCTCTACCTGAACTCCCTTAAAACCTCAACATTGTAACCTAACCCTAAACCTTTGGCCAATCAACTTTGGTGTATTAACTTCCTTACTCCTCCCACACATCACAGACTCCCAGCCTTCCTTGAATCTCTTATGCCACTCAAAAACTAATGCTCGATTCATGCAATATGGTTGAAAAGCAGTTTGAAGCATTCTATACGTTTCTGTGGCATTTTTTCAAAGTTTAAAACACCCTTATTGCATATCGTTCTTCTAAAGTGTCAGATTGCATTTTTGAAATTCATCAGCTGTGACGATCAGGCTTTAGTAGGGTGTATTCAAATTACTGCTGTAGCTGTTCATTTGAACCTGGAATCATAAAAAATTCGTCAGTCATCTCATAAGATGTATAGCAATAACATACTAAATGTTCAAGAGTCTACACGAATTGTAAATGCCTGTACAAAGAAAGTCTTGAAACTTATGGAAGGCACCACGTATCTTGCGACCGCTATCATCGCCACCTAAGCTAATATATTACAGTACGTCATCATTGCCATTGCAACCAAGTTAAAACTGACCTGCAGTGATAGATTCATTTTAGGGCCCATCCCTGAGACAATTCAATCTGTTTAAGTCTTTTTCTATATTCAGTTGGACCTAGTGTAGAAAAAAAAAACCTCTGAAGAAACAACTCAAGAAAAATATAGATTAACGCAATTCTCGAACATCTAGGCATTCTTAAAACTCTATATGAAAACGACATTCAATAATCGTCGTCTGAACTTTTTAAGATAACGAAAGATAAATAAAAGTAAAAAGATTCGATGAATAGTTTACTGAAACACAAACAAAATGATTACATTTCGATATTTCTTCGTATCGTTCGATTCGATTGCATCGTTAAACCCGAATGTAGATTTATACAAGCACAATTCACGTTCAAAACTAAACACCAAATGATCACTTATTATATTAAGAATTTAACTAATTCCAAAGAACAATAGGGAGCTTATAGCTTTATATGACTCCTTGAAACAAGGCAATGTTAAGCTTTATACGTTATGACTGAGTTATTAGAATTTGCACAATAACTTTCCTCTATTCTGTCAGCGAAGTTAAGAATCTGCTGACTCGATTCCTAGCAGAGGGGTATCGTCTCACCCAATCCCAAAATATAGTGATGTTATTCGTATGACACTAAACGGCATTTGAAGATAATGTTTTCATTCTGGAAATTTGAGGAGTATAGTCTACTCCTTCATTAACATTACTCCCATGTCCTCTCTGAATCGCTGTAGTTTTACCTGTTTAGTCCTGCCAATAGGTCAAAGTGGGTTTTATGGCATATCAACCTTTATAGCTTTATTTAACGCCAAATCCATTTCAAACAAGTCAGTTTAGCATGAGTACACAGTTTAATTGCCAAAAACATTTCTTTTTCAAACTATATAACAATTCAGTTTATTGTAAGTACAGTTTTAATGTCAAAATCAGTTCAATTTCAAATAATTCAGTTTAGCATAAGCACACATTTTAAATGTAAGTACAGTTTAATTGTGAAAAACATTCAGTTTAGTCAAGCAGTTCTAATTCAGATAAGTATAAGTACATATTTTGTTTACCCACAGATAAATGTCAAAACAGTTCTATGTTATAGAATTCAGTTTTGTGTAAATACAGTTTCAATGTAAAAAGAAAAAAAGTTCTATGTGAAATAATTCAGTTTTGTATAAGCATGCAGTTTAAATGTAAGTACGGTTTAATTGTCAAAAACATTTCTATTTTAAGCCTTTCATTTTAGTCAAACAATTCAGTTTAGCATAAGTATGCCGTTTGTTCTATTTAATCCAGAGATAGGGCCCTATCAGATGCTACCAGCCGGGCCAGGGTGGACCTGGGAAAAATTGCAATAAAGGGGTGCTCTGTATTTCCCAAGCCCCCAGCATTACTGGGACCTCACCATCAGATTGTTTAGTATCGTATCCAGGACACTCGTTTTTTTTTACCCCTCTGCAGAGAAGCAGTTGGTGTATTGTACAGCCCCAGCCGACTGGGCAAGCCAATGTTGTATAGCCACTCAATAACCATGACCATGATTAACTATACAAACACATAATACATATATATGCTGGATACATACTGACGCAATGATAACAGACGAGTGAAGACTTCTTTATAAAAACATGTACCTCTCCATTTATTGTAAGAGTTTGAAAAGGTTATTCAATGTTTTATGGTGAGAGGGAGTTGGAGACCGAACAGAACTGCAATATATCGACCCCCACTCTTATGGCAGTCAGCGTTGTGTCTTTCTCGTTCTCCTGATGCTCAACCGGAGGCCCGAGTGCTCAGCTTTCTGCTGGGTGCTGGCTTTCTCTACCACATCTTATCAGCAACTTCAATGGACCCCAACTCAATAGGGGGCCCCGAGTGCCCCAACGGCCTGGTATGGCTTTCCCTACCACAGCTCGTCTCTAACTTCTCCAACTCCAACTGATCTGACTTCTGTCTTGACAGAGTTATATAATAGTTCAACGCCCACTCGATCGCCCACTCAATCCTTGGAATGGCATGTTTGATCGTCATCAAGCGGAAATAACTGTCATGCAGTTCAGAGGTCATTCTCTTCCGGTGCATCAGTCTATGAGTGTATCATGGGATTTTTTCCTTGTCACATTTTGTTAGCCAAATCCCGCCTACACGATTTCTTTCGATTACTGGCCATTGGGATGTGTCACTTCCTTCCGGTGCATCACTTTGGAATGTCATATTTGCCCGGATCGAAGGTCAAAATACAACACCAATAGGTCAAGTAAATCTGTTTAAAATTTCATTTGAATTTGATAATACTGTACGAAAAAAACCCTTGAGAAGCTATTCTATTAAAATGTAAATCTGAACGTACAATGAACGCCGATGTAAACTGTTATGTCCTCGGAAAGGGGCATGAAATAAATAACACAAACACAAGGGAGAAAGAATAAACATTATACAGGGTGGAACGATAAAATTGTCGTCCTAAAGAAAACAACACTACAGCTTTAAGAAACTTTTATTGAAAAAATCAATTCAGGTAACTTGATTGTGTAGTAGAGCTGACATCTATTCAATGTAGCCGCCTTCAGCCTCAATTACCGCCTCGATACGGATCCCGAACTGGGAGCATTCCTTTTCCACAAGCGCCAGCGGGAGCTCCGCATATACTCGGTGGATGGCAGCGATCAGGCTGGCTTTGGAGTTGTGGGAGGTCATGTTGGTGATCTTCTCGACGTATGACCAAACGAAGTAGTTCAGCCGCTTCAAATCGGGGGAGGAGTGGGGGCAGTGAGAGAAGGGTACAAACTCGTAATACACCTTCTGAAGCCAAGCCTGGGTCTCTTTGGACTTGTGAGGCGGCGCCGAGTCCTGCTACCACACACAGGGTTTACCACCGGCCACCTGATTGCACCTGGAGATCACCACACTCTTCAGCACATCCAGGTACACTTTGGTGTTGACTTTCAAGATGTTGGGTGGCATCATGTGGCCCTCACTTGAAACCAGGTTTGCATTTTGAGGGTGCTGGCAATGGTCATGTTTTCATAACTTTGATCGGTAGAGAGCATGAGTTGTACAGCGGCGCATCTCCGATTTCGCTCGTTGAACATTGTGTCACTTTCAGACATGATAGAAGGCTCCTATCGTTCTTGGGAATTGTACACAACTAGCCAACAAATTGATGGACTGCAACAAAAAAAGAAAACCGGTTCTCATTAAACAAAAATGGAATCATGTCGTCTTTTCTAGGGCGAAAATCTTATCGTTCCACCCAGTACATTACAGTAAAAACAAATGATGCAATATCACCAGTGTAGCTATTTGCTTAATTGTTGCTTATTTGTTACTTCTTGCGCACCCCACTAACTGTGCTAGTATGGCACAAGGCCCCTTTTAAGTTGGGTCCTGGAGCAGAACTATAGCCCAGACACGCCCGGAATTCCCCAAAATGCCTCGGGTCCTGTTGGCATTTCCATTAAAAGAGGCACCTTAGCCACTATATGATAAACCTAGCCCTTCCAAGGAGGGTTAGAGCCTGTGGGGACAACTCCCCGAGGCTCCAGAAATGTCAGTTTTGACTGCGTGACGCAAATTCTAGGCCTCCCCGGCACCTGCACCTGGCAATCTCAACTGACTAGACAAAAAACACAACAGCTTTCCTACAAACTGTATTTGTCGCTTGCCCCACCAAACAATAGAATGTTCCAGAAAGCCTTATTTAAAGTTGATCCGGGCACAGGGCCGTAGTCCACACGCACCGGGCATTCCCAAAAATACCTTGGGCCCCGTGGGCATTCCTTTAAAAAAGGGCGTCTCAGGAGCCTGGTTATAAACCTAGCCCCTCCGAGGAGAGTTAGAGTCTGGTAGAACAGCCCCCTGATGATCGAGGAATATCAGTTTTGGCCGCGTGACGCGAATGCTCAGACTCCTCGGCACCTACGCCAGGCAGCCTTGGCTGACTACCGTCTCCAGAGACGTCACACAAACGACCAGATGTGTGCCACTGATACCACGGCCGACCGAAGTGTGTACCATCAACTGGATTAGTACAACTGGGCTAAACCTCAACAGATTTGCAACCAACGGCATTCGTCGCACACGCCACCAAACGAAAGAGTTTGGGAAAAGGTCTTTTTTAAAGAGAATCTGGGCGCAGTGCCGTAGCACAGACTTGCCCGGTGACTCCAAAAATTCCTCAAGCCCTGTCGGCATTCCCCTAAAAATGGGGCTCCCTCAGGTGCCAATGGATAAACCTCGCCCCTCCAAGGAGGGTTAGAGCTTGGTTGGACCGCTCTCTGAAGTTCGAGGAATATCAGTCTAGGCCTCCTCGGCTCTCGTGTCAGTCAGCCTCTACTGAGTACCGTATCCAGAGACGTGACGCACCCAAAGAGATCCGTGCTGCAGATACCACAGCCAGTTGAAGTGTGCCCCTCTACTGGGTTATTACAATTTGGCAAAACCTCAACAGATTTGCAACCAACGCGCCTCACCAAACAAACGAATTTTAATGTGGGTCCAAGCGCACGGCTATCGTCCAGACGCGCTCAATGGCTCCAAAAATGCCTCGGTCCCCAACTGCATTCCTCTAAAAAGGGGTGCGTCAGGCGCCAGGCGATAAACCTAACCCCTTCATGGAGGTTTAAAGCCTTGGGGGACGCCCCCGTCGGCTTGGGGTATTCCAAAGTCGAAACACACGACCAGATCCGTGCTGTTGATACCACAGCCGGTCGAAGTTTACCCCATTTACTGGATTATTACAATTGGGCAAAACCGCAACAGATTTGCGACCACCTCTCTGAGTGAATTACTGTCAGCTGTTAATTCTTTATTCGAAGAATTCATAGTGTATCCAAACAGAAATGATATCACAACATAAACCTTTCTTGGGTTATTTTACCCTAGAGTTTAGAGAAACCTACAGGTGTTGAATCACCATAGAACAATTTTTGTGTCTTTAATATCAATCAATTAATCAATCAATCAGATAATATCTCGGCCTAAATAACAAAAAACGAAAATTCTACATACTCCATATGAAAACTACATCCAATCATTGTAATCTGGAAATTATAAGAGAACGACTGATAAATATAAATTTAAAAAAAGACGATGAATAGTTGATTGAAACACAGGCAATAAGAGTTTATTCCGATATTTCTTCGTAACGTTCGAGGCCACAAATTTGATCGCATCGCTACACCTAAATATAGATTTATACCAGCGCGATTCACTTTCAAAACAAAATGCCAAGTGAATATTTATGGCCATTTGTCAAACCGTCTGTATGTTTGATGGCTTCTCGTTTGTATTTGAATTTATATAATCTGTCAGATCAATACATCGAAAGTAAAGATGTCTGTACAACATGAATAAATATTTGAAGCAAATGTTCGTATGTTTAAGATCAAAAGTTGCTCTCAGAAATATCCATGAATAAACATATTGAAAACATTTTCTAAATCTCGAATGAATGATTGAGTATCAACAGTTTAACTATGAATTACGGATTCTTATTAGAATGAAAAAATTTACGAATTCGATATTGTCAATATTAAAAAGACCCGTTACTTGACTGTTAGGACGTTACTGTAATACAGAAAAACGCGGAGACTCACCGTGCCGATGTGGCTAACTTGATGATATGCAATAGTGTAGTGAATTGGTTTGAACTCAAATCCCGTTTCAAAGTTCAATTTTGGACTAATGCCCTCGCCGAGGATAAAGAATTCCCATTGGCTTGGTGGTTAGAGTGTTCATCAATAGTCCTGGAGACTGGGGTTAAATCTCAGATTGAGTTATCATCATCATCATCATGATGTCGTGTCGCTAGCACGGATATCTCTGACCCTCTCACGCCACTTTTCCCTATCATTCATCGCCTCTGGCAGGTTTGGTTTCTTCGTTTAATGGCATATCAACCTTTGTAAGGTTATTTAATGCCAAAGCCATTCTCTTAGAAGAACATTAGTGGTACTATTTAACCCATAGCTGGGAGGATAAGGGGATTCATACCTTTCCCAAGGGTATTTGTCCGAATGTGAACGTAATAGCGCAACTGGAGTTCGAACTACGATTCCGCAGTCCATCGCTTTAGCCATTACACCACGAGGACACCCCCGCCTCTGGTAGGTCTTCGGGGCTACATCTCGTATCCTCACATAGCTGCTGTATGTATGTTCTAGCTGGTCGTCCTGCTCTTGCTCGGCCATATGTGGGTGTCCATAGGAGTACATCACTTATGATCTCGTTTCTGCTTCTCCAGCAGTGTCCTGTGTTTCTAGGTCGTCTAATTTGGATAGTTTTCGTGATGGGAAGCAGGTGGCCGTATAGTGGTGTTTTATGGGATGTATAATTGATACAATATGATTCAATATTGCTCGCAACATTCTTGTGTAATTTCTGTGTAGCTTCTTCTCCAGCCGTTTTGTTGGCGTCCAAGTGGTGCATCCATACAGCAGTATCGACACGACCGCTGTTTGGAAGAAACAGCGTTTCATGATTAAGTTATACCAAAGACTCAAAAATGGTACTTGATGTCTCCTTGCTTAAAACTCAATATTATAGAGTACGGATCAAAGGTAAGTGGAGGAATCATGGGGAAGGAGTAACGCACTCCCCCATATCTCAGTGTTGTAGCTATTGAAAAGGGAGCCTTCAGCTCGACCTCGATTACGTTCGGCCAACATACTTGCTTAGTAATACTACAATTGTTTTACATATATGGCTATGGTATTATATAAACAGAGGGCGTTTGATTTTTTTAAATATTTGATAAACAGAGAAACGAAATCAAATAAATAGGAAAATATACCTGATTTCGTGGTTTCTGTTACCACAATAGCATTAAGATCATTTAACGTATACAATAATTTCCAGTCTACATCGCAACTTTATAATCAAAGGGAGGGTGGGATTTGCTTGCCCTCTCCTTTTATTTGCATAATTTCTATATGGGGTTAACTATTATATACATAACATTATGTACATAACATAGCAGAACGTTTCTTCTCCAGGAAATTGACTCGACGAACCGAACTCAATTTCTGGGCGGGGCTATTTTCATTTTCTACCCCACTGATGCCCTGAAGAAAAATAATAAAACACCCAGCTAAAAATGTAAGACAAGCTGGGCTCTTTAGACTTGGTATGGTAACCTGCCAGAAAGGAAAGAAAACGCCAAAATTAAAAACAAAAAAAAAAAAAAAACAATTTGGAGTGTTTTTTCGTGAAATCTGTAAGGCATTAATGTGCCATTTCTCTGCTATCAGCGCTTCTAAAATGCCTGGTTTATTCCACGCAAGTTTCCACTATAATAAAAGAATCTTCTGTGTGAGAAATCTAGCTGTTTACAGCTTTAAGTGAACTGTTAGGAGCATAGGTCAAACACGATGGATGACATTTTAGCTCTCTGTTGTTATGGGCAAAAGAGAATTGGAAAATAAAAGAAACGACGTGTGGACTCTTTACCCCCAATAACAGTTTTTTTCGGAATGGTCAAAGTAGGTTTGTTAAATCTTACGTTTCATAGGACGAATGGAAACCAATGCTAACTGACTTGAAAAAGATGAATGAATGATATCTGTCAAGGAGTATTTTGGGGAAAATTAGAAATTTATAGAGGGTGGAATTTAATAACAAATCCATCCTGTGGATATTTTTTAACAAAATGCGAGTTCCTTTGTTTCTTTGTTCATTTGTCATGAGTAAATACAATTGACTTTCAAGTTAGGACAAACTCATAGCTTCAGGCTCCGTCTGCAACCCTATTTCAGTGTAGCATTTTTAGTGTACCTATTTAAGTTATAACTATAATTGATACAATATGATTTCCATCCCCAAAGTGTACCTATTTAAGTTATTGTTTTCTCCACCTACAAAACGACATACTATAATTGATACAATATGATTTCCATCCCCAAAGTGTACCTATTTAAGTTATTGTTTTCTCCACCTACAAAACGACATACTATAATTGATACAATATGATTTCCATCCCCAAAGTGTACCTATTTAAGTTATTGTTTTCTCCACCCACAAAACGACATACTATAATTGATACAATATGATTTCCATCCCCAAAGTGTACCTATTTAAGTTATTGTTTTCTCCACCTACAAAACGACATACTATAATTGATACAATATAATTTCCATCACCAAAGTGTACCTATTTAAGTTATTGTTTTCTTCACCTACAAAACGACATACTATAATTGATACAATATGATTTCCATCCCCAAAGTGTACCTATTTAAGTTATTGTTTTCTCCACCCACAAAACGACATACTATAATTGATACAATATGATTTCCATCCCCAAAGTGTACCTATTTAAGTTATTGTTTTCTCCACCTACAAAACGACATACTATAATTGATACAATATAATTTCCATCACCAAAGTGTACCTATTTAAGTTATTGTTTTCTTCACCTACAAAACGACATACTATAATTGATACAATATAATTTCCATCACCAAAGTGTACCTATTTAAGTTATTGTTTTCTTCACCTACAAAACGACATACTATAATTGATACAATATGATTTCCATCCCCAAAGTGTACCTATTTAAGTTATTGTTTTCTCCACCCACAAAAAGACATGCCATAATTGATACAATATGATACAATATGATTTAACCCCCTTAATCTTAGCATTTTATCTTTGATAAATTGTCTTCTTGGTTCAAAAATTAATTTCTGATCTTCCTAAGAAATTACAATAAACACAATTTTCATTTACTTGTCAGCTTTTTCCGTTGATATTTTGATGAACAAACAATTCTAAATCGTTATTAATTATTTTCTTTTTTCTTAAAAAATGAAATAGTTATATTTCTAATATCCTTGGCCAAACACTAATTTCTGATTTGCCCTTAAGTCATCGCTCAGGTCCTTTTCTCGACTTATACTGTTTGTACCTCATAGGCAGGAACTTATGACTATCCCAGGATACACTAAACGGAGCATGTCAATTTGTCCAGTTACAAAACTTCGTTACATCGTTTTATATGTGTATGTCACAAGCAGGGGGTGAAAAAAAGGCCAGTTTCAAATCGAGTTCGGCTGGTTTGATTCCAGGGTTTGACTATTCCCAGACTTCCTTGCCAAAGGTAAATAACTCAGCCGGCCTTCATAGATGGACGGAGAATGATTAGATACATGCCTACTTTTCATAAGGACATTCACAGGAATTTTTTAAAAAAAATCACTATCCCGGATTTGAACTCTCCTCAACGATTCCATTTCCTATGACGATAACCGCTGAGCTGAATTTGTGAATGTATGTAGATTGTTTCAAGCGAATACTACAACTATAAACTATCTGCTCAGTTAGCTTTAACATGACCAGTGACTATTATCCGACTTGAAGAATTTCATCTGAGATATTTTAAAATCTTGCCACATATAACTACTAAACTGCTTTTAAAATCTATATAAAACAGCTGCCATATTTTCTAGAAAGCTCACAAGAATATAAGTTATTCAATAACTTTTTTTAGTTTATAAAATATATATGATTCAATAATTTATCATGATTTTGTACTTAGATTTAATCAGCTTTTTTGAAAATCTACAGACTTCTACTTAAGTCAAAGCACATTAAAATCCAAGATAATCTGAAACTAAGCAGTATTACTATCGGTAAATTTAAATAAATCTTTTAACAACTTAAATGGAATTGGTAAAACAAGATCGAAAAGGATGATAGTGTTGACTACGAATTTACAATTTATTGGTTTATTTGGAACATAAATGCTTACAAACCTAATGTTTCTTTCGGTATAGAATATGCATGTTTTAGCAATAGTTTTCGTGTCTTGTACACTCCTATATCATCTTGTTACGCTCTGGGAATAGTGAAATTTACCATTTCTCTCGGTTAAGTCAACATTCTTCCTGATAAGATTAGTGCATGTCCGTCAATCATTATTAATGTTAACAGAATATATTTAAATCATTAAAAAAAAAGTAAACACAAAGAAAAAAAACAATAACGTTGATATCCTTTCATGAGAGGAGCGAGTTCAATACTTTGTCCTAGCAGTCAATCTAATAAGTCTAAAAAACAGAGTAAGAATAAAAGGGGGGGTATTTACTGCCAGAAAAATCTGGCAGGGAAAACCGGATGAAAGCAAAAGCATATAATTAGAAAAATAAATCCCCCTTCAAGCTTATTAAACTCTACTAAAAAATGACCTTGTGTCACATATTATTCATGTAGAGGGGTTAGTGAGTACATATATATGTGTGGAAATTAATAATGGAAATGAATCCGACTGCATAGAGGAAATAGAAAAAAAAAGTAATGCATTTAACATGGCAAGTCGACGTTAAAATTTTTTCCGTTTTAGTAAACCTTTTAGCAACACTTGTTTCCCGATGTTAAAGTCCAAAACGTTTTAACCTTGGCTTTTCGTTATAATAAATTCATTATGTTTCGATTGTTTTGTTTTTCTATTTTTTTCATATATCTATATATCTATATGGACGTGCCCGCAGTATAATGGTTATCGTGGTAGGAAATGGACACGGCGAAAACGAGTTCAAATCCAGGACGAGACAGATTGCATTTCACATAGCATTAATGCCCTTGGGAAAGGTATTAATCCAATTACATCCCTCCAGCTATGGCTAAATATAGGACAGACTGGCTTCTTCAGTCTTGGTGAGGCAACTATTCTAGGAGAAGGAAAACTCTGAATTGAAACCTGTTAAACTTCGCTTAAAAAATTGACCTTGTATCATATCCCGCCCGAGCGGAGGGGTTGGTATATATATATATATATATATATATATATATATATATATATATATATATATATATATATATATATATATATATATATATATGTGTGTGTGTGTGTGTGTGTGTAGGGCTGTGATTTCGTTGTAACCATGATTACGTTCACGGTTTTGTAGAATACTTTTTGGAAATTTATTAACCTTCCACCGTATGTAACTATCGTCCAGTAAGTTAGATTAGTACACGATGTACGCCGTACATCGTGGTATAATCTAACTTATGGCCGATAGAATACGGTGGAAGGTTCATAAATTTCCAAAAAGTATTCTACCAAACGTGAACGTAATCATGGTTACAACGACCGTAGAGGAATAATATTATTCGGGAATGTTCGATAAAATAACACCGCCGCTCTTATGAATATACATATTTTCACTCACACGCTCGCGCTATGCAAATATGGCCATAAAGAACACATAGAGAAGATACATTAGCGGCGTCCAATAGTAGTATGGCAGAGGTACATTCCATGATCCAGTCGAAGTAGGTCACAGAGTCACGCTGTACACACCACCAAAGGCTCCAGTTCGACCTCCACGAATTCTGCCAACCTCAACCAACCCAATACACTACTGTTCTTTGGGTTTCCGATGCTCATTAAAGCTAGTAAAAAAACTTTTTCATCTGATAATTTCCATTTGGTTCACACGGTCGTACTCTGGGGACAATTGGGAGAGTGTTTAAAACATGGAAATACTTTAATGCTCGTATTTCATTTACTCAAAAAGGGCGTCATGGAAGGGAATAATTGCTTACCAACCATTTCCCCAAGTTATCAAATTATATTCTAGGAGAATAAAAAATGTAAATTTCACTGTTACTCCAAAGTTAAAGTGAATCGAATGCTAATTCATGCATTAGCCAGTTCGGTTCTATTTACTCATTTATTTTTTGAATGTTTTAGTAGCATAAATGACCGTCCACCAACTAATCCTTCACGAAAAGAAGAGAGAGAAAAACCTGAACAGGTCAATACATGGAATAGTGTTATTCTCACTTTATACTTTGGACAAGAAGCGAAACACACACACACACACACACACACACACATATATATATATATATATATATATATATATTACGAATATATGTTCTTCCAGGTAAACTCATATCCTTTCACGAGGCCCGTTTCGAAGTAGGAGAATATGAGCTTTTAAGTCTTTTCGGGAGCTAAACAAATAATAAAATACTTTATTGCTCCAGAAAACAAAGAACCAATTCCTCCCGAATAATTTTGTTTAAGCTTGATAAAACGGATAATTTCACATTTACCTGATCTAGATTAAATATCTTAGATAAAATTGAACTTAGTAAAAACTTTAAAAAAAGAAGTGGTGAATTTTGTCCCTCGTTTCTTTAACAACTCCGATACCAACCCTGACTTATCATTGGAGAAAAATCTCTGTAAGACGTAACTATTTCATGAGCTACACAAGCGTATAGCAAAGGAGACCAAGAGGTGTAGTATGGTGGATATGAAGGAAATCTGAAGAAACCAAAGACCCTCATGGGTCAACGTCCAGGATCAAATAGTTCAGTGACGTTAGTAGTGCAACTCTTCTCTAAGCGTGACGTTCATTGATAAGATTATAAAAACAGCCAACGAAATAATACATGACTCTAATCGAAACTGTACATCCAAATGCACCGCCAAAATGCATCACCCTTTAAACAGGAAAATTAGGGACGGGTTCTGCTGAAGTGGGAACCCTGGACCCAATGTTTAAAAAAATCAGTTACAAAGCCCAAACTTAAATTATTTAGATGTAAAAACATTGTTAACAGCTTTTAATGTTTTTAACATAATAAACTATAAACTCAAAAGCGCTGGACGGCAGAATTGCAGTAAACGAGTTCGAACTCCAGTTGCGCTGTAACGTTCACCTTCGGTCAAATGTCTTATGAGTATGTCCTATGAGTTGAATAGTACCTCAACTGTTTTTCGGGAAGTATGGCTTTGGCATAAAATAACCTAAAAAGGTCGATATGCTATAAAAAAAACAAAGAAACCAAATCCATCCAAACCAACTACCAAAGCTTACAGTATTTGCAGTTGGACATAATATTGACATTATATTCGCGAAAGAACATACATGTTCCCATAGTGAATTAGAAATTGAAATACCATGATATTTGTCTCGTCATCTGCGTGGAAAAACTTGGTCAATAACGTCATAGAAGGTGCAAGAAGGTTTCTCAGTACTGTTGCCTGAAAAAACACTTAGTAATATCGAGCGAAACCAGCCGAGAATAATGTGCTACATTTAATGGCTACCCTGGAACTACGAACGTTTCCTGCTACAGTCCCTCAATACAAATGATGAATCGGATATTACAACCTTCTCCGAAGGAGTTATGTTCACATACACCCTATATTCTAAAACGCAACATTCTAATCATCGGTTGAGACCTGTGTATACGCATAAAAAGGAAAGGAACCGTCAAAATAACGCGTTATAACAGGTGGTCACTTACAAATAACCAAAAAATATACAGTAAGTTTAAAAAACAATTTTGATATTCTTCATGAGATATAAGAGTTGTCACTTAATCAAAGGGGCGACATCCCCGCACTAAACGGCGTAAAATGAAACTAGTGGACAAATTCACCTAACTCGGAAGGAGTGTCTCATCAACCGAGATTGATATCAACACGCGACTATCAAAGGCATGTACATCTATCGATAGACTATGGGTCATTTGGAAGTCAGACTTGCCCGATAAAATAAATCGCAGTTTTTTTCCAAGGAGTCGTTGTGTTGTTACTGCGGTATGGTTGCACCAGAAGGGACGCTAACTAAACGTATGGAGAAAAAGCTTGACGGCAATTACACAAGAATGCTACGGGCCTTATTGAACAAGTCTTGGAGGCAACACTCTATAAAACAGCTGCTGTACGGCCACCAACCGTCCATTAAGAAAACTATCCAAATTAAACAAACAGGATATACAGGAAACTGCAGGAAAAGGAAGGACGAACTCATAAGCGACACACTATTGTGAACCCCTGCACATAGTTGGACGACGAGATTGAACCTATATTCAACAGCACTGTGCCGATATTGGATGTAGCATTGAAGACGTGCCGGTAGCGATGGACGATAGAGACGGGTGGCATGATAAGGTGCGTGCTAGCAGTGTGACATGATGGTGAAGATGAAGCGATATCAGAAACACATGGTCCGAATGCTGAATAGGAAAAATTTATCGTTGCTCACAAGGAAACGGAAACAGAGTGCATACTAACCGAACCAAGAGCCAAATTGAGATTCTTGTGGGAATCACTCCTGATTAGGTGGAAACAAAAGGACTTTAAAAAATATCCTAAACCTCTTCCACATACACACACCAAAATAAGGAAACTATCAAATTTCAACGCGCAGAAACTTAAGAAAGCCTCGAGAAGACTAAAAAACTTATAACATAAAGAACAAGAATACATTCAAAGCCAAATCAATCAAAATAAGAAAAGACACATAGCAGGGCAGATAGTAATTTAACTGAGCAGTAGGAAGTGTTCCTTGAGAGCAAAATTAAAACCTGCCAGAAAAGAAGAAGGACTTCATTAGGGGAAAGAGCATTTCAAGAATCTGCTTAGAAAATACCCGGACACCACTGACAATTCTATCCATGAAATGGTTAATGTCCAAACAGACATCAAACTAGGACAGTTTACGGAGGACACACTTGACGTAGCATTGAACATCAATAAATAAAACAAAAACAATAGCAAGCTTTGACGGAAAAAAACCCTGAAGTTTGCGTAGTATAATGGCAGAGGGATTTCGGTTTCATGCCTTTGGGTTTAGTTAGGCTGAGAACCTTTTGGCTCAGTGCATGGGTTACTTAGGTGCAACATTAATACAGGTGTTCGCGCGTGGGCGGGCAGAACGGATGTGTCACTCAGAGATATCACAATAGCCCACATTGGAAGCGGGGTTACGGAGTGCGGGTGACATCACGCACCGGAAGAGCGTGGAGGATTTTGGGAGATTTTGAAAAATTCAGTTAGTTGAGATGAGACCTGCCTCGGGGGAAGACGGTTGGTTTTTGCTTGCTCGCGGCGACCTTTGTGGCGGGTGCCACACGTGTTGGGGGGGGGGCAGCTGAAAAAGCCAGAATAAATTGTGCCTCTCTTTCCTGATGTTGAAGAACCTTTAAACTCAAAGGTAATAAAAAGTTTCGTACCTGAACTGAGAAGTCGTTACGTGTTTTTCGAATTTTGAGATTCTTGTGTTCTATCTTTATGGACATTCGATGTACGTTTCACATATAGCGATATCATGGCTATGGTACATTTGGAAAACAAAATAATTTCACGATATAGTTTTTCTATTATGCAACGCTGTCAATTAATAAAACTCAATCGGGAAACGGACGAAAAGGGTCATCTTTCTCTTCCCTCAGAAATGTAACCTAAGATACATAACTCTACCTGCAGTAGTTGCTAAGATTTATAATACCCTAATTGTATCCAAACCAAAATCCAGAAATATTTAGGAAAAGTCAGAACGGCTTTCGAAGAAATCACTCTTCAGTCCGACAAACCATTGAAGGAGTATTCGTTAGTAGATTTATCCAAGGATGAAGCCAAAGCTGCTTCCCCATTGTCTTCCTAAATAAATTGTTTCTGCTATAATGATAATTTGCGAAATCATAAAAGCAACGGTTCATCACCTGAGGGAGACATAGATTCTTCGACATTGTCACTGGAATCATTCAAGGAGATATATTTGATCCATATTTGTTCCTCCCACCCAACAACGTGCTTCAAGCATCAATAGATCGAATGGAAGTTAATGGCTTCACATTAAAAAAAAGTTAAAAAGCTAAAGATATCCCGCAAAATCACTGACCTTGCACTTTTCGTAAATACACCAGCCCAGGTAGAATCCGCCCTGCATTAGCTACAGCAAACAACAGAAAGTATTGTCTATGCGAATTAAAAAAAAAGAGTATATGTATTTTAAACAAAAACTATCCCTCTACATTTTAGGTGGCAAGCTTCTAAAATCATTTTACTATTTCACAAACATTTGGCAAATCATTTCATCAACGGAAAGTTTTATAAGCATAAGCCGAGTAAAGGTGTAGAATTAGTTATCAAAAACATTTCTATATCAAGCTATTCAGTTTAATCAAACAGTTCAAATTCAAAAAATTATGTTTAGCGTAAACACACAGCTAAATGTCAAACAGATCTATTTCAAGCAGTTCAGTTTAGCTTAAACATACATGTTAAATATAAAAACATGGAAATGAAGGGGTACTCCGCATTCCCTAACGATCCAACAGTACTGGAACATTACAATCAGATTGTTTAGTGTCATAACAAGGACACTCGTTAGGGGGAAAATCTTACTCCTCTGCAGTGGTGCAGTCTTTGTATTCTCCAACCCAGGGCAAATGGGCTAAAAATCTAGATTAAAAAAAAAATATGCTAAAATGCTGCCAGCTGTCTGGAACAAAGCGTGGAAGCAATAACTCACAAAACTATAGCTGTACAATTACCTGCTTCCTCATCTCAGAAAAGATTCAAGTGTGACGAGAAGATATGCGGGTTACTGCTAGAAAATCGAAAACTAACTAAAAAGTGACTTCTCTTACGGACCATTTCACATGTGCTATAAGTGGTGGCTGACGAGCCAGCTCTAACATAAACTTTCTCCGAACACTGGATGCAACATAGACGACCTCCCCGGAGCAATGGATGAAAAGGATGGATGGATTAAGTGAGAGAGTCAAAAAGAGACAGAGAGAGAGATAGAAAGAGAGTCAATCAAGGAACTCCGCGTTATCAGTGTGTGATGATTTTGATGATGATGATGTTTGTTTTTCTGAAAGGATTTTTTACGAAATTCAGTAACCCTCGAAGGTTGATATACCATTATACAAAGAAACCAAAACAAAGGACACCAAAAGAAACCAAATCAACATTAACTTGTGAATATTACAGACGCATGAGTATAACTTCGTTTTCCACTGGCTGAAACATTATGATAAAAAAGCAAGTATTATCTATATATATGACAATGAGTAAAATATCAGTTGTCATTTGGTCAATTAAAAAGGCTTTATTGAATGCTTGATATTGAAATCGCTTAATGTTCATCAATTCTTCAGACGCCGATGAAAGCTATAAGTAACGAAAAATATAGTAACCACCTCCAAAAGAAAAAAAAAACACTGGTGTTTACAGGCCACATATGTGTACTATAGGTAAATAGGACTATTTGCGAAATGTACAAGGGACGTTCATTACGATAAAACATATAAAGAACATAGGAATCTCGAAATTTGAAAACACGCAACGACTTCTTCTTCTGGTACGAAACCTTTTTATTACTTTTGAGTTAAAGGTTTCGACATAAGGAGGAGAGGCACACTCTTCTATGCTGTCTTATTCATTTGGCCCCCATCTCGAGCGGCCCCCATAGGGCGCAAGTTCGCCTCGTGTCTGCGAGCTCCAAAAGTCGATCCTCCTCGTTTGGCGTCTAGTATTCAACTCCTCTAACTTTCTTCAAATCTCCCACAAACCTCCGCGCGCTTCCAGTGCTTGACGTCACCCGCACCCTGTCACCCCGTTCCGTCATCTCGGGCTATTGTGACATCTCTGAGTGGGACGTCCGCCCCGCGTGCGCGTTACTACCTACATCAAGGTTTGCACCTAACTAACCCATGTGCTGAGCTCAAAGGCATGAACCGAAATCCCTTGGCCATTACGTTACATATGAAAAGAGAGGGATACGTATTATCTCCATTGTGATGAAATAAAGGTAATTTTTTAAGTCTTGTATACAACAGCTGTGTCTTGATGAACAACGAGGAGCATGTATATATAAAAAAATAAGATTATATTTTCTTTCTTGACGATGATACTTGTGTGGAGCAGAAGAGCAACCGCAGAGAGTTTGCACACAAAAAGGGGTCGTCGATTGTAGGAAGTGCTAGTGAGAAACTGACTTTAACCGAAATTCGAGAACGTATATAGTCTACAATTTCCACGTGACTTGCAGCAATTCTTTTTCATTGGTCATGGTTACGTCCACGTCTTAACTCTGTGTTTTCCATTGGTTACAGTTCACGTCCGCGTGTTGCTATTTCTGCATTGGCTACTTCTATAGGCGGAAGTATCTGCCACCATTCACCGAGTTCAACCACGTTCATAGGTCAAGGTGATATTCCGATGATCACTTTGTTGATATTATCTTCGGCCGGATGCAGTAGTTAACAACAACCGCCGATACAACAACACCTGCAGGACATGGCGACATTCCGGTAATCACCCTGATTTTATCAATGTATCTTTCAACAAAATCTGCTGTGTTCAACACCTGCAGATCACGTTAATATTTTACATAAGTATCATTTTATTGCTTTGTTCATATGTGTAACGGCATAGCAACTCATTCTGACTTCATCAATGTCAGAAATGTATTGACTTGTTAAGATTTAATTGTAATCATAATAATATTATCATTATTACAAAGTATTTCTAACTGCATTTTTTATTTGTATGAAATCACTTGTTCCCACGGGTATATATTAAGTTTTTCTATATAATACAATTGATTTGAGCACTCGTGTACGGTTTGATTTCTTTGTTTAAATATGCTATCAGCATTCATGTTTCATTCAATGACAAATCTATCTTAGTGGAAGTAGAACAGTGCTATTATTTTCCCAACAGCTGAACGGATAAAGAGGTTCATATCTTTTACATAGTCACCCTTAGGACATCTCTGCAGTGGGATAAGACACCCACCCACCCACGAGTGTCCTAGATATGAGACTAAACCATCTGATGGTAAGGCTACAGTAATACTAGAGTATTGGGGAATGCGGAATGCCCTTTCATTACCATCGCTCCCAGGTCCACTTTGATCCAGAATGGTAATACCTGAAAGAGTCCTCCCTATGGCTTAAATAGAGATGTTTGATGTACTTACTTACTAAGTAAGTTTTTGACCGTAGTCGAGGGCAACCAGAAGGCTCCCTTTTCAATAGCTGCTTACCGAGGTGTAGGGGAGGGCGCTACTCCTTTCCCTAGATTGCACCACGCATACCCTTGATACGTACCTTATATTGCTGAGTGTTAAGCAAGGAGGTATCAGTTACCATTTTTAATGTCTTTGGTATGAAACGACTTAGGATTGAACCCAGGTCTCTCAGCCCATTGACGAACACTCTACCCACTCTCATTGGCCTAGTGGGTAGAGTGTTCGCCAATGATCTGGGAGACCTGGGTTCAATCCCAGGTCGCGTCATACCAAAGACTTTAAAAATGGTACTTGATACCTCCTTGTTTAACACTCAGCAATATAAGGTATGTATCAATGGTAAAGTGGTGCAATCTAGGGAAATGAGTAGCGCCCTCCCCTACACCTTGGTGTAGTAGCTCTTGAAAAAGGAGCCTTCTGGTTGCCCTCGTTTACGGTCGCCAACTTACTTGACATTTAAACTTAGTGCAAACAAATGACCAATGCTAAATTGAATAGTTTAAAAAAGAAAACTTTGATCATTGAACTCTGTGTAAATAAATGAGTTATGTTAGTGAGACATAGCAATACTTGGAACCATTTAACTTTGCCTTATGCTGAATTGATTTGTTTGAAATAGAACTTTTTGATCATTTAACTGTGTGTAAACAAATGCTTGATTGAATTGTTAATGAATTAGGACTAGCAAACTTTGTTGACTTATGTTTACGAATATTATATCTAATATATACGAATAAACAAGATTTGGCATTAAATTACCCACAATGGTTGAATTCCCATAAAACCAAACCAAATCTTTTCCAAGGGCATTAGTCTGAAAGTAAGTGTAGTTGTGTGGTTTGAGTTTGAACGTACAAACTGCGAGGTCACCGTCTAGTACTTTAGCCATTACCCCAAAGAGACTCTCCCACAAAATTATATGATTTAAACTATTTTAATCTAATACTAACTTATGCACAATTAAATGCATTGAATTAACCATCCATATTAAATAATAATTAATCATTTGTTTGTACACAGATCTATATTTTCAAGTAAGTACTACTAATCTTTTGTAAAAAAAAATTAAGCTGCTAATAACTAATCATAATAAAGATAAGTTCTCCTCAATCATATTGGTTGGGTGTCCACATAGTGTAATGGTTAAAGCGATGGACTGCTGAATCGTAGTACGCGAGTTCGTACTCCAGTCGCGCTATTACGTTCACTTTCGGACAAATACCCTTGAGAAAGGTATGAACCCCCTTATCCTCCCAGCTATGGGTTAAATAGTACCACTACTGTTCTTCTAGGAGAACGGCTTTGGCATGAAATAACTTAAAAAGAGTTGATACGCCATTAAACAAAGAAACCAACCAACCAATCAATCATATGGTTTCAGGTATTCTTATCTAATACTTATAACACTGAAATATATTTATTTCACCCATAGATGGGATCCTGAAACATTTTGCCGCAGTGGGAGAAAACCATTATGAGAAGACCTGTGAGTAATAGTAATGATAAGTTCGTCCGAATCCCTAGAGTTCCTCATCATTGAATGAGTATTATACTCGGAATACATTTAATAGAGCCTTAACTCTCTTCAAAGAGATATAATTGGTGAATTAGAGACGACACATGACGAGAACGTTGGAGAAGGAGCAAATTAAAGAAGGTGTTTTGTATCGACTAAGTGCATAAATCTGCCGAATACGGATTTTGTCACGAGGAGTTTCTTCGTCCGGCAAAATGGATGTTACAAAACACTTATTTTGAAACATTTAATAAAAATTAGTAGAATAGAGGATAAACAAACACTGACAATGGATTCAGCAATTTTGATATTTCATTCTTTATTGAAAAAATAACTTCTTCAGGATCACAAAATATTAAAATTGCTGAATCCGTGGTTTTACCACTTTTCTACTGATCTTTATCAAATTGAGAATTCCGGTTTATATATTATGACTGCTTACATTACATGATACTGTATAGTTGTTTTGATTGAGCTTTATGGCATATCAACTATTGAAGGTCATTTATTGCCAAATCCTTTTTTTATATATATCATATATGATTTGTAAACGTATAGTTTGTAAATTATATTTTTGAATAAGCCAGATCTCATCTGTTTTAATACTGCTAAATGGTTATACGTATTATTTTGTTAGCCAATAGTTTGGTGTTAATAATATTTCCAAATGAGTCTGAGCTTGTGGATAGAGTGTTCGTCAATGGGCTGAGAGACCTGGGTTCAATCCTAAGTCGTTTCATACCTAAGACATTAAAAATGCTACTTGATACCTCCTTGTTTAACATTCAGCAATATAAGTTACGTATCCATGGTAAAGTGGAGCAATGCAGGGAAAGGAGTTGTGCTCCCTGCTTCTCATCGGTGTAGTAGCTATTGTAAAGGGAGCCTATTGGGCGTCCTCGATTATGGTCGCCAACTTTACTTTCTGTACTTTTATTATTTGCACATTGATTCCAAATTCTTTTACGATTAATTCTATTTAGTATTAATCGTTTGTTTTCACTCAATTAAATTGTTTCAAATATTGCTAACGTAGATACTTTTATTTGTACACATTTAAATGGTTTCAAAAATTGCTATGTAACGCGAAAAATTAAATTTAAGCTCACAGATAAAGTGTTTCAAGTATTTCTTATCTATTATTTCCATTAAATTTTTTCACTTATTAACTTGCAGCTAAAATGTTCCATGTATTGTTCCGTCTCACTAACAATTTAATTAATCATCAGTCATCTATTTTTACTCAGTTAGATGATCAAACCATTTTATTTCTAACAATTCGATTTAAAATACAAGGTGTATACCATAAGTTTCCAGACTTTTTCGTATGGGTATTTAAAATTGTCATAGACTCTTGACAATTCAGCCTGATTGTCATAGGTGGTGAATTTCAAAAATGCAATCTGACACTTTAGAAGAACGATATGTAATAAAATTGTGTTTTAAACTGGGAAAAATGCCACAGAAACGTATGGAATGCTTCATACAGCTTTTCGACCATCTTGCATGAATCGAGCATCAGTTTTTGAGTGGCATAAGACATTTAAGGAAGGCAGGAAGTCTGTGAGGGATGATAAGAGGTGTGGGAGGAGTAAGGAAGTCAATAGAACAGAGTTGATTGGCCGAAGGGTTAGGGTTAGGGTTACTATGGTGAGGTTTTAAGGGAGTTCAAGAAGAGATTCCTAGGAAAGAGGCCAGCACTCTTCAAATCGGGTTAGTGGCATTTTCAGCAGGACAATGCACCAGTGCACAACTCCATCCTTGTCACAGACTATTTGACCAAGATAGGCATAAAGACAGTTCCTCAGCCTCTCTATAGTCCAGACCTTGCTCCCTGTGACTTTTGGTTATTCCCTAAGCTCTGAGGCTGTCGTTATGAGACAATTAAGGAGATAAAAGAGGATGTGACACGCTCACAGAAGAGGACTTCCATGGGGCCTTCCAGAAGTTGTTGGAACGGTACAACAAGTGCATTGCAGCCGGGAGAGATTACTTCGAAAGGGGAGTATAATTTCATATGTGTACTATCAATAAAAGTGCCCATACGAAAAAAGTCTGGAAACTTATCGTATGCCCCACGTAAGTGGTTTGTTTGCACGCAAATTAAATATGATTGAATGTTTAAATGTCATAAAGTTCTTTTTGAACAATACATATAAGTCTATAAGTTGCCACCACTCGGGGTCAGAAAGGGCTTGGGAGTGATGGCAATAAATTGGAACTTCATATTATCCAATGCTCTGGGTCTATAACCTCGCCATCAGATGGTTTTGTGTTATATTCAAGAAACTTGTGAGGGAATTCTTACCTCTCTGCAGAGATATAGTTGGTGTATACTACAGCCCCGTTTGGAAATCATTTCTTTGCATAATGCCCTGTGTATCACCTTCCCCGCCATGTCATGTTCCGTCTTACTCTCTTTAGGCGTCTATTTGCTGCATTTGGTTATTATATAATTAATCTTTCATCTCTATCACCACATAACGTACATTTGCTATTTTGCTGTGTCCTATCAGTTTTGGCTTTAACATTGTTGGTCCTTCTGGCACCAGGTGCTACCACTCCGCATCGGAGTGGACCTGGGAACAATGGAAAAGAATTGGTACTCCACATTACCCAATGCTACAAAGCTAGAACCCCTCCTTCAGAGTGTTTAGAGTCGTATCCAAGACATTCGTTGGACGGAGTCTTACCACTCTGCAGCAATGCAGGCAGTGTATTCTATATCCCCAGCCGACTGGGCATTAATCATATCCAGAATATCAGGATACAACAGATTTTGGAAATTATAATTGCAAGCAAATACGTTGTTCATGACGGGATTCACAGTTAGATTAGTTTAGCACATAGCTGGAAATATGGAGTAACCAGAGTGATCGCTAACCTTATTTCCTAACCATTAGACAATCAAAGCTCCTTCAACATAAATAGTTATATGCAGTCATCATCATCTCATCATCTTGTCGTGCAACTAGCACGGATATCTCTGACCCTCTCTCGCCACTTTTCCCTATCCTTTAGGGCTACATCCTGTATCCTCACATAGCTGCTGAAAGTATGTTCGTGCTCGTCGTCCTGCTTTTGCCCGGCCATATGTTGGGTCCATAGGAGTACATCACTTATGAGCTCGTTCCTGCTTCTTCAGCGGTGCTCTGCATGCCTGGTTCGTCTTACTTGTATAGTTTTCGTGATAGGAGGCAGGTGGGCGTATAGTTGGTGCCTTTTGGGGTGTTGCCGCCAGGACTTGTTATATGCAGTAAAGCCAAATAAAAACATGATGAAACGAAAAACTCTCTGAGTAATTATGTGTACATATTTAATCCTGTAACTCTGACTAAACTATGTTTGATGATATACTTACAAAAAAATTTGGTATTTTTCCGTTAAAATGAACCAAAATAATTTCAGTAATTATCTTAAGTTTTATCTTCGTCTTTTTTTGGAAGAAAATAACGTCAAAATTATCAGTGAAAATACAATTATATATATATATATATATATATATATATATATATATATATATATAAAATTAACCTAAATCGCGTGTCGAAAATCTTCTACTAAAGTTTCACCTTAACGGATCATCAGGAAGCCTAAATTCGACTTTAGTCGAAGTTAGGCTTCCTGATGATCCGTTAAGGTGAAACTTTAGTAGAAGATTTTCGACTCGCGATTTAAGTTAATCTTATAATTGGCTCCATTGTCTGGTGTTGAGCACTTTAGTTATTGTAGCATTGCAGGATTCGCGGAGGGTTTTTTGGTTTTCTTTTGACCACTGACTGCGTATCCCTTGATTTTTTTCAAGGGGTCGGACGAGGTTGGCCTTTTCTTTCTTTTTGACTCCAAATTTTTTTCTTTTTACTCTGGTCGGTGATTCGAGATACTTTTTTCTCTTGTTCCTGGCCAGGTTTTTTTTTTTTGTACCGTGAATACTGGTAGCTATTAGATTAGTAAATATATATATATATATATATATATATTCTATGCACTTTAAAGAGTTAAGTCAAACGAAAGGTTACGACCAACCAACTTACAGTTACACAAAGTAAAAAAAAAAATAGCAAAATTTTGAAAGACTTTTAAAAGTTTTTTTTTTAATGAAATTCGATGCTAGAAAAATTAATAAATTGATTTATGATAAAGAAATACTTACACATTCACAAATATATCACTTACTATCATATTTAAAGCCAAGAGGTAGGTCAGTAGTAATAACAGATAATCCTTTCGTAACTTTAACACGCAGCTCTTATGGTGCACTTTCGATTCTAGAGAAAAATTATTAGTACGAAAGAATAAAACTGCCAACCATAAATATCTCAACTTTTTTTAACAATAGAAGATCGTATCAGCAAGAGTTTTATTTTTTATTTTTTATTTTTATTTAATCTTGAATTAATTTTTATTGAAACATATTTAAATTTATGATCTGAATTGACGAAGCAGAATTCAATCACTGACTATGGTTGTAGCTAGGATGCATTTTAAGGCATATCAACCATTGTAACATGTACATATAAGTCGAACGTACATATGCATAGGAATCCGGAAATACGCGAAACACTGACGACTTTCTTTAGTTTAGTTACGAAACTTTTATTAACTTCTTGACTTTTAGGTTTTCGACACGTTGGAGAGAGAGGCATAATTTTTACTATGCTGACCGTTCCATCTGACCCAACAAAGGCGCGGCGCATCCCGTAGACCCAACATGACTGGCCACGACCAGGCTCAAAATCAACTAGCCTCCCCCAGAGACAAATCTCAACTCACTACTTTTTTCACAAATCACCAAAAATCCCAACCCAACGCTTCCGGGCATGACGTCATTTACACCCCAGTCCCATTTTCCATCTGGGGTTTTATCATGACATCTGTGATTGTCACATCCTCCTTGCGCGAGCGTGAACACCTGCGCTCAATGTGTGTACCTGCACGTGCACTCAGCCGAATAGTTCTAAGCCTAACTAAACCGAATGATAAGATATAACCAAAGAAAAATGATGATATAAAAAAATAATTACGTAATTATATAACATCATTTTAGGTATTTTAATGCCGAATCCGGTTTATACATAAAGGAAATACATATGGTTTATAAGTGAAAAGTTTGTGGGTAATCTTATTTTAAAATGGGTTTGAGCTTTTTTGTTTGCCCTTAAGGATTGCACACTGTTAAATGGTTTCAAGGTTTGGTTTGGTTTGGTTTGTTTTACTGGCATATCAACTGTTATTGGTTATTTAATGCCAAATATTGTTTTTACATATATATCAAATATCATTTGTAAACATAATTTTAGAAACACACAGTTAAGGATCCAACAGTTTTGTTTCTAACTATTCAGTTTAACATAAGTCAACAAATATTGCTAACAATTCAATTAAACATCAGCCATTTGTTTACACGCAGTTAAGTGCTCAAACAATTCTATTTCCAACACTTCAATTCAATACAGGTAATTTTTTACACTCAATTTTAGTATCAGAGAGAGATATTTGAGCCATAGATAGGTACTAACACTCCAGGCAAGAGTGGACCTGGGAGCGATGGTAGTTAATGTGTTCTCTGCATTTCCCAAAGCACCTGCATTACTGGAGCCTCACAATCAGAGGGTTTAATTTCATATCTAGGAAACTCGTAGAGAGAGTCTTACCCCTCTGCTGAGATGCAGTCGGAGTATTCTATAGCTACAGCCGGCTGGGCTGTAAATTGTTTCATGTACTGCTATCTAACACTAATAATTCTATTTGATATTAATCATTTTTTGGACTCACTTAAATGGCTGCAATATTGCTATGATTTAACCCCAATACTTTTATTTGTACACCGCTGAAAAGAAGTAACCATTGATATGTAATGCTAACAATTTAATTTAACATCACAAATTTCTTTGCACGCATTTTAAAGGTTAAACAGTTCTATTTAGGACCAGGCGTACTTCACATTCCTCTGAGCCCCAGGACTGAACCTTCATCATCAAATTGTTTATTTCCATATCCAGGACACTCATTTGGTAGGAGCTCTTACCTCTCTGCAGAGTTGCAGTAGGCGTTTTCTACAACCCTAACCGAATGGATAGAACAGCTAAAAAAGTTTGTGTTCAAATCGAACTAATTTCTTTCAGAAAGGTATGAATTCACTTTTTCTTCAGGTACGGATAAATAGCAAGGAAATGTGCATATGCAGAAACCCATCTTTGTCGATCGATAATGTATCAGGTTAGGGTTTACACATCCAGTAAGAGAAGAATCGAAAACCGCAAGGTAACCCGTATTCTTACAAATGATCATATGGAAGAAAAAAACATTAAAACAGTTCACCCAGTTTTAGAAATTATCACTGAGCAAGTGACAGATTAACATATATACTTGAAAGAAGTTAAAAACGGGTTCCTTCAATGAATGTTGCAGATATTGATCAGGAAACGGGAAATATCTTTTTTTATGGAAGGCCATTTAATTATGTTATTCCTAAGAGATAAAAATTCTACGAAAAAATTAAAGGCTTTTAAGCCCTAATTGAGTGCCCAGGAATAAACAAACAAATGAATGAATGAATAAATAAATAAATGGATAACACTTTTACTAAATATCGTCTGGTATTATTGAGTTATATATAGGATCTTCTGATAAACAAATGTCTTTTTTTTTTCAAAGATTAATTCGGCTGCGTTGTATCTCTTTTCTAGGAAACAATATCACCTTAAGATCTAATCATGTGTTTCAAGCATATCTAAGTGGAACGTATCAGAAAAAAGTATGAAGCAGAGTTAAAAGAGATAAAACGGTTTATCGTAATGAAAAAGTAAGAAGTTTTACTATTTATAGGTTGTTTTTCACAAGACATGATAGTTTGATATCTGTAGTTTCCAGCAAGTGTAAATTGAACAGAATCAATATTATTCCACAGGTAATGAACAAAAATTCAGTCTTTTAAATATATTCAAAAAAAGCTGAAATTCTTCACTTTGCAAATTAAATGTTACAAATCCGAAAACAAAAATATCACATATAGGTTAAAACTTTCCAAATCCCTTATCTTTAAATGAACATTTTCTTAACCCTTTCTTATATATATATATATATATATATATATATATATATATATATATATATATATATATATATATATATATATATATAAAACAAAAAAAAAAGTATCCAACATATACACACAAAAAAATAGGTAGCTAATTAAATGGTATCAAAATTAATATAAACATTAATATTTCTCTTAAAAGTTAATCATCGAATTTAACATGAAAAGAAAATAAACTAAACAAATAAATAAAAAAGTTAATTTACCGTAATTATAACTGACAGAAGAAATTTGAAAATTAAAATAAAACAAAAATTCAATTAAACGAGGAGGTAACTCCTTAATCTCTTCCCCCTCCACACTACGTGTCTATTCTGTTTTAATTAATTATCCATTGGATCTGAAGAAGTCCTGTAAAAAAAATTTTCTTCGTGTTTTTGGTTCACACCAGAAACTGAAAAACAGGATGGAAATAAATTTATAATCCTGAATTAACCGGTCTTTGTTTTTTTTTCTTAAAGAAAAAAAAAAGAAGATATATATATATATATATATATATATATATATATATATATATATATACACTATGAGATAGGAATTCTTGATACCATATATTCTTGTACATAAATGAGTATGGGAAGGGAATTCATGTTATCATATAAATGTGTGCAAATTGTTATTCTAAGATACGAATACTTCATACCCTATAAATTTTGATATTTATTAATATGAGATAAAAATTCCTGATACCATATACATTTGTGCATAAATCACTATTGGATACGAATACTTGATAGTATATATGATTGTGCATATAGCAGTTTTAGATCGGAATCCTTGATACCATATAAATGTGTGTAAATTGTTTCTCTTAGAATGGAATACTTGATACAATATAAATGTGTACAAATTATATATATATATATATATATATATATATATATATGATGCTAATATATATATATATATATATAAATTGGCATAATGGTTAGAGTGTTCGACAATGGCCAGGGAGACATGGCTTCAATCCCAGGTTGAGTCATAACAAAGATCTAAAAAATGGTACTTGATGACTTCTTTCTTAACACTCAGAATTATAAGGTAAGGATCAAGGGTAAAGTGGAGCAATCCAGGGAAAGGAGTAGCGCCCTCACGTAGACCTCGATACAGTAGCTATCGAAAAGGGAGCCCTCGGGTCACCCTCAACTTTGGTCGCCAACTTTACTTTTTACTTTTTATATATATATATATATATATATATATCACTTCCTTGCGAAATCATTGATTCTCTCTGGTTTGATTAATGGATTAAACGGTCGTCACCAATCTTTTATTTCCTACCCCTCCTAGCTACAGACTCAGGGTGCACAAGCTAAATTAAGAATAGTCTTGTATAATAATAAACGACCGTAATATAAAACAAGACTGAATTTAATTTTTAAAAGTAAACAAAAAAAAAAAGAAGATAGACACAAAACCGTAGGTTTACTCAATATGGCCACCGTTTTCTCATTTATTGTATCAATGCGCCTTCGAAACGATTTGCATGCCTTCAAATTAGTTTTCTTCTGACATTTTATTCCATTCCTCCACAATAGTAGACTTGAGTATACCAATTTTCGTATGTAAAGTTAAATTTGTTTTCCTTTTTATAACATCCAATATAGTGCAATCAAGGGAGTTAATGTCTGGGCTTGATGGAGTCAATAAAGAAACTCCTATTATTTCTGAAATTATTTTGACGTTAATCAAATCATTTTTTTTGTTTCTTTTCTTGTTCACTCATATTAGGAGGAAACCTAATGAAGCATACTTAAATAATAGAGTTAATCATGAAAATTTAGAGTTATCACAATTTTTCAAAAATTGGACTGATCAGACTAAAAAGCAAAAAAAAAAAACAAAAACAAAAAAAAAAAAAAACATATTTACAGCCTATTTTGCTTCAGCACCCGGTAAATAGAACAGAATCAACATCATTATACTGGTGATGAAGAAAAAATGTATTTTAATTTGTTTTTTTAAATGCTGAAATTCGTCACTTTGCAAATTAAATGTTACATATCCGAAATTAAATTTATCTCCCATTGGTCAAAACATTCCAAATCCATTTTTTTTATATACATTTTCTTTACCCTTTTCTTTAATATATATATATATATATATATATATATATATATATATATATATATATATATATATAAAGAAAAATTGATAACAAGGAAATCCAAGTAGGAGGTAGATTTAACGAGAATCAAAACCGACACGATAGCGTTTCCGTTCTAATGAACCATCTTCAGGACTATGAGGGATGATATTAGAAATGGTAATTCAACGATGAATGTTTAAAAGTGCAAAATACAAAAACCTGGAGAAAATTTGCTTAACAAGAAAAAGTTGGCCATTTAGTTTGTTAATCAGTGTTTGTTGTTTTAAAATACGTTATTTGAAATATTGTTTAGAATTTATGTTCCTTTTGTTTAGCGAGAAAGATTTCGAATCAAAAGGAAGAAGGAAAAAAAAAAAGACAAAAAGAAGAAGAGAAAGCATAAAATTATGATATATGTGGAATATATTAACTAAAGATGGAATATATTATAGCTTTTTAAAATGGATTTACTCAAGTAAGGAGAAATATTATAAGAGCCAGGACGAGTATATTGGGAATTACAGAGTGAAATAGCACCTGCCTCGAAAATTCATCTAAGTCTTCTATTGTGAATGTTAAAAAGCATCTTTGCAGAATTGAAATCGAAGTGATTAGATTGAGAAATGTGTTGAAATAGTGCATTGTTTCAGTTACCAATTCTTATGTCTTTTTTGTGTTTTTCAAGCGAACGTGAAAGTTCGGAAATGTTTTACCAATATATTTTAATTTACAATTCTTAAAAGGGATAAAATAAACACCGGTGTCTGAAAATACGTTGTGTTGAGGGCTATAGCGTATTAATTCACAGATCGCTTTATAGGTTAAAGAGGCATTTTTGATATCAATATTATTCAAGTTGTTTCTTATTTCAATTTAATCTAAAATAACAAACGCTGATTCACTAATAAAACGGTCAACTTTTTCTTGCTGTACAAATTTTCCCAAGGCTTTTGTGTTTTGCACTTTAAAACGTTCATCGTTGATTTAACATCACTAATATCATCCCTCATAGACGTGACGATGGTTCATTAGAACCAAAACGCTATAGTGTTGACTTTGCTTCTCAATAAATATCTCCTTCTACTTGGATTGCTTTATTTTCAATTTTTCTTTATATATTGTCGGATTACCCTCCGTTAATTACTTCAATATATATATATATATATATATATATATATATATATATATATATATATATATATATCACTTCCTCAGCGAAATCATTGATTTTCTCCGGTTGGATTAATGGAGTAGTTCTATACCACCCCTCATGTATATATATATATATATATATATATATATATATATATATATATATATATATATATATATATATATATATATTTAAATTTAATAAAATAAGTATTTAACGAAAATATTCAGTACTCTGTGTGTGTGTGTGTGTGTGTGTGTGTGTGTGTGTGTGTGTGTGTGTGTGTGTGTGTGTGTGTGTGTGTGTGTGTGTGTGTGAGGCTGATCATATCAAATATTAAATATGCGTGCGTCCGTGTGTTATATTGAACATATTTAAAACGATATATGTGTACGTCACAGTATGTGTGTGTGTGCTTGTGTGCCTGTGTCTGTGTCTGTGTTTACGTCTGTGTCTTTGTGTTTCTGTGTATATTTGTGCGTTAGTGTGTGTGTGTGTGTGTGTGTGTGTGTGTGTGTGTGTGTGTGTGTGTGTGTGTGAGAGAGAGAGAGAGAGAGAGAGAGAGAGAGAGAGAGAGAGAGGATGAAATTGAGAGTTATCTACATAAAATAAAACACCTGTCTCTCAGGTGAACAGACGACGAGATTTGTTCATTTTCTATATTACGTATTGAAACGACATAAACCTTTTCGACGATTAAATCCACTTTTAGAGTCTTTAATATCGTTAGCGCGCACATACACACTCATACACACAAACGAATATTTTTAAAATGTCAATTTTCGCTCTGAGAACAAACTGTCAAGATAGATGATTCTTTTATAATGATGTGAGTTTTAATCTCCGTTTTATATTTTCTGGGATCATTCTACCCAATGGTTTGATCTAATGCAGCGAATTTGCACTCAAAGTTGTATGGTCTTGAATATTCATATCCAATACTGATTAATGAACAAACATATATAGTATCAAATATCCCCATCCAATTCTCATTTATGCATTAGTATATATAGTATCAAGTATTTCTATAATCATAGTAATAATTTGCACACATTTATATCATATCAAGTATTCTTATCCAAAACTGATTTATATACAAGCAGACGTGGTTTCAATATTTGTTATACCGGAACTATACTCTCAGTGACACTTCTTAGTATGACAACGGTAAAGATATAAATTGACGGTGTCTGACTACTTCAGGGGAAAAAGCGTTAATCGCTCTCTGATAGACTTGTCAACTCTCGGCTTGTACCTGTGGAATACCTTTATTGAACAAACGATACAACAATATTCCTATCTAAAACTAATTTATTCACAAGTATATATGGTGTCAGTAATTCTTATCTCATAATAATAAAAAACAAAACTTTTATATGGTATGAAGTATTCCTATCTAAGAATATCAATTTGCACACATTTATATGATATCAAGTATTCGTATCCAATACCGATATATGTACAAGTATATATGGTATCAAGAATTCCTATCTCATAGTTATATTTTGCGCACATTTATATTGTATCAAGTATTCCTATCTAAGAATATCAATTTGCACACATTTACATGATATCTAGTATTCGTATCCAATACCGATATATGCACAAGTAAATATGGTATATCGAATTTTTATCATAGGTAATAATTTGCACACTTATATATGGTATCAAGTATTCCATTCTAAAAGTAACTATTTGAACACATTTATATGGTATCAAGGATTCCGATCTAAAACTGCTATATGGACAATCATATATACTATCAAGTATTCGTATCCAATACTGATTTACGCACAAATATATATGGTGTCAGGAATTCTTTTCTCATAATAATGAATATGAAACTTTTATATGGTATCAAATATTCTTATCTAAGAATAACAATTTGCACACGTGTATATGGTATCAAGTATTTCCATCCAATACGGATTTATGTACAAGCATATGTGCCATCAAGAATTCCTATCAAATACTAATTTATGCAGGAGTACATATGGTTTCAAGTATTCGTATCTAATACTAATAAGACATACACAGTTTGAGTATAAAATGAATATTCTTTCTTTACTCAGTTATATGGATTCAAGTATTCCCATCAAATGCCAATAAATAAGGTGCAATTATGTGTTTCAAATATCTAATAATAATAAATATCCTTAGAATTAGCACTTCAGTTAACCAAATAGAAATACTCTGCAATCAGTCAAACATTTTTTTATGTATTCCTATCTAACATAGATGATAATAGACATTTAGTTGTCAGAATTTCAGAGACGAAGATGGATGATTTTTATCATTCAAAGTTTTTGAACTATTGTCTTAATCTTTATTGTTATATACGTGGAGCATTCAATAAGTTTCCAGACTTTTTTGTACTCGCATTTAAAATTGTCGTAGACACTTGAAAATCCAGTATGTTATTGCTTTACAACATATGAGATGACTGACCAATTTTCATGATTACAGGTTCAAATGAACAGCTACAGCAACGATTGGAATACACCCTACTAAAGCCTGATTGTCATAGCTGGTGAATTTCAAAAATGCAATCTGGACTTTAGAAGAACGATATGCAATAAAATTATGTTTTAAACTTGAAAAAATGCCATGCAATGAAAGCTGGATCTACTGCTAGGACACAGAGACCAGGAGATGGAATTCCTAGTGGAAGCAGGTGGATCTCCCAAACCCAAGAAGGCTTGACAGAGCAAATCCACCCACACACTTTTGATGATCCCTATTTCTTGACAGCACTAGCATGATCTACATGCACTGGGTTCCCACTTGACAGACAGTCAAAAGTCAACTATGTTGAGGTTTTAAGGGAGTTCAGCGAGAGATTCCGTCGGAAGAGACCAGCACTCTTCAAATCGGGTCAGTGGCATTTCCACCAGGACAATACACCAGTCCACAACTCCATCCTTGTCACGGATTATTTGACAAAAAAAGTCTGGAAATTTATTTAATGATCCTCGTACACAAGATTTTGACCGATATGTAATTCCGGCCTTCTTCAAGTGTTTCTTGTCAAACTCGGGAGCCTACATGGAACTTTGAACCAAGTCCTCTATTTAATCAACAGGGGTCGTTTGCTCTCATTCCGTAAACCATAACTGGATACAAGTGTTAGATATTCCTCTATTTTTACTCGCCTGCAGTCAGGATTGAACCTGCAACCCCTAAATGATAGTCTTAAAAAAGCTTAGGGATCCAACGCCTATAACCGTAATGCTAGGTGTCCTGCTGGAAAGTTCACAGGAATTTTTTCGGACTTATAAACTTAATGTTCTTACATCATTATGATCACTAATTTTATGTATCATTTTTCTTTTTTTTACCTGAGGTTATATTACAATTCCCTAACATTAACATGTCCGAAAACCCTGAATGATAAAAGCCATTTGTTTTAATGCAGTTAAGGGTCTACTTCTAGCTATCCAATATTAACAATTTTCAAACAGATCTAACACGCACTACTATTTTGGTCAGAGTGGAGATGACAGAAATTGTAATTAATAGGTATTCCACACTCTTGAGTGTTCCAGAACAAAAGCCTCACTATCAGACGCAAACTCGTGCCATACCCGGAGCACCTCTTTTGGGAGAGACCTTATGTTACTACAGAGGTTGTATTCGTCGTATCCTAAACACTGCAGACAGAAATAAAGCAATAAACAAGTAGGATTCTAACTAGTTCCAATACGTGAGAAATGTCCAAGACCTTTTATTTATGTACATATTCACTACACGCGTACATGGTTATTATAATCAAAGTGTGGCCATAGAGTAAAACTCCTCCTGTGATTAACCAGGAAAATCTGCAAAATTTCGTCTTTTATTAGCCATCTACAAATGGATAAGCAAACTAATCTCGCAACTCATATTTAAGAGATAGACCTTATCGAATTCCAGGAGTTGAAAATTAAAGCATGGTAAAATGAAGGACATTAAACGTGAATGAACACTGGACAACAAAAGCATTTTCCTGTCTTTTTGAATATATAAGTGATGGTTTGGTTTGGTTTGGTTTGGTTTTATGGCATATCAACCTTTGTAGGTTATTTAACGCCAAATCTATTTTTATGTAAATAATCTGTTATATTGAAAACAGTTCAGTTTAGCATAAGTACACAGTTTAATTGTCAAAAACATTTCCATTTCAAACTATTCAAGCAGTTATATGTAATAATTCGGTTAAGTATAAATACAGTTTTAATGTCGAAAAACAGTTCTATTTGAAATAATTCAGTTAAGCATGATACGGCTTAATTGTCAAAAACGTTTCTATTCCAAGCTATTCAGTTTACTCAATTCCTTTTAGCATAAGTATACTGTTAATTCTATTTAACCCATAGATAGGGCCCTATCAGGTGCTACCACTCCGGGCCAGAGTGGACCAGGGAGCGATGGCAATGAAGGGGTACTCCGCATTCCCCAAATCTCCAGCACTGCTGGAACCTCACCATCAGATTGTTTAGTGTCATATCCAGGACACTCGTTGGGGGGAGTCTTACCCCTCTGCAGAGAAGCAGTCGGTGTATTCTACAGCCCCAGCCGACGGGGCATTAAGTGATAGTGTGCAAGAATAAATCGAATCATTTTTTATTTTACTCTTAAGTTGTAGGATCTACATCCATTGTATACAATTCTTTGCATTTAAGAAGTTCTTCCAGAGACAAAGTTGGTTGTGGACGTGTGAATGGAAGATTTTCTTTTGGGCTTTTCGCACATCCATACTGGGAATTATATAAAATCTTTGGGAGCTTGATCAAATTTTGTGCACAGATTCAGAATCAACATACAGGGTTTAGTCTAGATCAAACCTTTTTCTTTAATATTTCTCTCTGTAGGTAAATCTTTGATACACAGTGTAATTCCTCACAAAGAAGACGACAATAGTTCTACAATAAGATATGACAAATGAATAGACACTTTTGCTCCACTCCGATATTTTCTTGTTGGTAGTGGTCGCTAGCGAATCATTCATAATGCTCTTAGGTTTGATAACGAAAACCACTCTTTCGAAAGATAGACAGGCCAAAAGTAAATAAAGCTAAACAATAGTCATTTTTCTTTTAAGGGACATCCTGGGCTATTATTTAACTTTCGCGATGTCTCCTTTCCGTTTATCAAGCTAAGGAGCATAGCCGGTCGTTTTGGCAATATCTTGACGTTAAATGTTGGCCATTGAAACCAGAAGTTTTAGTTACATTTTTTTTTTTAAAGAAAAATGACTTGAAATAAAATACAATCATAATATTTGTTACACTAGATTTATTCATGGATAGTATAAGTTTCATGTCAAATTTTACATAACTTGAATATTATCCGAAACAACAAAAATGTTGATTGAGTATTTTTTTAAAATTCTCTTATGTAAACCACTTTGGTATTTTTGCCTCAAAATCGTCTCCCATCATGAGTTCGTTATATGCTCCTGGGTAGTATAAAGAACATTGTTGGAATAGATGAATTGTAAGTCCGGTTTGCTTTAGACATAAGTAGTTGGAAAATAGCTCTTCATTTAACGGCACAAGAAAAAGGAAAAATGTTGTATTATATACATCTCATGTAATGTCCAACAATCTATAAGTATGTAATATAATTCATGTTTTATCGGTCAGAAGTGTTTATCTTTTTTTTTGTCTTCTGTTTTTATTATTAGCAGCAAGATTAGCAGCAGCAGCAGTATTAGTAGTAGTAGCAGTAGTACTAGTAGTAGTACATTCAGAGAAAATATCCTTGAATATGAAACGTAAAATATTGCTTTAAAATTAAGGAATTTTTTATTTATTTATTTTAATCATTTTCATTAATTATATTTTATTATTCAGTTTGGTGGTGCTTTGAACTATTTGGGTTAAGTGTTCAGGTGTGTAGTCAATTGGTGCGACCCCCGAGGACTCAATAAAGGATGTAGTTCGAAGTTCCGTGAAGGTTCCTGAGTTCGACAAACACCTGAAGAAGCCCGGAGGGAATATCGGCTGAAGCGTTGTGGAAATAAGAAGAAAGATGAAGAAATTAGTCCGAAAACTGTAAATGATAAAAATCATCGAGATTCGTCTAAGACAATTAATGTAAATTTATTCAATATGGCCACCATTTTTTCATTTATTGCATCAACACGCCTTCGAAACGATTTGCATGCCTTTAGATTAGATTTTATTCCTCACCCACTGAATAGCAGACTTCAACGAACCAATATTTGGGTGGAAAGTTGAATAAGTTTTCTTTTCTAAAACGCCCTATATAGCGTAATCGGGGCGGGGTAATGACTGGGTTGGATGGAGTCTATAAAGAAACTCCTATTATTTCTGAAATTCTTTTGGTGTTAATCAAATCATTAATTCTTTTTCGTTTCTTGTCTTGCTCACACATATTGGGAGGAATTATATTGAAAAATGCTTAAATAATAGAATTAATCATGAAAATTTAGATTTATCGCTTTTTTTAAAAATTGAACTGATCAGACTAAATAACATTTTTTAAAAAATTATTCCTTATTTTGCTTCAGCACCCTGTACATAGAACTGAATTGGTTATCTATACTTCCAGGTTTACCAAACGGTCTGGGAGATGATTAAATATCTGGATTAAAAAGGAGAAACCAAGTGGCTTGCAACACAACACCATTAAAGTCTACTTGCATATTGTGGTTGCAATCCTATAATTGAGAAGGGGGTATACCATGACTTTTTATAGAAGTTTTTTATTAAAATTCAACATAGATAAATCGAATGCGTTGTAGTTCTTTGATTTTCAATCCTTATTTCCACATACATTATTCAACTTTAATATCTCTTGCTATCCAGAAGGAAAGAGGGAATCCCAGAGGCCTAGTGGGTAACATGCAGGAATACGGTTTCGTAGTAAGCAAGTTAAAACCCTAGTCACGCTATTACGAACTCTTTCGGACGAATACCTTTCGGAAACGTATGAACACCATTATCATTACAGCAATGTGTTTAATAGAATTGTTTCTACAAGGTTTCCTTTTGCATTAAATACCCTACGAAAATTGCCATGTTATTAAACAAAAATTAAACCAATTAATCTCTCTCTCTCTCTCTCTCTCTCTCTCTCTCTCTCTCTCTCTCTCTCTCTCTCCATTTATTGTATTTCTATGAATTTCTTCCTTTCTCCCGACACAAACACACACACACACATAAACACACATATAGACACGCACACACACACACACACACACACACACACATATATATATATATATATATATATATATATATATATATATATATATATATATATATATATATATAATCAGATATAAGACAATAGAGATATTTCTTTGTAAATCTTATTATTGCTCTCAACTAATTTCGAATTCAGGTGATCTTCAGAGATAATTTTTTCATAGAAATATTTTTATGTTTTTGAAAAGGCATTCAAGAATCGCTATTTCACTAAAGAAGTCACCTTTAATTTTAATGGGAGCAGCCCAACAACCCTTGAAAAGATAAAATCTTTAAAATGGGAGCTTCTTCCACACTCAATTGTAAACAGATTTACTATGTGCATATTTCCATTTATTTCCAGAACTAGAACATTTTATATGTGGCAGAAAATTTGCTTTTCTGTTTGACTGCAATCGTTAAAAATGTAAGTGAAATTATTTTATGACAATATTTAAATAGATCAAACTTATATTTGTTTTAATAACCTATCAGGTAATTCTTAACTGCTATGAAATCAAGTGAGTGCACAGGTTTTTGTTAACTCATGTGGCTAGCTAACGAATACCTACTGAGGTATACACGAAAATAGTTTAAGCTTGTATTAATTTTTGTTTCTTTTCATAAATGCAATTTCGAGCAAGTTAACTTTTTTTACATCTTGTTTAAGGTTTTTGTTGAACTCACGTCCAATTCAAATTTGCTGAAATGTCATGCAGTGTATTCTCAAATCGTTAGAGAGAGAGAGAGAGAGAGAAAAAAAACATGAAGAATAAAATATAGAACAATTTAAACTAAAAAAAAAAATAGAATAACTGCAAGTAATTTAGCTTGCAAGATTTAAAGTACTATCGTGAAATCTTCCGATAGTAGTTAAAAATAATAAATAAATGAATAAACAAATAAATAATTCTAAATTCCAATTTCTGAATCCCTGGGAAGATCAGAGATCATCAGTCCGCACGCGCAAGGCCACGTGACACCGATTACCACAAAGTCATGGGGTTCTTTTTTCAGAGATGGGCGGTGCACACAACCTCTTTCTAAAAAAAAAAAAAAAAATAAAGGACACAAAAAAAAAAATTACGAAAAGAAACCTACGGAAGTGTAAGTAAAGAGTATTTTTGAGCAAAAGATGGAAGGTATCCTTCCCTTTATCAAAGACATTCTGGTTGATAGATCTAGCATCCCCAGTTTCTTTCCTCTCTTATACCATCAATCCCTGCTGTTAGAGAAACTTTTTTTATCTTGGTTTTGCTTTTTGTCTTTTGAAGGATTTTCACCCTATTTTATTTATTTTACCTTTGTGGAACTTTTATATCGTTCTGATTTTCTCTGTATGTCATTTACGTAATTTTTTTTAACGTTTTAGATCTTCGGCGTCAAAAGCTATTTCTTTGGTTTTGGGTTCGGCTCTGTTTTCTTTTTTAACGGCATATCAACCTTCATGGGGTATTTAATGACAAAGCCATCGTTTCAAAAGAACAGTAGTGGTACGATTTAACTCATAGATAGACGAGATAAGGGAGTCAATACCTTCCGCAAAGGAACTATTTGGAATGTGGCAGTAATAGCGGGAGGAGAGTAGGAAATCGAGATCATAGATCAGGAAAACCAGCAGGTAAGATACTGCATCCCAAAGAATCACCCTGTTTTGGATTTAACTCTCGTCTCCTTTTTGTTGAATAAAACGATAAAATAATTAATCCTCTTTAAGGTAATAATCACGAATAAGGTCTAATGAAAGAAAAAATATTAGATATTGATCAGCAAAACATTTAAATGACAAAAAGGCATTAGTATGAGTATATATATATATATATATATATATACATACATATATATATATATATATATATATATATATATATATATATATATATATATATTGTTATCCACAGACAGACTGTTTCGTTCGATCAGAACTTTTCAGTGTGGCTAGACACGTATGACTCTCGAAGCCGATAGAGAGAGATTTTGATAACAAGGTAAACAAAGCAGAAGAAGAGACTTATTGAGAAACAAAATGGATATTATATCGTTTCGGCTCTAATAAAACATCATCGGGACTGGGGGATGATATTAATGATATTAAATCAACGATGGATGTTGAAAAATGCAAAACAAAAAACAAGAGAGAATCCACATATCGGAAAATATTTGGCCGTTTAATCAGTAAATCAGCGTTTGATTTTTTAAAACTAAGTCATTGTCTTATCAGGAATATTGTATAGCATTTATATATTCCATTTGTTCATCGAGAGAGAATTCGAATCAAAAGGGGGAAGAAAAAGAAAAAGAATTGCAAACAAGGAAGGAAGAGAGAAGAAAACCGAGAAAATAGGAGATAAGGGGAGAAAGAGCTAGAAAGGGAGAGGAGAAAACAAGCAAAACAAAGATAAATAGCAGTGAAACAAAGTAATGTAACTGACAGAAATAAAACAAAGTAAATTGATATCTATAAATAAAGAAATCAAAAAGAGAATAAACGGTAGATGTGGGAAAAGTTTAGGTAAAATATTTAACGAAAGGGGCACCTCGGGTGGTGTAATGGTTAGCAGATTAGACTAGCAAAACTACACGAGTGAGTTCGATTCTCATTGGGTATCCCATTCATGCGGCCTTGTGCTACATCTAAGCAAAAAGTTTAGTAAATTAAAAATATTTAATGAAAGAAAGATAAAGTAAAGAGATAATATATTTATTGCAGAGAAGGAGAAAGGTTTAAGAAAATAGAAAAGATAAGCAGAACATTTATTGAGGTATCTGTGTGAAAAATGCGGACAGCTGGAGTAATAAATGGGTAAATTTTGATATGTGTGGAATTATAATTAATGCATCATTCATTTAAATTTTTAATATCAATACAATAATACTAATGTGATAAAATGCAAGCATTAGAGTTTCACGTTGTCGATCTTCAGGGTAATCTTGCATTTTACACGTCTGATTTTGTTCGATTCAACTCAAAAATATGTTTCTTTTTTTTTTCTGTTTCAAAACTATTATATAGTTTAAATCCTAAATCATGTAGCTCAACCAGGCAACAAATCCCAAAGTAGGAAAATTGTTTGAATACAGAAGTCTTCTTTTATGTCATTTTTCTTTCAAACATAATTTGGGTTGGGTTAGTTGGGTTTTATGGCATATCAACCTTTGTAGGTTATTTAACGCCAAATCCATTCTTATGTAAATAATCAGTTCTATTAAAAACAATTCAGTTTAGAATGAGTACACAGTTTAATTGTCAAAAACATTTTTATTTCAAACTACTCAGTTTATTGAAGCAGTTATCGATAACAATTCAGTTTAGTTTAAGTACAGCTTCAATGTCAAAAACAGTTCAATTTCAAACAATTCAGTTTAGCATAAGCACGCAGTTTAAATGTAAGTACAGCTTAATTGTGAAAAAACATTTCTATTTCTAGCTATTCAGTTTAGTCAAGCAGTTTTAATTCAGCTAATTCAGTTTAGTATAAGTACAGATTTTGTTTACACACAGTTAAATATCAAAACAATTCTACGCTAAACAATTCAATTTAGAGTAAATACAGTGTCAATGTCAACAGACAGTTCTATTTGAAATAATTAAGTTTAGCATAACCACGTATTTTAAATGTAAGTACGGTTTAATTGTCAAAAACATTTCTATTTCAAGCTAATCAGTTTAGTCAAACAATTCAGTTCAGCATAAGTATGCTGTTAGTTCTATTTAACCCGTAGATAGGGCCCAATCAGATGCTACCACGCCGGCCCAGAGTGGACCTGGGACAAAGATAATTTACAATTTCTCTTACTCTCGTTACGAGTTTGGTTTTATCAATATGAATTTAACGTTGGTAACAGATTCAAACCCAAACACTGTAAAATTTTCGTATTCAAGATTTTGGGGTAAATGCCAAACAGTACAGGATGCGATTTCAAAATTTTTCGAGGATTGAATCGGTTATAGTAATGCTTTCCTCATACACAGTAATTCTTGCTTGCAGTAAAGTAGACCAAACTTGTTGCAAACAAGGGCATGCGAGGAATTATTAATTTGATAGATCAAAAATTTACCCATCAACTCCTCCCTCTCTCTTTCTCTCTCTCTCTCTCTCTATATATATATATATATATATATATGTGTGTGTGTGTGTGTGTGTGTGGAGGTGCCCGTGGTGTTGTAGAGGTGCCTTTTGTTTTGTAGAGGTGCCTGTGGTGTAATGGTTATCATCGCAGGAAATGGACACCGTGACACGAGTTCAATTCCTGGACGAGACTGATTTTATTTCACATTGCACTAATACTCTTGGGAATAGGTATGAATCCAATTATTCTCCCTCCAGCTATGGGTAAATAGTAAGGCAGACTAGGTTCTTCAGCCTTGGTGAGGCAACTAGTCTAGGAGAAGGAAAACTCTGAATTTCCACCAGTTAAACTCCGCTTAAAAATTGACCTTGTGTCATATCCTGCCCGAGCGGAGGGTTGGTAAATATGATATATATATATATATATATATATATATATATATGTAGAGAGAGAGAGAGAGAGGGAGAGAGAGAGAGATAAATAGATAAGTGTTTTGACCATATTCTCAACCTATAGTTCCAGAATTAATGTAATACGGCGGAAAGTCTTTGAACAAAAATAAAGACAATTTAGTAAATCATCAATATTTCTAGAAAAAATGCAAATCATAAATATTTCTGTAAAAAGTTATAATATTGGCTGAAGTGATGCCATATGTTATTTGGCCGAACATTGTAACATAACGGAGTCAGAAACCATTACAGATTTGGTTCAATGACTGTGTACAAAAGGTTTCTTTCTGATTTTATTACATCTCAATTTTGCTGATCATTGAATTTTTGGGAAAGTATCTATATTACCATAAACGCGCTATTTGAATTTTGAATTAGGGTGGTCACTCCTGTCCTTTGTTTTTATTATCGAGTCTTGTCGGGTTAATCTTCCTACCTTCTCGGTCTTGCGAAGTTGAGTTTCGAGTTATTGTAATTATTAGGCCTGGTATTCTTACCAGTGCTATTTTATTACGTTTTTGCAAAACGAATGGCTAAATAAAATTAACACGTTATCTTTGGGTTTTTTTTTCCCTTAAAGCAGAATGAACACTTAGTTGAAGGACCGTCTTAACGATTAAAAAAATACAGATACACATAGGGCAGAACATAAAACTCTTTAAAAATAGAAGGTAGAAAATTATTTGAAATTACTTTACTATTACAAAATATTATCAGACATTAGAATTGCTGATAGTTTGAAATGTCGTATAACACAAGGACTAAAACGTAAGGATAAAAATAAGGATATATAAGTTAGTGACCCAAACGTTCCCTTTTCAATGGCTACTACACTGGTATATGGGGGAGGGTGCTACTCTATTCCCCAGATTGTTCCACTTTACCCTTGATCCTTACCTTATAATGCTGTGTTATGCAAGGCGGCATCGAGTACCATTTTTTGATTCTTCAGTATGACTAAACCTGGGATTGAACCCCAGTCTCCAGGACCACTGGCGAATGGCCCGGCAAGGATATATAATATTAGACTAAATATTTGTTATGACTGGATATATAATTTCAAGCAAGTATGTAAGTAAATTTGGCGACCGTAGTCGAGGTCAACCAGAAGGCTCCCTTTTCAATAGCTACTACACCAAGGTGTAGGGGAAGGGTGCTAATCCTTTCCCTGGATTGCTCCACTTTACCCTTGATACATAATTTGTATTGCTGAGTGTTAATCAAGGAGGTATCAAGTACCATTTTTAAAGTCTTTGGTATGACTAAACCTGGGATTTTAACCCAGATCTCCCCCGGCTATGGGCGAACACTCTGCCCACTAGGCTAAAATGAATTCACCGAAACATAATTATCATAAAACAAGGTTGACTATTCTAAACAAACAAAGATGACGATATCCGTTTTGTAAGTCACGAAATAATTGGTCAGTAAAGTTAAAACTTTGGAGAATACAGTGTACCACTTAATTTCCATCGCTCCAAAGACCTCTACCGGGGTGGTTGCATCTATATTTACCCAACCCCTCCGATCGGGCAGGATATGACACAAGGTCAATTTTTAAGCGGAGTTTAACAGGTTTTGAATTCAGAGTTTTCCTTCTCCTAGACTAGTTGCCTCACCAAGGCTGAAGAACCTAGACTGCCCTACGATTTACCCATAGCTAGAGGGAAAATAATTGGATTCATACTTTTCCCAAGGGTATTAGTGCTATGGGAAGTGCAATCAGTCTCGTCCAGGATTTGAACTCGTGTCGCCGTGTCCATTTCCTACGACGATAACTATTACACCACGGGCAACTCTGGGGTGGTAGCATCTGCTAGGGTCCTATCAATGGGTCTAACGAAACTTTGAACACAAAAATATCGACTGTTTGTCATCAGAATAAAAAAATAGAAGTTTATGGTTGTATGATGCAATAATTATGAAGATGACGTCACATCAAAAGGTTTAAAACTCATGTCTTTATAACAAGAGCTAAATGAGATAATTAATAAAATACATTATAAAACATGATTTTGAATTTAGGTTGACGACTTTTGAAGAGTTGAGTTTTGAAACTCAATGTGCGAATTGGATTAGACGTTGATGCTGGTCGGTTAGAGACGGGGTGGTGGGTGCCTCTTTGTTGCTGCTAGTGAGATTCGTTCATATATCCTTAGATGTTCTTCTTCTCTCCTCATGTTGGCGGTGAACTTCTAGAATTGGAGACAGCCTGAATAAACGCTAATTCGTATTACTTTTTGTGAATCATAAAATTCAAAATGGTGCCCGTGGTGAAATGGTTATCGTCGTAGGAAATGAACACGGCGACTCGAGTTCAAATCCTGGACGAGAATGATTGCATTTCACATAGCACTAATACCCTTGGGAAAGGTATGAATCCAATAATTCTCCCTCCAGCTATGGGTAAATAGTAGGACAGACTGGGTTCTTCAGCCTTGGTGAGGCAACTAGTCTAGGAGAAGGAAAACTCTGAATTCAAAACCTGTTAAACTCCGCTTAAAAATTGACCTTGTGTCATATCCTGCCCGAGCGGAGGGGTTGGGTAAATAGGATAAATAGGATAAAATTCAAAATGGTCCATCGTGTCACACCAACCCCAGAAGACGATTACCCACCAGTATTTGTTTTTGGTTATCCAGAAGGCAATGATTATTTTTCTTCTTATGTTTAAACCTGAGCCACATGTACCCAACCTCGGCCCCCATCTAAATTGCGTTATATATATTTACCATTAGGTAATTGCAAAAAAAAAAAATCTTATTATTAAGGGAATAGTCTTAAAAATCATTTTTTCTAAATATCATTTTTAAGAGCTTCAGTATTATTGTAGTTGAAACAGTCACTTTAAAGAATGGCTTGGTTTGGTTTGGTTTTATTTGGTTTATGGTGTATCAACCATTGTAGGTTATCTAATGCTAAACCCTCTTTATACATATATTTGATATATGATATTAATCTGAGCTGTTTTTTGCACACAGTACAACTGTTACAAGCATTTCTAAGAAGAACACTTCAATTTACTATAAATCATTTGTTTGTATTATGTTAAATGGTTACAATTATTGCAGTTTATCACAAATTTTTCTGTACACAGTTATTTCATTTGCACAAATTTAAATGGTTCAAATATTGCTATGTACCACTAACAATTCAATTAATCAGTGAGTTGTTTTCACACAGTTAAATGGTCAAACTGTAATATAATTGCGGAGGCATTTTTTAAAAATATTATCATTTTTCGTTTCATATATCTTGCCTTTCGGTTTAGTTAGGCTGAGGACCTTTCGCTTAGTACATGGGTTAGTTAGGTGCACACATTGATTGCAGGTGTTCACGCGCGCGGGGGGCGGATGTGACAATCAGAGATGTCACAATAAAAACCCCAGATAGGAAATATGACTGGGGACATGAATGACGTCATTCCCGGAAGCGCTGAGGATTTTGGAATTTGAAAAAAGGCAGGAAGTTGAGATTTAAACTCCGAACGAGAGAGTTGAAATTCGAGTCTAGAGGAAGGTAGTCGATTGTTAGTCTCGCCGAGGCGAGACCAGTTGTGGTCAACAAAATGTGCCGCGGGTTTGATGAAGAAATTGTGTCTCTCTCTCCTCATGTCGAAAAACCTTAAACTCCAAAAGGTAAATAAAAGTTCTGTACCTGAACCAAAAGAGAGTCGTCAAGTGTTTCGCGTATTTCGGGATTCCATATGTATATTTCATGGCAACGTTACAAATCGACTCTATTTGTAGGTATTCAATTTAGCATAAATTATTTGTTTACACTCAGTTTTAATGTCAAAGATTTCTCTGTGGATCCATTGAAAAGACATAATCTGGTACTCCCACTGCGGATCAGTGTCGACCTGGGATCAATGGTAATGAATGCGTAATTTGTATTCCCCAAATCTCCAAGACAGTAGCCTCTTCATCAAAAAGTTCAATGTCATATTCTGCAGAGATGCAATCAATATAGTCTACAGCCCTAGCCGACAACGGTAAAAGAGGAACTTGAATTTGTACAACCTGGATATTTTTCAAGGTGAGTTAACATTTTATTTGGTTTTTTTTTAAATAATTTAAGGAGGATTAGTTCTCGCGTTGTCACGTTTTTCCTCTCGATGTGGCAATGAGAGATTTAAAAGGAGTGCCTGGTCACCCAGCTGGGAAATCGATCCTCACCTGCCACCATTTTCTTAAAAGCAAAAATAAATGCAAAATAAATTTAACCTTGAATTCAAGCAAAATTACCAACAACCAGTTTATTCCGTTTGGTATACGTACATCTGGGTCTCAGTTTCTTTTTTTTCGTTTTCTATTTTTTCTGTATTCCTTAAAGAAATATACGCATTCACATGATCATTGTGGTGAACGCAAATACAAAAATGAATGAATAAAATCGCTTTTGATTAAGACGCCATGCACAGGATAGTAACAACGTTAATAGCTTTGGCGCCAATTGTGTATCTGGGGATTTTCACTGTAACTGGCAAAGCGTACCCATCAGAATCAACATTGCAATCGGCAAACACTATCAGTTACTTGGGATGTATAATGTCAAACGAAGATTCTATGTTTTTTTTGTTTGTTTCTTTCACTGTTTTCTTCTTTTTTCTTCTTCGAATTTTCTTTCGTTTTTCACGGTTTCTTCCTCCTTTCTGTTTTTCTTTTCAATCTTTTTCTTCCAATTTTAACTTCCGAGATTATCTTATCTTTTATGTGTCTTCTTCTTATTTTTTCTCTTTTAGTTTAATTCTTCTTTCGATATCTTAATCGCTTTCTTGTTTTCACTTTTTTCGGTCATTTTCTTTTTTGTTCAGTGATAATGAAATGACTTTATTTTTATTGATTGTACAAATATCATATTCTCTGTGTGGAGGCAAAAAATATAATATGCTATATACAGAGGCTCTCGTGGTGTCATGGTTATCGTCTTAAAAAATGGACACGTTGAGTCGAGTTTAAATCCTGGATGAGGCTGTTTGCAATATCCATGGGAAAGATCTGGATCCAACTATTATCACTCTAGCTGAGGGAAATAGTACAGCAGATTGGGCTCTTTAACCTTGATATTGTAACCAGTCTAGGAGAAGGAAAATTCTTTGTTGAAATCTGTTAAATTCCTCTAAAAAGATGTGATTGTGTCATAACCTGCTCGTGGCGAGGGGTTAGGTAAATACATATCTATACAAGATAGAAAACTATCGTGAATGAAGCACCCAATTTTCTAAATTTCAAAATTTAAATGAAGACCCGCGAAGAAACTTATATATAAAAGGGTTGATATATAGTCGTTTAGACTGCTGACAAGAACAACTATTGATAAGTATTTGTCGAGCAATGTCAACAATTTTTGTATCGATACTGCTATATGGATTCACTGCTTGGACGCTAACAAAACGGCCGAAGAAGAAGCTAGACGGCAATTACACAAGAATGTTGAGAGCAATATTGAACAAGTCCTGGCGACAACACCCCACAAAACACCAACTATACGGCCACTTGCCTCCCATCACGAAAACTATACAAGTTAGACGAACCAGACACTCAGGACACTGCTGGAGAAGCAAGGACGAACTCATCAGTGATGTACTCCTATGGACACCGCATATGGTCAAGCAAAAGCAGGACGACCAGCTCGAACATACAGCAGCTATGTGAGGATACGGGATGTAGCCCAGAAGACCTGCCAGAGGCGATGATTGATAGGGAGAAGTGGCGAGAGAGGGTCAGGGATATCCGTGCTGGCTGCTCGACATGATGATGATGATGATGAATTAGGTGTGGTCTTACCCCTATGCAGAAATGCAGTCGGTGTATTTGACGGTCTCAGACAGGGCAATTCATTATTTAGTTATCTCTTGGTAAATACAGCTACAGTTTCATTTCTTCGGATAATAAGTTTTAATATCTGTTTATTCATTTCTATTTTTGTAACTACTGTAATCCTAAATTCAACAACTAGATTTTTTAGTATATCATTCCTATTTTGAGGAGGAGAAGTCTCTGTGACTAACGTTCAGAATATGAACATCATAGAAAAAATGTTTGTACTCCAGCTACGGTATAGCGTTCACTTTTGGACAAATATTCTTAGGAATAGCAATTAACTAAATAGTACTACATTGTTCTTTTACAAAAACAGCTTTGGCATTAAGTAAGCCACAGAGATTGATATACCACTAAATAAAGAAACTCAACTAACCTACCTAATTGGCCATCCAATTTGATCTTTTCAGCGTTTTACTGTTTTAACATTCAACTAAAATGTATGAAAAAATAAGAAAGCCGTGTCGGCTGGGACTGCAGAATACGCTGATTGCATTTCAGCAGAGGGGTAAGGGCCCCACAACTAAAGCCCTGCATATGACACAAAACTGACATATATTGAAGATTCAGTCCTGGAGCTTTTGTTAATGTAGAGTACATTTCATTGCTATTAATCCCAGTTCCACACTGATGCAAAGTGATGATATCTGTTAAGGTCTCATCTTTTGGTCAAATAGAACTGTTTAACCATTTAAATGTGTGCAAACAAATAACTGAGTTAAAATTGAAATATTATTGTTACATAGCAATAGTTGGAATCATTTAACTATGTGCAAACGAATTAATAATGTTTAATTTCAAATGTTGAATAGAAATACTTGATACCCTTCAGTTGTGTTCAAAAATTGAATTTTTGGTATCACATAGCAATACTTAGGACCACATGTGTGTTTGTAAATGAATGAATAGTATTGAATAGCATTATTGGTATTAAATAGCAATACTTGTAACCACTTCATTGTGTGCAAACAAATCATTAATAAGAAACAGAATCATTTTGTGTTTAATAGCAATAATTGAAATAATTTATCAGTGGGCAACACAATAAGCACTGGTTCGATCAAATATGTCATCTACACACAATGTGCTTTCAAATTATATATATATATATATATATATATATATATATATATATATATATATAATGCTCCCCTACCCCCATAGGGTTGAGCTCTCTAGCGAATGAAGTAATCATGTTGCCATTAGCGTTTATGCAAGGCTCTTCATATATGAATTGAACTCTCGGTAGCCGTTAATTGGATGTACGTAAACAATAATAATTGTGATTCATAACCGTTTAAAATTTACTTCGCTGCCGCTGGTTCCCTCGTGGTTGAGGGGTAGAGTCTTAGATTGGCGTTTGAGTCAACCGGGTTTTGATCCCAGTTACGGCAAACAAGTATGTCTAGCCACACTGATGAGTTCTGATAGAACGAAACAGATCTGTCTGTGGCTGACTATATATAGGTTTTGGCATTAAGTAGCCAGCAGAAATTAGTATGTCATAAAATTCAATAAACTGTCCAACAGGAAATAATAAGTTAGCCCATGAGCACATTTGCTACGCTGATTATAGGCCTAGGATCAATCAAGGTAATATTAATTCTTCGAAACGGGGAAAATAGATGCTCAGTCACTAAGAATCAAAAAACTGATTAATTTCATTGGAACAATGTTAATCGCAAATAGTTTATAAAATAAAGAAGGAGGTGTTCTTTCGGTGAAAAAGTTGCAGATTATCCACCTGGTTTTTGTGGACCATGATTAAACAAATGAAATAATCAAAGTTATTAAGTTGATTTTTTACCAAGCAGACATATTACGTCGATATTAATGAAATCTATCAGTAAAAATGTATTTCATTATCTATATATGGAAAGATTGTGAGATTAGATACTCATCTATTCCACATTCTATTTTCCCTGTCAGTGGAATTTAAAATACGCTGGCTGCATCCTCTGCACTGAGGAAAGATCATCTCAGGAAATATGTGTCCTGGGATTCACACGAATCTGTATTGTTTGTTGAGCTGGGTATCATGACACATTGATTCTTGTAGGCTATTTAATGCCAAATCCTGTATATTTCTACTTATATATATATATATATATATATATGTGTATATATATATATATATATATATATATAAAACTAACTTAAATCGCGAGTCGACAATCTTCTACTAAAGTTTCACCTTATCGGATCGTCAGGATGCCTAACTTAGAGTCGAAGTTAGGCTTCCTGATGATCCGATAAGGTGAAACTTTAGTAGAAGATTGTCGACTCGCGATTTAAGTTAATTTTATAATTGGCTCAACTTGTGTTGAGCACTTTTGTAATTGTAGCATTGCAGGATTCCCGGAAGGTTTTTAGTTTTCTTTTGACCAACTGACTGCGTATCCCTTGATTTTTTTCAAGGAGTCGGACGAGGTTGGCCTTTTCTTTCTTTTTTACCTATAATGTTTTCTTTTTCCCCGGGGCGGTGATTCGAGATACTTTTATCTCTTGTTCCTGGCGGTTTTTTTTTTGTTTTTTTTTTCTGGGACCGTGAATGCTGGTAGATATTAGATTAGTAAATATATATATATATATATATATATATATATATATATATATATATATAACTTGTTAACGAATATGTTTTTTGACAACATTGTAGGCAGTCTATAGCTTATTTGTTAGCACACATTTAAATGGTTTTAAGTTCTTCTATCTTACACAAACTTAGATTGACATCAATAATTTGTTGGCTCACAGTTAATGACTTAAAATATTTTAATCTAACTTGAATTCTATTGGATTTTCAGCATTTGTTCGCAGATAGTTGATTGGTTTCAAGAATTGCAGTGTAATACCAATGGTTCTATATTTGCACACGTTTAAATGATTTCAGGTTTCCGATCTAAAACGTATTATTCTTTTTAATACAAAATCTTTTTTCTGCACTCGTTCAGATGAGTTGAAGTATTCCAAATCTTACACGTATAATTTTATTTATTATAAATTTTTTTCTTCACCCAATGAAATAGCTTCAAGAACTGCTAATTAAAACCAAACATTTTATTTGCACACAGTTAAATGGTTTCAAGTATTGCAATATGACACTAATAATTCAATTTTAAATCTCTCTTTTGCTTGTACACAGTTAAATGGTTAAACAGTTCAATTTGATCCATAGACTGGACTCTAATAGGTACTACCACTCCGCATTCCCCAAAGCTCCAGGACTAGAACCTCACCTTTAGCTCAAGTTTAGAGTCATACTAGAGCATTAGTTGGGTAGGGGTTTTACTCCTTTGCAGAGATATAGAGATAAATTCTACGGCCCCCATCTGACTGGGCTGTAAGCAGTATTCATTGGTGTTGTATCGTGTTAAGGAAGGGATACACTGTGAAATAAAGAGTTAACTATTTTTAACTGAAATGGTACAGTCCAACAAATATTATAAGTCTCCCGCCGTGGGTGTTACGTCCGAAGTAGGACTTACTACTTACCGCGAGCTTGCAGAATCCTCTTCCTTAAAAAACACGATGTCTTTTATACCTCCGCGATACCGGAAGTCATGTAGTACGAGCCACTATACAACAACTGGAAAGATTGGAGTAGTATGGAGTACTCCTTTTTAACATTACTCCTAGTTCCACTCTGGGAACACAGAACAATATTATTTGTGATGGTTCCATCTATGTGTCAAATAGATCTAGCTTATTTTATTTTATATTGGATAAGAATACAAAAAATATGTAACTTTATGTAAACAAAAAATTGTTGTAATTGAATTAATACCATTTCTACCCTGTCAGCTGGGGCTGTAGAATATGCCAACTCTATCTATGCAGAGGAGTCAGAAACCTCCTAAATCAGTGTATTGTGTAAGACATTATACTGTATCTGATGGTGAGGCTACACACCAGGAGATTTGAAGATGTGAAGTACCCCATAATGGCCGTTATTGCCAGGTTTACTCTGACTTGAATTGCTAATAAATGATCAATTCCCATCCATGGGTCTAATAGAATTTTTCAGTTTTTAAAAAATATACCGGTATTCACATTTTTTATATTACATGGGTATACTTGATAAATAACTGGTGAGTCCACGTTGCCCAATGGTTAAATTGCTGGACACTAGCCTCAGAGTTCACGAGTTCGGACACCAGTCACGCAATTAGGGTTTATCTCGTTCTAACACGATATAACCACCCTTAACGTCCCAACAATGTGGGTGGATGTCCCCGTCGAGTAATGGTTAAAGCGATGGACTGCGGAAACGTAGTAAGTGAGTTCGTACTCCAGTCACACTATTACATTCACTTTCAGGCAAATACCCTTGGGAATGTTATGAAACCCCTTATCCTCCTAGGTATTGGTTAAATAGTACCACGATTGTTCTTCTAGGAGAATGGCTTAGGCATTAAATAACCTACAAAGAGTTGATATGTCATTAAACAAAGAAACCAAAGCAAACCAAACCAGCTATGTTTTAAATAGTATCATTGTTGTAGTTGTTTTTTTTTTTTACTCTGGTTCAATATCTTTTTTATTTCTTCTTCTTCTTCTTCTTCTTCTTCTTCTTCTTCTTCTTCTTCTTCTTCTTCTTCTTCTTCATTTTTACCATCTCAAAAGCAAGCATGTTAAATATTAAGTTCAGAACCACGTTAAACAAATGAATACAAAATGTATATTCTTTCTCAAGTGAATTTGTCAGAAGGAACCTTCCTTCGTGTGACTTAAAATGACACCGATCTCTGCTACGAAACAAAGTACTCTGAGGACAGGGTCAACGTTTCATTTTCGATAGATATGGCAACTAATCGATATCTGTTCTTGGAAAACTCGTTCCAAAATGGATGCTTTTTTTAATTTATTTTTTGAATTGTTAGATATTTTGAGGAAGAACATTGCAGATTTGACCCAAGGAAACCATAGAAGGGATCAGGTGACGTGTGACCCTACAATTTATAGCAAGTGATTTTATCATTTTATTTAAAACTTAGGAAATGTCAAAAGGGTTTTGAGAGCAAATATGTGGAAATTTAGAGTTAGGGAACATTCTTTAACGACTTAAGAAAAAGATGGTTGTATCAGAAGGTGAATCACATTTTGGAGAAAGAGAGAGAAAGAGAGAGTGAGCAAGCGGTCGAGCGAGCGAGCGAGAGAGAGTGTGTGTGTGTGTACTTGGTGTATGCTTCCGTATGCGTGCAGGTGAAAAGCCATTCTCTATTTGGATGTATTTCATACACACATACACACACACACATACTTACTCTCCCACACGCACACACACACACTCTCTCTCTCTCTCTTTATATATACATGTATATATATATATATATATAATTCCAAAAATCAAACTAATACTTATCTGGAAAATTATAGTTTCTTAGGGAAACGAATACTATTTCGCAAAAACGAAATATACACGTGACGTGGAGCAACCCAAAAGAACTATATATATATATATATATATATATATATTCTTGAGGTCAAATTTTGGATCTTATTTATTGACATTGCTTTTTGTTCATTGTTATTTATGTTTCTCAGTGTAAGACATTCCGCGAATATTTATAAGCTGAGTTCAGAGTATACCACGTAAATTGTCCGTAAATTGATGGCAGTGATTCAAAGTACACAGTAATCTCTTCGGAAAAAGTTTGAACCCTTTCCTCCCTTTCATCGATAGATGTCAATTCTAACATGTCGTAATGTTAGCGGTTAACATGTATGAGCCGAGTAGATCTCTTTAGAAACTTTTAATATTTTCTCGTAATAGTTAAAACGATATGTGTTAATTATTTGTATTAAGACGAGTTCCTTTGGGCACCTCTGGTGGTGTAACGTTTAGCAAGCTAGACTATCGAACCTACACGAGTCACTTCGACTCTCATTGGGCGCCCCATTCATTCGGCCTTGTGCCATATCGAAGCAAAGAGCTTTGTAAACTACCTGTGGAGGTGTCCGTGGTGTAATGGTTATCGTCGTAGGAAATGGATACGGCGACACGAGTTCAAATCCTGGACTAGACTGACTGCATTTCATTGGGAAAGGTATGAATCCAATTATTCTACATCCAGCTATGGGTAAATAGTAGTGTTACATAGCCATATACACGAATATGGCCATGTGCGAAATGGACATATAATGTTCATAACAATAGAACATATAAAGAACATAGGAATCTCGAAATTCGAAAAAACGTAACGACTTTTTATTCAGGTACGAAACTTTTTTTATTAACTTTGACTTCGAAGGTTTCGACGTAAGGAGGAGAGACACCATCTTCTGTTTTTTTGTTTTTTTTTTCTTTTCACGCCTTCTTTTTTTTCTTTTGGAGTTGCGCTGTTTTTCTACTTCTTCTCTTTTCGGTGTTGGACTTTTCTCCTTTTTCTCTCTGGGGGGTGTCGAATTTGTTCCTCTTGTTTTTGGTCCTCTTTTCCTTGTTTCTTATTTTCTGGGGGCCTTGTGTTTTCTCTCTCTCTCCTTAGATCGCCTGAACAATCCGCTCGAAATAGATTCCTCATTGTTCTTAGCCGCTTCTCTGATCGTCTCCGTGGAACGATGGTAACCCAGTCGTACTATACCCATGATACGGATATGCCTAGCTCTGGCGCCAAATATGTTTAAATTTACCATCAGCAGATACGGCTATCTGGGAAATAGACATATAATGTACAGTACGATAGAATATATAAAGAACATAGGAATCTCGAAATTCGAAAACACGTAACGACTTCTTGTTCAGGTACGAAACCATTTTATTAACTTTGAGTTAAAGGTTTCGACGTAAGGAGGAGAGACACAATCTTGCTATGCTGTCTTATTCATTTGGCCCCCATCCCGAGCGGCCCCATTAGGGCGCAAGTTCGCCTCGCGTCTGCGAGCCCCAAAAGTCGAACCTCTTCGTTTGGCGTCTAGTACTCAACTCTCTGACTTTCTTCAGATTCTCACACAAACCTCCACGCGCTTCCGGTGCGTGACATCACCCGCAACCTGTCACCCCGTTTCGTCTCAGACTATTGTGACATCTGAGTGACATCTCCGCTCAGGGTGCCCTCACACGTTACCACCTGCATCAAGGTTGCACCTAACTAACCCATGTACTGAGCGGAAAGTTTCTCAGCCTAACTAAACATATTCTGCCAGAGAGGAGGGGTTGGGTAAATATGATTAAAACGAGTTCCTTGATGCGATAACTGTTTACAATGGGTTATCATGGCATGAACCAAAGGCATGAACCGAAATCCCTCAGCTATTATATTACAGTTGGGCAGACTGGGTTCTTCAGCCTTGGTAAGGCAACTAGTCTAGGAAAAGGAAAACTCTGAATTCAAACCTGTTAAACTCCGCTTAAAAATTGACCTTGTCTCATATCCTGCCCGAGAGGAGGGGTTGTGTAAATATGATTAAAACGAGTTCCTTGATGCGATAACTGTTTACAATGGTTTATCATGGATCACTTGAAACTGCCTAAAAAGATTGAGTTCGGCATTGAATAAACCTACAAGTGCCATGAACTCACCGACTAACAAACCAACTGACTAAACAGCAATTGATTTAATGTTAGATTTTCGAGAAGGCTCGTCTTATTCCCTGATTTCTAGGTTTCCATAAACTTTTTTATCCTCCTGTTCATGGAGGATATAAAGTAAATGAAATCAACGTTTTCTGCTTGTCACTGGTAAGTTTTGTCTAGTTTTCCTCCGCATTAAATATAATCGTTCTTCGAATATATTTTTGCAGTGTAAATTGTATACGGTATGATGGATCTAAATGAGTCATAGGCGAATACTTAAAAGTATATATGTGATAAATATTCCTTGCTTAATACGGTAATGTAATGAACGTAATGGAAATCCAGTTTTGTGCGTTGAATTATCTTTTAGAAAAGACATAAACATGAAAGTGATTTTGAAGATTAATGTAAAAATATCATAGAAAGAACAAGCAAATCATTTTGTAAATTTAAACGAAAAATGACACTGTCTTTACCAATTTAACTCGTAATACTACGCCCTTCAATTGTTGTGTCTTCATATTTGTTTGATCTCTCTGTCTCTCTCTGTTTCTCTGTGTATATCTGCATATTTGTATATATGTCTATCTTTATTATTATTATTTTTTCAAAGAGTCTTTTCCCTGCTTGCTGGTTCGTCAGGGTTGGTCGCGATTCTTAAAGTTGTAAAATAATGTGTCTTTGCCATGGTACACAATGGGCAAAGTCAACATTGTCTCTGCTGAAGTTTCTTCACTTGCTTTGAACGTGGTGAATAGATGACCTCGAGGCGACCATTGTTTAGTGACATGGATAAGAGCAAACAGAGCAAACATGAATAGAAAGAAAAATAACGTTATCGACTATTGGTAGAGGATTACAGAGTCAAAATCACAATTACTAAAATAGATATATACAGATAAATATTTAACCAGATTTACTTTTGCACACACACACACACACAAACACACACGCACACACACACACATATATATATATATATATATATATATATATATATATACCGATCAATGCGCCCGCACACACAAACACACACGCACACACAAACACACATACACACACACATATATATATATATATATATATATATATATATACCGATCAAGCGCACGCACACACACACTCATGTGTATACATATATATACACTTATATATACGATCAATATATATGATCAATATGCGCGTGCGCGAAAACACACACACACACACATACACACATATCCGTGTTTGTGTGAATGGAAATCTATTTAAGCAATCAATTATTTTGCACACACATATATGTATATATATATATATATATATATATATATATATATATATAAATTAAGAATATATATATATATATATATATATATATATATATATATATTAAGTATATATGCATATATATATATATAAAGAGAGGGAGAGAGAGTGAAAGAGAGAGAAAATATATATTCTAAGTGTAATGTACACGAGTTGCAATATTGTGGCAATCACTGAATTAAACATATTAGGACTTTTTCTCGGACGTTTCTTGGTATTTAGCTGATCTTAACAATGATGTCTTATTGGCGGCATCTATCCTTCCTCTACTTTTAAGTTCCTTCAGTCTTTTTTTATCCCGTTAGTGACCATTCCAATTGCACTAACTACATTTGGTATCACGGTCTTCCTTATGATTTTTTTTAGTTCTTTGGCAATGTCCAGATATTTTATATCGTTTCACTTTTTTTAAAATTTTTAGTCCTGTTGTCTGCCGGGACAGTAAAATTCACGTGACGCTAAGTCCTTTTTTTTTTTAATCAACCTAGGTCTGGTTTTTCGGGTCTGAATTAAAATCCCAGAAAATTTCATACCCCCCGTTCTCTAGAATGAATTCAGGTTTGAAACTATAGCATATAGAAGTATAGTAAAATTTCAATATCGTGTATGATTATTAGAGGATCTCTTTTCCTAACCAGACGTAACTATCTTTATACTTCCCAAGTGCTAGTTTACTACAATAGATTATCATTTGATTAACTTTATTTTAATTTATCTTATCATTTATACTTGCTATTCATTTGCGTATTATCGATTTCGGCATTTATATATATTGACCTTATGGCATTGTTTTCTGTTGCTAATGGAAGAGATTCAGTTTCTCTCTTTTAAGCTTTGTCTTGTGGAGCCCGTTCCAAGGTTTCTCGTGCGCGATTTCGTCAGATTATCGTTTGAAATACCCATGTGGGATTGAGTTGTAACCTGGCTATTAGACATAGATATGGTGAAAGCAGATTTCCCTTGATGATATTTTTCCGGATAAGCTAAACTTTTTTCTTCCCATGGCTAATTCTCCGGTTCACTTTTTCATAGCTTTCGAGATAAACTTTATGACTTTGTTGGATATCTCGTACATTTTGAAACTCTCTATTATTCAGTTATACGTGACCATATAATTGCCTTTTTGTGGTCAATCCATTCCGTAGCTACATTTTTTCTGTTGCTCTCCTTGAGGATAAGTTGATCAATGTAAAGCAGATCAACGGTTGCTTGTCTTATTAGCAAGTAATTGAACTTCAATTTAATCTGTGTGGTTTGGATTTTCTACATCATAGATTGATACGTTATTGGTCCGGGGGCGTTTCCTGTTGGAGGGTGTTTTTGGATCAGAGTGGTCGTCCATTCAGGTATATTTGTTTCTTCTATGCATCTATTCAGTTTTAGAGCCAGTTTCTCTTTGATAGGTGGCTGTTTCAAGACTAGAATCAATGCATGCCGTCTCAGCCTGGCGTTTTTTTTTATTCGATACATTTTTGAGTGTTGCTATGAGCGATTCTCGCCTTTGAATCCTTGTAATTCTTTTTCAAAGTTATTTATCCAAGCGGCTTTTCTGCCATCTTTTTTCCGTTCCCATGTTTTACTCTAAAATCATATTGCTTTCTTTCATCTAGTTGTTGGTATATCCCCGTGTATGCTCCACAGACCTGTTGGTAGAATTTTCGTTCTTTATTTTGGAATACCCTTGTTTGATTGCACTGCCTGACCCTGTCTCGAAATATTTAAAGTCTCCCCTTTTTAGCCAATATCTTTTGATTTATCAAGGTCCTTTGTTATATTTGCCTGCTATTTTGTTTTGATCTTTTCATCCCATCATATTTCTGCGAATCTTACGTCCTTAGAATCTCCGTTTGTTCAAAGAATTTCTTGACCTATTCTTCTAGTCTAATTTGCCATTCAGGTTTTATATCTCTATGTGGGTTTTCCCAAGCACACCTATTTTATCACTGACTAAATTCGCTCCTGCATAGATCAACTCGTTTAATACAGTTATATATTCCGTTTGTGATATTTGTGAGTAATTTGTTTATATTTTCGGGTTTTTTTACCAGGATTTTTTCCCATTGTTTTTAAAAGATAATAATGTAGTCTCTTTTTAGTCATGTTTTTCTTATTTAACACAACATTTATTTAGGCTTCTTGTGTTCACGTTTGTTCAATGAGCTTGGGGTTTTTGTGTGTCTGTTTTCATTATTTTGCGTTTCAATTTGGTAAAGGTTTTCTTGTTTTTCTGTATTTAGTATTTCGGTTCACGTAGTGGGGTGTTGTTGATATTCTTCCCATTTTATTTGTTCGTATATTTCCAGGATCTTAAATTCAGTAAATCAACCTTTCTTTATTCTTATTATTGATTGGTCCGAAGGTTTTTGGCTTGTATTAAATCTTGTGGATTCTGCCCAAATTTCTATCATTCTTTTTCTAAACCCTCTTCGTGTCGGATTGCTTTTAAAATAACCGTAAAGCACACTTTTCTGTTATTCCCTAGTCTATTTCTTCCACTCGTGTCTCAGATTTTAGTGGTTGTTTGAATATCTGAAATGACGACAGTTAAAATTTTCTGGATTCACTGGGGTCACCCGTGTTGGCTATCAAAAGAGCACCTGGACATCATGGCAACTAGACTTGTTGTGAAGGTACAACGTTGAATTATGTTTTGATTTGTCATTTTATCACAGGTAGTATATTTAGGCTATAACAAACCCTGGATTTTTTATTATCTACCCTAAATCGCTCTTGTCTATGATTAACAACATGTCAAATAGGAGGTTAAAACAGTTTTCCATGCTCAGTTGTTTTTCAGCAAAGAGTTCAGAGTGGCGGTATCCAAGGACACGGTAGGCCAGAGGGTTCTGAGGTTTAAAACGTAGATTTAATTTAACTTGTGATAGACTTGGCATACCTTATTGGCCATAAGTAAGTTTACTATTTTCTCGTAAGCTAGTGCGTACAATCATTTAAGAAGCACTATCCCTCAAAAACATACTGTTAGGTATCACCTCTTATTAAAATCTGTATCATTGAAACACAGTATAAAAGATGTGAATACTAACAGTTAATGAGTGCGTTTATATATATTTTATGTGATTTTATTTTTGATTCCAGAATATCAATGCAGTAGGTTTTGGTAATGAATAGAATATTGTTATATTCATTTTGATAGTATATTTCCCTAGAAATGATAAAACCATTGTAATTCTTATCTAGGAGATTTTTTTTTTAATTCAATGAAAAAAATGATCGCCGAGGTTAATGTAAAGTTCAGTTTCGTCAATAAATAGATTAACGAAACTGAAATCAACGTTAAGCTGAAACAACTTGAACATTTTATCCAATTATAATATAATTGTCCTGATAAAATATTACACTGTTTCTATTCAACAAATGACCCTCTGTCTGAACAGCTAAAACAGCTTTTTTCAGCCCGATTTCAATCAAAGCATTAAAAAAATATGATCATACATAGAAATGCTTTAAGCTAAACAAAACGATCCGTTTGAATCGAATATTTGCCTCTTCACTTCTGTATTTTATCGTCCCATTCGTTTTAAAAGGGTGTTTTTTAACAAGGCTAATCCACTCTTTCTGTAATATAATGACTGGGGGATTTCGTTTTATATATCTTGGGGCAGATGTAAAAGCCAGCATCGAAAGATTGTGCCTCTCTCCTTATGTCGAAAAACCTTTTAACTCAAAGGTAATAAAAAGTTTCGTACTTGAACTAAGAAGTCGTAAGTATTTTTCGTGTTTCGGGATTCCTATGGTCTATATATATGAATTACGAACATTATATGTACGTTTCACATATCCGTATCATGGGTATGTTACATTTCAATAAATCTTGAAAAAGGCAATGACTATTCCCTATATGCTCTTATATCCTCTCTGTGTCTGTCGTTGTCTTTCTCTTTTGGCCAGATATAAAACCGATAAAATCTAAGGAATATTTTCTTAACGGTTAACTGAGCAAGAATAAGAAATTAAATGTTTAAAAACAAGTAGATTAATAATTCCCTTCGATCAATGGAAAATAGTAAAAATAATTTTAGCGGGTGTTGAAGGCAAAGGAGGATTCCAACGAAACAAATGTATTTTCCGTATACAATGCTCGGTTTAAACAATGCAAAACACAAAGTAAATAAAACTAATACATATTTCATATGAAAAATTACCTAAGCGTCGACAACGGAGACTCTTTCTACTTGTTTTTTACTCATAACAATCTTATAATTCATACGGACTATGAGTGCTTCATACTAGTTAGGATAATTTAACTTATACAATAACTCGGTATTGAAATTTGAGGTGGAGTACCCATCGCATGGTGTCATAAGTGCTTGACTGTGACATCAGTTGCAGAAAGAACTTCGTATTTTTGTTTGGCACGTAAATTAATTTGACCGTTATGGTCGTCGTATATTTTCACCCAATGAGGATGACTTATCCTAAACATCCCGGACCATTTTGCCAAACAACATAAAAATGGTGAAAGCCTGCAAAACTACTTCTTCCTCAGAACCTTTCGATCAGGACGGACGTACTTTCCATCCGCCCCATTCATAGCAGCAGAATCATAACCCTATGAGGAAAGACGTCTAATTTATGGACCTTTTGAGTCTACTCTCTCAGACCAAGGGTTCCCAATTGAACATGAATTAGATGCATTTAATCCGCCACCTACAGGATCACATTTATGTCGCCTCTAACTTTTGCTATGTTTACAGCGATGCGCAATTTCACTCAGACGTCCAGCTACCACATTCCTGGGCAACATTTTCTGGAGACTTCCATGCCTCTCTCCGACAGCAAACAGGACCACGCATTTATGGGTGACTACATCATTCCTGACCTTAAACAGCAAACATTACTTTTGCTATGTCTATAGCGATGCATATTCTGCTCAGACTTTCAGCATTACCTTGACTGTAGTGACGCACCCTCCGCTCAGGCATTTAGCTGGTATAATTTCTTCGCAAACCAATAACTATTTCCTTCCTTCCTTCCTTCCTTCCTTCCTACGAGACTTGCAGCATAAAGGTACCCTTTATTCTGGCTGTCATTAAACCTTCTTGAAAACCGTACGGCATCTTCGTTTTTCTCCTTTATCTTCCTTCTAATATTGCGAGGAGGTAACGTAACAATTCTTTCTCGCTAAACATCCTAGTCAGTGAGTTTGAACTGCACTTGCGTTATTATATTCATTTTTGGACAAATAACCTAAGTAATATTATGAGCCCTCACCTATGCCCCCATATATGGTGTAAATAGTACTCCTAATGTTCTTGAATGAAGATAGACTTGGAATTAAATAAACAACGATGAGTGATATACTTTTAAATAAGGAAACCAAAACTGGTATAACATATTATTTATTTGAAAGTCATAAATACCAAGCATATATATATATAGAGAGAGATAGATAGATAATAGGAAGATCTGTTTACTTTTTATCTTAATTGAAGTGACATATTTGAAATTTTAGGGAGCGCTTTGGGAATAATTATGCATTAGGTAAAATTGCTGAGCGTTTTGAAACAATGTTTTATTAGATTGGGGCAAAAATGTTGGATATTGGGTAATTCTGTCAGTGGTGAGTAATAGCTTTGTAATATCTGCTGGCAACGGTCGAAATATTTTGTAAAATGGGTGCCTACTGATCAGCAGGTTTGATATTTACAAAAAACCAGGAATAGTGAAACGCATGCGCAGAAAACGTTTCAGCGCATCGCATGATAACGTTTGATATTTATTTTCGCAGCCCATCCACTCAAGTTTTTGTCACACACACGTTCACACTAAATCCATGTACAATACACACACATTACAAATATTGCCTACACACACGCACACTCACACACAACAAAAATATTGATTAAGCATGAATGAACAACATAAGTGCGCACAGAATGCACATACACACATAAATGCTTGCACACAAAGATCGTTGTACATAAATGTTTGACATTATTTTGATGCTGTGGAACTGTGCATCTGCTGACGTTTTTGTCGCGCACACCTACATACACACACACACACACACACACACACTCTTATATATATATATATATATATATATATATATATATATATAGTGTCATCCACAGACTGTTTCATTGTATCACAACTCTTCAGTGTGGCTAGACATGTAGGACGCTGGAAACTGGGATCGAAACCCACCCAATTTTACGTTAGACTTAGCATCAGACCGCCTGACCAGAAAGCGTACCATGTTGGCTAAGGAATTATAAGGTATTATTATTATTATTATTATTATTATTATGCAGCAGCAGCAGCGTTCGTTTGTTTACATTTTTTACCTTACCAGATACCAGAGTGCTCCATTCGATCAAAGAGCTTTGCATTATGCGAGCGGCAGCCAAAAATTCCTTCACCAGAGTGCTAAACCCTCACGGATGGGGAGTATACATACATACATATATATATATATATATATATATATATATATATCAGTGGCGACTCGAGCCTATTTTTGCTACTCGTGCCCCACACTCTGTCAACTTCAGTTCCCAATCCGTGGTCCGTGGACCCAAAGTAAGTCATCATAGTTGCTATTGCGTGATTCTCCATTGTATAGCACGGATTGACTAACGTACCTTGCATGGTGTTTTTTTGTAAACAATCAAGATACTATATAATTTGTAGTCTTGTTAATACAGTACATAAGATAATTTATTTCCTTTCAAAAGTATAGAAGAAAAGAGATGTTCATTACTATGACGAGAAAAATATGCTTATTAGAATAAAGAAATTGATGACAAAGATTATTTGTTGAAAATGTATTCAAATAAACAAATTTTAGTTACAGAATGTAATATATGCAACATTCATTAAATAGAGAACTGTTAGCGAAAAAAACGAAATAAAACACGCCGTTAAAACAACATTTACCATAGCGATGATGATGACGTCGGCGACGGCTATAATCTGCTATCCCCCTCTCTCTTTCTCTCTCTCTCTCTCTCTCTCTTGGTCCCTCTCCCTCCTCCCAAGACAGCTGTCAGCAGTCACATTGTGCTAATTTTTTTAACACGGTATTTTGAGTTGCTTTTGCTATTGGCTACAGTCGGAAGAGGGTTTCTCTAACATTACTGTTGTTATAGGGGTCTTGTGCTTGGCACGGATTACACATTTTCAACATTATAGCCGATTTTATGGGATGTTCAATGGATCCGACGGTGGCCGGACAAAGACCATCCGTTCAAAACAGCATCGTTGTATTGTTCCCAGATATATTTATGAACTTTTGGCTACTCAGTTATCGAAACTTGAATAGATACGTAATTTAATTGAGATCATACTAAGTATGTTTGCTTGAAATTAATGGATGATTTTTAATCCATTTTGAATAACATTGACCTAGTTATTTGTCGTGCCGGGCACGAGTAGCACTAGTCCCATCTCCGCCCCTGATATATATATATATATATATATATATATATATATATATATATATATAAACACAGACGCTTATTTACACGAAGTGACACACAAATGAAGACGTAGTCATACACATTAACTCCCACATATGGACAACACACTTACTCCTATATGCATCCTTACACATATATTCAGATTTTATCTTCCTCAATATGTGGTGATGCTAGTACAAATTTTCCTGACTATCTCTCGCCATTCGTCTCTATCATCCATCGCTTCCGGCAGGTCTTTAACACTATATTCTGTGTCCGTAAAGAGCTGCTGTAGATAAGTTCTTGTTAGTCGGCCAACCCTTACACGACCCTGAGAAAGGATCCATGGGAGAACGACGCTTTTGAGTTCGCCCTTACTTCTCCAGCAGTGTCCCACATGTCTTGTTCGTCTTATTTGGATGGTTTTAGTGATAGGTTGTAAGCGGCAGTACAGCTTCTGTTTTGTGGAATGTTATCTCCAGGGATTTTTCAGTATGGCTCAAAGTATTCTTGTTCAGATCCCGTCGAGATTTTTCTGTATCCTATTAGTCAGCGTACACGTTGTGCATCCGTATAATTAGAATTGACACAACCACTGCCAGGAAGCTATTGCAATTTATTTTATAGGATATTTCTGACTTCCATTCGATCGATGATCTATCGATTGTTGCCAATGCCATCGCTAGTCACATTTTAATGTTATTTTCAGGAGATGAGATACTACTACCGAGGAGGAAGTTGACCTATGTCGTATACTCAAATTTGTTCTATATAAATATGCAAGCAATCTTAGACAAAATTAAATAGATAACACAACGTAATCGTACGTGAATGTAAAGACAAACCCACTCTTCCTGACAATCAAAAATGCGCACTCACGAACATATAAATCTACCCCCTCCTCTTGCATATTCTCACGCGCAGATTAATACTTACAGCTGTATATCCAAAACGATTGGTATTTATTTTAGAATTTTGGAATCGCGTATCCACTTAATTTTTTTTGTTTCATACACACACAAGCAGCCATCCACATGTATGCATACATACTCACACTCTCACACACACACATATACACGCACCTGCACAGATTCGCAGTCACAGACACAAACTGAGACATAAAAGTTCTACACAATCTTACTCAGATGTACACAATGCAAATACTTATTCAGATTGATCACTACACATAAGTAAATGCAGGATGAATGAATGATATGAATCCGTGCACATATAGACAAGTAGCCGTTACTCCTATTCAATTTTACACACACAGAGACTCCCTCGTCAAGCGGATATTCACACAGTTCCGGCTTGGAGCGTCTTGTGTGTCTAGCCATACTGAAGAGTTGTGATATAACAAAACAGTCTGTCTGTGGATGAAAATATATACGCTCCCCAGCAAAGGAATTAAGCATTTTGTCGAAGGAAATAACTGTTGCCACTCGCTTAATGCAAAGCTCTTCTAACGAACTGCACACTTCGGTATCCGATAGCACAAAAGTGTAACCAATAGAAACATAATACACATGCGTTTGCTCTTGAGCTGACGTTGAGTCATAGGCTGGGCTTAATGATATGACATCAGCCAGAGTTAGGCGGGTTTCGATTCCAGCCTGGAGTGCCATAACGAAATTCCCGGTCCGTGAATGACTATATATATAGTATCAATGAAACCAGTAAATCCTATTGACCAACCCCTCCGCTCGGGCAGGATATGACACAAGGTCAATTTTCTTAAGCGGAGTTTAACAGGTTTGAATTTAGGGTTTTCCTTCTAGACTAGTTGCCTCACCAAGGCTGAAGAACCCAGTCTGTCCTACTATTTACCCATAGCTGGAGGGAGAATAATTGGATTCATACCTTTCCCAAGGGCATAAGAGCTACGTGAAATGCAATAAGTCTCGTCCAGGATTTGAACTCGTGTCATCGTGTCCATTTCCTACGACAATAACCATTAAACCACAGGCACCTCCAATAGTAAATAGACTAAAAGAGAATAATCCAAAGGGACTGCTCCTTTAACCAAAATAAACTCTCCCTGGAATTAATCCCTATAAGAAAAACAAAAGAACGGAAATGAGTTGCACAATAATTTTCTTGTTCTTTATGATATATACATATATATATATAGTCACCCACAGATAGATTGTGAGACACTGTGAGACTCATGAGACACTCCAAGCCAGGATTAAAATCTGCCTAACTTTACGTTAGGTGGATGACTCACTCCTAAGCCAAGCCTGCGACTCAACGTCAGCTTGTAAATAAAGGTATATGTATTAACTTTCGCTTGTTAACATTTTGCGTTTGGATACTGAAGAGCTCAATTCGTTAGAATAGTTTTGCATTTCGTGAGTGGCAACCGCTTATTCCTTCGCCAAAGTGCTCAACGCCCAGTAGGGGAAACGTATCCATACACACATGTACTTACACGCAAGAGAAATCTTGGACTCAAAAGCCCAGGGTGATCCTCCCTGTGCCATAAGAGCTAATGTGAGGGACTGTGACATCGTAATATATGAATTCGAACTTCAGTTGCGCTACTGTCTTCACTTTCAAATTCGTACCCTTGTTATTGTTAACTCCATCAGAAATGGGTGAGATATTACAACTACTATTCTTTTAAAAAGGTGGGTTTGTCTTGGAATAACACAGTAGGGTTGAAATGCCATTAGACAAAGAAAAGAACACCATCACAAACACACTTATTCACGAAATAAACTGCATGTAATTGCATGAGCTACATAGACAAGGAGCCGAAAGCAAATCCCACGATTAATCTCATCGCTTTTTACTTCAAGTTAAAACGCTAGGGAATTACATGAATCTATCTGTCCTTCTCCTTTCTCCATTTACGTATTAAAAGCGGGACAGACTGGTACAACAGCTAGTATAACTGAAGAAAAACGCAAAATTCAAATTAGCACGACCCTGCTATAAAACTGACCTTGAGTCATAAACTTGTCATAGTGGAGTCATTGGATAAATACACAGAATCAGTTTGTAATACAAGTTTCTAATATACATAGTAAATAAAAACACATTAGCACATACACTCACGCTATCAATAACAAACACTCGCGATATCGAACACACTCACTCACGCGATTAATCGTGCAAACTGCCTTGAAGGTTTAGACACGAATGATTTCACCTCTACTGCATACATCAATACACTTACCCACATAATAAAAATATTACTCTGGGATTCTTTAGTATATATATATATATATATATATATATATATATATAAGTATACAGGTTGTGAAAGCAAAATTAGGAACATTCTAGTATAATAATTATTAAGTAAAGTTGGCGACCATAGTCGAGGCCTACCCGAAAGCTCCATTTTCAATAGATAGCGTAGTAGCTATTGAAAAGTGAGCTTTTGGGTGTAGGGGAGAGCGCTACTCTTTTCCCTGGTTTGCACCACTTTACCCTTGAAACGTACCTTATAATTCTGAGAGTTAAGCAAGGAGGTATCAAGTGTTACCTTTTGAGTTTTGGTATGACTTGACCTGAGTTTGAACCCAGGACTCCCTGGCCACTGTCGAACACTCTACCAGTAAGCCAATGGGCCGGTGGTATGATAATAAACAACTCCACAATAAAACAATATCACTTCTAATTTTAAAGTATTAAACAAAAAAAAAATAACAATATAGACACAAAGCAGTAAATTTACTAAATATGTCCACCATTTTTAAAAATTATTGTAACAACACGCCTTCTTAATGATTTGCGTACCTTAAAAATAAATTCGTCTGACATTTTATTCCATTTCTCCTCAATAGCAAAATAATCATTGCATGGGAAGTTGAATTTCATTTTTTTTCTAAAACGTCCCATATAGAATAATCAAGGAGCTATGGTCTGAGCTTAGATTTTGTTTAACTGCTGTCCTCATAGATTTTTCGTGTACTTTCAATGTGTTAGCGGCTTTCTAATTGATTTTGTGGGTACCCTTCTAAATCGCCGTAACGAGAGCAGTTTAAAAGCCTTCTTTTCGTTTTGTGATCGATCCTGCGTTCCCTCTTGCTTTTAAAAAGGTCTTTTTATGTAAAAAAAATATCTTTGCTCTGTATACGGTAGACAAAGAAACTTTGGCTTGTTTTCGGCGTTAAGCAAATCATAGATTCTTTGTAATTTCTTTTCTTGCACACCCATATAGGGCTGAAATTTGATTTTTAAAAATACTTGAATAATCGAGCTAATTAATAAATTTAGATTTATTGCATTTTGATTTTTTTCAAAATTAGACTAATAAGAGTAAAAAGAAAGTTTTAGAAATTATTCCAAAATATCTTTTCTGATATACAACATACCAAAATGTGATGAATTCAGACTATATTACCTTATAGAATAATATATTAGCTTGTAAAAGACCTCGTAGTACTATCGATATATTAACCAATTTGTCTGAGCGAACAGAATTTTGAGCGGAGTTTGATTCAGAGTTTTCCTTCTCCTAGACTGGTTGTCGAACTAAACATAAAGAGCCCAGTCTGCCTTACTATTTCCCCATAGCTTGTATTATCATATACAACCCATAAAACCAAACCAAACCAAATCATACATTTTTAATAAATATGTATAAAGAGTATTTGTCATTAAACAACTCACAATGGAATATATGCCATAAAACCTAAGAAAAGCAAATCCTATATATTTAATATATATGTATGAACAGGATTTGACATTATATAGTATATAAGGACTGATATTCCATAAAACTCAATCAGACCAAACCTATTACAGTGTCACAGACAGTGATTTCATTGGAAAGGTCTCACTAGACGCAGAAGATTCTTATGTTTATTTTATAGCATATATGTTCTTTTGTTTTCTTTTCATTATAACGATGACTCATTGCAGTTAACTAAGTTGTGACGGATTTCTTCCTTTTCTTTGATATTTAATGGAAAATAATCAACAACTAATGCTCGTGCAACTTTGTGTTTTATTTCAAAAGACAAGTCAACTCATAGTATGCTTAAAAAGCTTTATTACTACATTATTTCCCCACGGACTGTATCATGCCATCATCTTCAGTGGATTAAAGTGTTTTATAGCCATAGCCGTAATCATAGTTATAACAATAGTACATATAAATATGCAAAAACACTGGCGGACTCCGTTGTTCAGGTACGAACGTTTTATTAACTTCTTAACTTCGGTTCTTCGATCTGAGGAGAGATACAATACTTAAAAGTCTTTCGTAAACATACAATGCTAACACCACCCCTAACATTCGGCACGAGCTTAAACTTCACCAATTGACTACACACCTGAACTCTTAACCCGAATAGTTCAAAGGACAACCAAAATGAATGATAAAATATAATTAATGAAACATGATTAAAATAAAAAAAGAAATTATTCCTTAATTATTTCATAAAATGGCTCAACAGACTATGAAAACCTAATTCTTCTTTCACCATCTAATATCCAAAAGACATGATACAGTTAAACAATATAGATTGTCGTTAGAGAAAGTTTGTTTGGCACAGCTTTATTTCAAATACCCTAACAACTACTACCTATTCGATATTTCATGCCAAAATTTGATTCAGTTAACTAAATATTCTAATCTGATAATGTTGTATAGAGGCTCGTACCACGTTACTTCCGGTCTCACGGAAATATAAAAGACGCCGTGTCTCTTAAGTACGGGGAAGCGTAAGCAGAAGTAGAAAGAGAAGCAGAGAGATGGCTCTGAAAGATGGCGGTCAGTAGTAAGACCAACTTCGGACGTAATACCAACAGCGCGAGACTTACAATACTGGTCGGACTGTTCCACTTGAGTTAATAAATAAATAAGTCTATTTCACTGTGTTTCTTTTCCTTACCACGATACATCAGTTAAATATTCCTATTTAAACGTTAATTTACAGACCCTTATATACCACCACTGCCATTAAAATTTGTCATACCGGCTCATTGGCTAAGTGGATTGAGTATTCGCCAATGGTCCGGGAGACCTGGGTTCTATTCCAAGTCGCGTCTTACCAAAGACTTTAAAAATGGTACTTGATACATCCTTTCTTAACACTCAGCATTACAAAGTTCGCATCAAGGGTAAAGTGGAACAATCCAGAGAAATGCGTAACGCCCTCCCCTACACCACGATGTTGTAGCTATTGAAAAGGGAGCCTTCTGGTCGCCCTCAACTACGGTCGCCAACTTATATCGTATGAATGTTCCTAATAGCTCTAATTTTCGAGCAGATATATTTGAGTCATAGATGGGATCCTATTAAGTACAATTATTTTGGGGGAGGCGCTTAGCGTAAAGGTTATCGTTAGTTGACGATGAAATCGATAACACGAGTTCAAATTCTGCAGAGAGCCCATTGGTTTTTCACTTCGCACTGA
>OY757919.1:21267288-21277288 GCA_963585895.1 Sepioteuthis lessoniana
GGCTGATTGTTATTTTGCAAAAACCTCATGAAACCCAGGGTAGCAGACTATTTTTCATGGATTATATATATATATATATATATATATATATATATATATATATATATATATATATATACGCTCCCGAATGGGGGTTGAGCACTCTGGCGAATGAATTGTCGGCCACCGCTCGCATAATGAAAAGCTCTTCGTAAGAATTGAGCACTCTGGTAGCCGATAGGGTATAAAAATGTAAACAAAATGCTGCTGCTGCTTTTGCTAAATAAATGCATTAAATTTCCTTAGCCCCCGTGGTCCGCTTGTTGGCTGGGAGGCCTGAGACTTAGTCTTACGTAAACATGGGTTTCGATCCCGACTTCGAGCGTCCTGCGTGTCTAACATCACTGAAGAGTTCTGATAGAACGAAGCAGTCTGTCTGTGGATGACAATATATATATATATATATATATATATATATTTATTTATTTATTTATCATTATATAATAGCTCTATCCTATATATGTATATATATAGTGTAGAAATGTTTTTCATCACTTCCTTTGTACCAATTTTTTGTTTCTTGCATATCTAAGCCTTATATATATGTATGCAAAAGGTTTTTCAGAAATATTTTTCTGAGCCTGTGCGTCAATGGTGCATGATTGTCTCTTTTTTTTTTTGTATGTATATGAGTATGTTCTAAGAGAATGCATCTGTACAACACAGTTTTACTTCAAGTGTGTTTACGAAATTTTTTTGTTGGTGTGCATCTTTGTTCTTTCTCAGCATCTGCACCAGAGTCAGTGGTATGCATGTGTGTATATGCTTTATGCATGTCTGCCTGTTTTGATTGCATGCATGAGTGTCTATGTTCATAGATAGAAAAATATGATCGAACAGACTCACGAACCTAAGTAGACATTTTTATGTATTGATAGACAGGAAACGCGAATAATAATAATAATAATAATAATAATAATAATAATAATAATAATAATAATAATAATAATATCATCACATGAAGTCATAAACTTCATCGAACAGACCATGAAGACCTGGAGAGTGGAACTGGCAGCAGGAGGAAGAAGCATTGCTGAAACAAAGATCCAAAGAGGCATCTTCCAAGGAGTGGCACTATCGCCCTAACTATTCATAATAGCCATGATGCCACTGAACCACATACTCAGAAAATGCATTGCCGGATACAAACTCAGCAGATCGCAAGAGATCTACCACCTAATATACATGTATGACATTAAACTATTTGCAAAAAATGAAAGAGAACTGGAAACTCTCATACACGCAGTTAGAATATACAGTCAGGACATAGGAATGGAATTTGGCATAAAAAATGTGCCCTGCTCGTCATGAAAAGTGGCAAACGACATATGACTGACGGAATGGAACTACCAAATCACGACAGAATTAGAACACTCGAAGAAAAGGAAACCTACAAATATTTGGGCATCTTGGAAGCTGAAATCATCAAACAAGTGCAAATGAAAGACACGATCCGAAAAGAATATCTCAGGAGAACGAGAAAACTACTCGAGACAAAACTCTCCAGCAGAAACCTCATCAAAGGATTAAATACTTGGGCTGTGCCACTAGTCAGATACTCGGGACACTTTCTCAAGTGGACCCGAGAGGAACTTAAACAAATGGACCAAAGAACAAGAAAACTAATGACCATGCATAAGGCATTACACCCAACAGACGACGTTGACAGACTATATGTATCTAGAAAAGAGGGAGGAAGAGGACTTGCCAGCATCGAAACACCGTTGACGCATGAAGAATACATAGAAAAACACGAACGAGGACTAATTACAACCATCAGAAACGATACCGACAACACGATTGACGAAAGAGTGACAACAACTAGGAAACAAAAAATGGGAAGGAAAACAACTCTATGGCCGCTTTAAGCGTCTAATAAACATCTCACACCAAAAATCCTTGACCTGGCAAAGAAAAGGAAACTTTAAGAGAGAAACGGAATCCCTCCTAATAGCGGCACTGGACAACGCCATAAGAACAAATCATATTAAAGCGAGGATAGATAAGACGCAACAAAACAGTAAATGTAGTCTATGCGGTGACAGAGACGAAACGATCAATCACATGATTAGAGAATGCAGCAAATTAGTACAGAAGGAATATAAGGCGAGACACGACTGGGTCGGCAAGGTGGTCCACTGGGAAATGTGCAGGAAATTTCAATTCGACCATAAAAACAAATGGTATATGCACAACCCAGCACCTGTCTTAGAAAATGACACGCATAAACTCCTATGGGACTTTAACATACAAACGGATCACTTGATCCCAGCCAGAAGACCAGACCTCATAATAATCAACAACAAAAAAAAAAAAGAAAATTTGTAAAATTGTTGACTTTGCTGTCCCGACGGACCACAGAATTAATCTGAAGGAAAGGGAAAAAAAAAATAAGTACCTCGACCTTGCTAGAGAATTGAAAAAGCTGTGGAACATGAAAGTAACGATTGTGCCAATTGTGATTGGTGCCTTAAGCACAATAACTAAAGGTTTATTAAAAGGCCTGGAAGACTTGGAAATTGGCGGACGGGTAGAGACTATCCAAACGACAGCATTGCTATGAACGGCCAGAATCCTGAGACGAGTCCTGGAGACTTTAGGAGACTTGCTGTCACTCAAACTCCAGTCTAAAACCGTCAGTTAACGCTGATGTGAAAAACTCTGAAAGAGTATATAACAATAATTATATATATATATATATATACTTACATGGACAAATTAAAAAGAACATAGGTGTTGTAAGAGAGACAACGAGAAAGAGAGAGAGAATTAGAAAGAGAATATTTATTATATTTAACATAACAACAATCGCTTATCTTTTACTTCATCTTTGTCCAAGTACGTGCTTGGCGCCGGCATAATTGCTATTATACAGCTTGTATATATATATATATATATATATATATATATATATATATATATATATATATTATTGTAATAAGCATTTTTGCATTTGCTAATCACGAAAACCCTGTTCTTTATGCTATACTTTAATAAGTATTTCCCAAATTCACAATGGCTGAATTAACCCAACAAAAAATTGTGAAAAGCTATTCTGCAGATCTGATCGGTAATTCTAGTTTTCTTTAAGTATACCAAACTTTCGCTTAGAAGTAAGAATGTTTCTTTAAAACAGGTCTAATAAAATACTTGATTTAACACAAAAGGCTTTTTCTTAAGGCAATAAAGGTTTAAAATAAAAGATTATGTCCCTTTTAAGAAGAAACAAAAAGGATGAAAGAAAAAAGAAAAATACAAAAATACAAAAAGAAACAAAAACTTCATCAGAATTAAAACGAAAATTCACATTATACAAAGTTCTGTAGACTGATGTGAGATAGAAACGAGAAAAAAAACAAAGGGAGATGCTATTAAAACAAAGACAAATAATGAATCATGTTTAGGAAAAAATGATTGAGAAATTAAGATAAGAAATTGTAGGTGTGCCTCTTTTAATTCAGAGTGTTCGTAAACCAAATAGCAGAAAGTGAGTTCGAGACAAGTTAGTCCTCAGTTCGGGCATTAGATAACACGCAACCTATTACGAATAAAATGAATTGCAAACTTCGCTCACTAGTTCCGCTGTCAAGAAAATCTATTCCCTTCTTCCTCAGTAGGTATTTTTATACTCCCGTATCCACATCACTTATCGCAACTCCTCCTGCTGGTCCACTGAATAAAAGGTGATAACGCACTAAGTATCACAATGAAAATAGGTTATGATTCAAAACAGTAACTGGTGTAGATTTTTTAATTTTATTTCCTGATTCAATTTAGTTTTGAGCTTCTTTGTCATCGGTTAAAGCACTGTTATAAATGTATTTACTCCTATAGTAGTGTGTCTGTTTTAATACGGTGTGTTCGTTGACCAAATAGCTAACAGTGAGTTCGAGACTAGTTGACCCACGGCTCGGACATTAGATAACACACAACCTATTAGAAATAAAATGAATCGCAAACTTCGCTCACTAGTTCCGCTGTCAAGAAAATCTATTCCCTTCTTCCTCAGTAGGTATTTTTATACTCCCTTATCCACATCACTTCTCACAACTCACCCTGCTGGTTCACTGAGTAATAGGTGAAAACGTACTGAAATAAGTATAACAACGAAAATAGATTACGACTCAAAACAGTAACTGATGTAGATTTTTTAATTTTATTTCTTGATTTAATTTAATTTTTGGGTGTATTTGTCATTGGTTAAACCACTTTTATACATGTATTTACTTCAATCGTCAGTCAGAAACATGATGCTAAAGAATTTCCCGTGGGGAGTAAAGATTTTCATTCTCCCAGAGAGGTTGCTGTGGCCAGTCTGCTAGAAACCTATAGTGGAACTGAAATGCACAACCAACCATAGAATTTGTTCTCCGCCTGCAGAGACCATTTTCTGCGTCGATCGCAGTTACACCTGTGCCTCTACTTATATACTGTTATGTAATTTATTATTAACGGATATAAGCCGGTCGCCAATGGCCCGGGAGACCTAGATTCAATCCCAGGTCGTCATACCAAAGACATTAAAAATGGTACTTGATGCTACCTTGTTTAACACTCAGCATTATAAGGTAAGAATCAAGGGTAAAATGGAGCAATCTAGGGAAAGGAGTAGCGCCCGCTCCTACATCTTGGTGTAGTAGCGATCGAAAAGGGACCCTTCGGGTCACACTCGACTACGGTCACTAACTTTACTTTTTTTTAAAGTTGGGGGGTGTTCTCGTGGTGTAATGGTTAAATCGCTGGACTGCGGAATCGCAGTAAGCGTTGTTCGAACTCCAGTCACTCTTTACTTCCCTTTCGGACAAATAACCTTGGGAAAGGTATGAACCACTTTATCCTCATAGCTATTGATTAAATAGCACCACTACTGTTCTTCTACAAGGATGTATTTGGCATTAAATAATCCACGAACGTTGATATGCCATTGAACATATATAGTATAGTTGGCGACCATAGTCGAGGGTGACTCGAAGGCTCCCTTTTCGATAGCTACTACACCTCGGTATAGCGGAGGGTGCTACTCCTTCCCCTGGATTGCTCCACTTTACCCTCGATACGTACCTTATATTGCTGAGTGTTAAGTAAGGAGGTATCAAGTACCATTTTTAAAGTCTTTGGTATGACCCCACCTGAGATTGAACCCCGATCTCCCGGACCATTAGCGAACACTCTACCCATATATTAAAACTATCGAGACTGAATCTCTATTTATCCGAAAAGAAAAGAATAATTAATGAAGAGTTAATTTTCTTCAAAATACGAGGACAAAATTGACAAAATGGACAAAGAAAAAAACTGAGATAAATGAAAAAAAAAATCTTCAATATGATTCCATTTGCATCTAACTCATTTAATCCAGCGAGGTTTCTATTTGTAGAAGCACCAACGAATTCATTCTTTTGATCTGATTTTTAGCTATTCCTTCTAAATATCTTTAATGAAATCTTTCCGTTCAGGTGAATTTTCGAACCAGAAAAACAAAAAGTTCTCCGACGATATTTGCACTTTCACAATCGTGTATTTCGCTAAAAACAACTTGTTTAAAAATATCCTAACAGCATTTATAATTTCTGCAAATTAGCTCGAATTCGTCTAGAAATAATCCCAGTATCAAATGACTTTCTCAGTTGCATACATTTATTAAAATTTAGAAAAAAATATAGAAATTGAAATATCAGTCTGGTTACTTTTCATCACATCTCCTTTTAAAAAATTTGTTCAGAAAGTTAAGGATAGTAATCAAGAAGGAAAAATATTTTGGTTTGCTTTCTTCTTGGGTTATTTAATGTCAAAATCATCAACCGGGCCATTGGCCTACTGAGCAGAGTGTTCGCCAATGGTCTGGGAGACCGGGGTTAATTCGAGTCATACCAAAGACACAAAAATGGCCTACTGGGTAGAGTGTTCGCCAAAGGTCTGGGAGACCGGGGTTCAACCGGGTCATACCAAAGACCCAAAAATGGTACTTGTTACCACCTTGCTTAACAGTCAGCATTATAAGGTAAGGATCAAGGATCAGGGGATAAAGTGGAGCAGTCCAGGGAATGAAGTTATGTCCTCCCCTACACCTCGGTGTTGTAGCTATTGAAAAGGGAGCCTTTGGGTTACTTTCGACTAAGGTCACCAACTTTACTTACTTACTTACAACCATTTAACCTAGAACTGATAGTAAAGGGAAGATCATATCTTTTTCGAGGGCTTTTGTCCGAAAGTGCACGTAATAGCGTTAACTGAATTCGATCTTGCTTACTACGATGTCGCGGTTCAGTTAGTCTGCCACAGTGCTATGGGTTGTCCCCTCAAGAAACATGGGCTTAATGTTTCTAAGTGACCTGTTTTATGCTAGTACTTGCCGATTGACTTGCATTTCCTCTTCAATATTTAGATATATTTTTGTGTTTAATCTTAGGAAGAGAAGAAATTTCAGGTTAAAAAAAAAGAATTGAATCGAAAAATAATTGGATTAAGATATTTTCATTTTTTTTCCACTTCTGAAGGAAACCTTTACTGAAAACAAAAATGTATCTGTAATCAATTTTTGTAGCTTTATCTTAATTCTACGATCAATGATTATGGAAATAAAGAACGAAATTTTAAAAAAATAAGACAAAAAACTTAAGGTGAAAAAAGCCATACCTATTCGTATTCATGTGAGAAAAATGAGTTTTTTTCGGCTGTAAAGTTCTTAAATGTTTAGTACACCTTCCATCTGGTGGTGTTTTATTAGATATCACTGTTTAAAAGAGTTTGAGTTTTAGCGAGTTTAAATTCGCAATATTTTTGAAACGTCAGGCAAATTTTTTCAGTAACAGATGCTTTTACCAACGTTGTGAAGATGACGAGCCACACCGGTGATAGCCATGTCAAGCTCGTTTGATTCTCTGCATGTGCCACTTGTTGAACTTGTCTTTGCGGCTTTGAGCACAGCCTCTAGATCAGTGGTTTTTCTTCTACCTCACATTGCCTGATCGTCAAGGTTCTTGAAACCAGTGCAAAATTTCTTGGGCCATCTAGTTACTGAACCATGATGAACTGCACCTTCAAATTTCGTACAATCATATTTACCAACCCCACCGTTCGGGCAGGATATGACCCGAGGTCAATTTTTAAGCGGAGTTTAACAGGTTTGAATTCAGAGTCTTCCTTCTCCGAGACTAGTTGCCTCACCAAGGCTGAAGAAATCAGTCTACCCTACTATTTACCCATAGGTGGAGGGAGAATAATTGGATTCATACCTTTCCCCAGGGTATTAGTGCTATGTGAAATGCTATCAGTCTCGTCCAAGAATTGAGCTCGTATCGCCGTGTCCATTTTCTACGACGATAACCATTACACCACGGGCACCTCCACAAATTTCTTACAATAAATGTTTTTCGTTGCTTCCGTAGCTTTATGGCGCATTTCAAACTTGTAACGCATAAGTTCCCAAATTAGTGTAGGTTGTACGTTCATTTGTGCGGACTTTAAATCACATATGGAGTGAATCAATAACAAACAGGCCAACTACCCCAATACTGCAAACGACAGCGAGTGCCTATTATGGCTTGAAGTGCTTTGGTCACGAGTTTTAGGAACAGCAAACAAGCACCTACTAAAATCTTGCAGTACTTTTGACTCAGCTTAATATAATCAGTTGTTAAATTTACACGCCGCTGTCATCTAGTTCTAAAGCAAAGAATCAAAATTTTCCAGCTTTTTATTCTTTTAGTTTCGAGTTGGTGGAAAGTAAAGAAAAAAAAAAAGATAAATCGTTCACTTTCTATCTTTAACGATGACTCAACCTATTCTCCTAAATTGATTGATCAATTTAAACTCATATGAATTTTTCTTTTCCCCCTTTTTTACGGTTTCTGGTTAAAATATATTTCTTAATTTCTTTGCTATCATTTTATTATTTCATTACTTGCATAATCTGTCTTAATGGCCAATTAGAAATAAATTTTATTTTCATCAGACACTATCATCGGTAACGTCATCATTTTAATTTATTTTTGCTTCTACCCAGACCATTTTCTGAAACATTCGCTTTTCGTTAAGTTGTTCATTACATTGAAAATATAACTCTGTATTAATTGAAGTAATAAAGTTAACTCTATTTCAGTTAATAAACTAAACAAAGACATTTACTTTTGGAAGTTGTTCTCTGAGATGTACAGTTATCATGATTGACTACTCTTGTGTGCATTGTTAATGCTTCTATAATATTTGTCTACAAAGATGGACTCAAAGACTTGACTGTCTTTTGAAGTCAACTCTGGCTCAGCATTCTGAAAATAGGAAAATCACTTGCTGATATATATTTCGCTAAATGACAACATTTGTGGTAAAAGACAGATGGCGCCACAGGCATCGTTTTGACATTGATGCTCAGAGACTTATGGCAAAACCCAGCCATATTAAAATGTAATGGAAAGCAAAATATTTCATGCATCCTATTATCCATTGCATAAAAAGACATTAAAAACATATTATTGCACACATGCACAAACTGATAACACACACACACACACACACACATATATATATATATATATATATATATATATATATATATATCTTTTGTTTGATGTATTTTATGATTTTTAACATTATGATAAATGTCCTGAGTTTTCTGTTCGCAGATAATTATATATTTATTTTTACTTTGCTTTTCTGCTTTGTATAGTGAATGGGAATGTTAAGATAATCATTAAATATTGTTTTATAACCTTTTGTTTCACTGTGTATATATATCTATACATATTAATATAGACAATACATCGACGCAAAATGTTTGTATTGTAGACAAATAATGGAAATTTATGTTTCATCATGTTCATATAAATATTTATGATGTAAATACAACTCAACAGCTAGTCTCTTGCACATTACGGCATATATATATATATATATATATATATATATATATATATATATATATATATATATATTGTGTGTGGGGTGTATTGTGAAGTTCAAGAAGTGTAAGTTAAGTTCATGTCTTGGTGATATCACGGATTTCCTTGACTCTCTCGATTTCTGTATCTATCAGCCATCGCTCATAGAAGGAACTCTAGACTATCTTCAGTGTCCCTACAAAGCTCTTATATGTATTTAATAACGAAACAAGATGTGACACAACGACAATTTCTTTAAAGTGGAGTTCACATATTTTAATTTAGAATTGTCTTTCTCCTATACCGGTGGCAATACCATGATTAAAGAACGCAGCCAACCCTAACTATTCCCCTATAGAGAGAGGGAGAATAATTGGACCCTTAACTCTCCTAAAGGTATTAGTGTTGTGTGAAAGGCAAACAGCTACGTCTAAGTCGGGCCGTTGTGTTCATTTCCGAGGACGTATGCATTACCACATGAGCGTCTCCAAAAGAGCAGATAGATTTACGTCTTTGTTGATAGGAAAACACTAGTGTGTCCACAGGAGAGCGTTGTTGATGAGTCCGTACCGACATGTCTCGTTCGTCTTGTATGTTTTTTAGATGGAAGGCAAGATGCCTTATAACTGCTGTTTGGTTAGTTGTTAGGTTTTATGGCATATCAACCTTTGTAGGTTATTTTAACACCAAATCCATTTTTAAATGAAAGTTCTATTTAAAAAAATCAGTTTAGGATAAGTACGCAGTTTAAATGTTAGTACACTTTAATTCAGAAAGACATATCTATGTCAAGATGTTCAGTTTTGTCAAACAGTTCGAATTCAGCTAATTCAGTTTAGTTTAAGTACAGGCTTTGTTTACATACAGTTAAATGTCAAAACAGTTCTACATTAAACAAGTCAATTTCACTGTCAAACGCATAAGTACACAGTTTAAATGTAAGTACGGTTTAATTGTCTAAAATATTTCCATTTCAAACTATTCAGTTTAGTGAAACAATTCAGTTTAGCTTAAGTATACCGTTAGTTCTATTTAACCAATACATATGGCCCTCTAAGATGCTACTACGCCGGGCCAGAGTGGAC
>OY757919.1:21279788-21289788 GCA_963585895.1 Sepioteuthis lessoniana
TATTTTTTATGAATGAGATTTTATCGTAAACAATATTTTCATGAATAAATTTTATAGTAGACGGGGATTTTGTGAGTAAAATTTTGTAGTAACTTGTTAGTGGTCCGGGCAAGTGGTGATTGGAAATGAGAATTTTAATCCGAGAGATGGAATTTCGGGAGCATCGATGGAGTTGTCCAGGAATTTCGCACATCGGTGGTTTGTCTGAAGAATGCGCATATACTTTTGCATATTGGTGAAGTTGGGATAATTGATTTTGGCTACTGGTAGAAGTTATACCATGTTGTGAATGTCTCCTCCAGGGAGGGGTTGAGAATATTCGAGAAAATTTGTCGCAAGGGATATTTTGTAAATTCCCCAAAGAATGAATTTGAGATTCCTGTGGTATTGTAGTACTGACTGGTTAAGTGAAGTTCCCCCTGGAATGGAGTTCGATTTTTGGTTTTGAGAAGGTTATTTTTGAATTTTGAAACAGGGCTTTGGAGATAATTAAGATATGCGCAGAATTTTGACGGAACATGTGTACCGAAAATTCGCAGACCCGGATTTGGAATTGTTTTGAATTGAGAAATGTTGTTAGTCAAATTGATAAAAGTTTGGGTTATTCAAGAAAGAAAACCCAGGATATTTTTGGCAATAAAAAAAACAGGGATGCTCGTAAGCTATTGAGAAAGATTTATAATAAACCAGGCTTAATTTATGGTACTATGGGTTGAAATTGAATGAACGGGGAAGCGAACCTATAGTTATTGTATTAAGGTAAAGACAGAGAGAGGTAGATATAGGGTTGAAAAAAAAGGGGACAGGGTATTAGCAATTTATAATGAAAAAAAGAAAAAAAAAGGAAAATAAAAAGAAAAAGGTATAGGACAATGGAAAAAGGACAGAGAGGAAAAGAAAGGAAACTTGAACACTGTTGAATACAGCAGATATAAAAAAAAAAAGAAAAGAACGAACATTTTTTGTAAAATAGACAGTACATAGATTGAAGAAAAAAGAAAAGAAAGCTGAACATTTGTGAACTGTGACTGTAATATTGTTTTGATTTATTGTAAAGTGAAAATTTGTGAGTTGTTTGAGTTTAAAGGCGACATTAGATTTTTTTTTCTGTTTCAAATTATGTAATTTGACGAAAACCATAAACAAAGGATTTTATACTAGGCTTACAAATATTTATACTTATATTGATTCTAAATTTATTTTTTAGAATTTGGATTTTCGTGGAATAGGAAATATTCTTTTAGGTTTCTGTTGTTGAGCGAATCGTAGGCTGACGCGAGATTAGGACAGAGATTCATTCAAGTTGTGTTACAGATTGTTGTGGGTAGACGGCAAAGAAAGCAATTCTATCGAAGAATTCGCCGGCCCATTGAATTCTTGAAGGCCTGTGGTGGCTAATATTTTTAGATTGTAGTTCCAAGGATGGAATAAAGGGAAGTGAGGCGTGGCCTTCTCCAATATTTTGTGGATGATGTTTGAGTCTTTCAGTCACGATGGTGTTTTGGATTTGAGCAGGATTTAGCGAAACGAAACGAATCTGGGAAAGGCGAGGTGTCTATATATTGGTAGCCCCGTGGGTTCCTGATTAAAGTGAAATGCAACCTGGAGAGTGTGTAATCGGGTAAAGCATGTTCCTCAAGGGCTTACAAACCAATGGGCATGGAAACAGAGACTTAATAATGAGAAAAAAATGAGTAACACATTACTAATAAACATTTTCAGTGGTCTATTTTAGATGGGTTACTGCATGCGTGTCAGATTGTGATACATTTGGATGTATTGTGTTTGATAGAATTGTGATACTTTGTTTTAGGCCATGATTTTTTAGGTTTATGTGGAATTTTTGGGCCTTGAAGATATTGTGTTTTATTTGTGGAATTCTCCGGTTACTCCAGGTAGGAACCTGTTGAGCGAAGAACTGAAGAGTGGTCATGAGGAATCCAGGCCAAATGTGTTGCTGGAATGACCAGGGTCACTAGGTTTGTGACCAGGATCTGGGACCAAAGTATGGTCCTTTTAAGGTTTTAAAATTCTTTAAGGAATTATAGAGGGCCCGTTGTGTTTGGGAGGATAAAAGATGCATCCGTATTGTACCTTGATGCACACATGTTAAAATGGCCAACCACGCAAAGACAGTAAAAAAATGTAGATATTAATAAGCCGGGCAAGTGTTACATAGAGAGAAGGTTGCCTTCTAAGTAAGATTATGTTTTGCTGTGGTTCAAGTGATTTCTTTTTTTTTTTCTTTTTTTTTTTTCCAGCTATCATTGTCCTGCAGAATTATTTTGTAAAATGTGTGTGAGGGTGAAGGAGACGAACGTAAAGAAAAATTTCACATGTGAAATTTTGAAAAATTAGTGTGGGATGATTTTCATATATTGACCTACGACCCGGCCGGGTTGTCAAAATAGGAAATGCACCTACATAAATAACAGGTGCATCCGGTCGAGGAATATCAGAATTATAACCTTGAATGTGGATGGGTTGAATGAGTGGAATTAAATCAAATATATATATATATATATATTTGGTTCATGGAATTTAGACTGTGACCTCTGCGTTTCTCGGAGTTTTTTGCAAAACATTAATCATCAGGCAGTTAACAAAATGAAATGAATGGAAAAATCTTTACGTGTGATTGTAAGTGTGTGAGTATGTGTTGGTGTTTAGGTATGTTTGTAATTATTCAAATGTATTTAGTTATCTAAACGCCTTACGTAATATTTTGAACACCTGAAACGCATGTTTCCTTCAAACTTGTCCTTTTCTTTGTACTGGACTCAAAGTAGAGGCATGGGTTAAGGGACATAGATGGACACGGCGACACAAGTTCAAATCCTGGACGAGACTGATTTGCATTTCACATAGCACTAATACCCTTGGGAAAGGTATGAATCCAATTACTCTCCCTCCAGCTACGGGTAGATAGTAAGGCAGACTGGGTTCTTCAGCCTTGGTATGACAACTATTCTAGGAGAAGGAAAACTCTGTATTCAAACCTGTTAAAATGGAGGTGTCCGTGGTGTAATGGTTATCGTCGTAGGAAATGGACACGGTGACTCAAGTTCAAATCCTGGACGAGACTGATTTGCATTTCACATAGCACTAATACCCTTGGGAAAGGTATGAATCCAATTATTCTCCCTCCAGCTATGGGTAAATAGTAGGACAGACAAGGTTCTTCAGCCTTGATGAGGCAACTAGTGTAGGGAAAGGAAAACTCCGAATTCAAACCTGTTAAACTCCGCTTAAAAATTGACCTTGTGTCATATCCTGCCCGGGCGGAGGGGTTGGTAAATATGGTTAAGGTAGATAGTGGAGATGAAAAAAAGGATTTATTATAACTCGAGAAGCTACTTGTCTGTAAACAAGACAGCACGAAACAATTCAACCTGAATGTAACCTACAAGGGCAATCTTTTTCTTGCTAGAAGCGAAGATCCAAAGATTGTACAATATAAGGCATTTCAAAATTGTAGACGATTATCTTGCAGTGCAAGGCAGTGCTATCTAATTGTTTCATTTGAATGACCTTTTATTAAAAAAATGAGTCTTTATTCGGTCAAGGACGTTTGATTAGTGATTTCTCTGCCTCGCAGAGCCTACGTGTTCGCTGAAAATAAGACGAAACAAACGACTTTAGACCTACATAGGAAATTCTTACATATGTCTTGTATTATTTGCATATTCCACTCTCAGACAATGAACCATTTCATTCTCGATTACAATACGTTCAAGATAATATACATCACCTCATGACAAGGGAAGATTCTGACGCAAGGTCGAATTTAGTGCTAGGTTCTTTATGAATACAAAAGAATTGTCCAGTTCTTTCGTCATTTTCATTTTGAGGTGCCTTAGGCATCAGTAAGAGACAATGATCTTATACACTTTGAAAAAAAAAGCTATGAATATGATGAACCACCGAAATGAACAGCTCATAATTTTTTAAAGCTTTTCTCTAACAATGTTCTTTGTGTTTCATTCACCACGTGTCATCGCTTTTAATAATATTAAAAGGAAGCAATCAGTTTTATTTTTAAGATGAGGTTTTATTTGTACTAGTACAGAGAAAATGAAAAAAATATAAACTCATATTTGTTTCATTAACAAAGATACACGTGATGAAAGAGAAAGATTATTAATCGTAATAATGACAAAAGAAGAAATGTATATATATATATATATATATATATATATATATATATATATATATATATATATATATATGCATTCGAATATGAAAGCGACGGAACTGAAAACAATATATTCATAAAAATAAAAATGTCCTTATATACTCGATCCAATTAATATTGCCTGGTGAGGTGCTGGGTTTATCTTCAAGCTTTTGTAAGTATCGCGAACAATAATAGATTACTTAATTCTTTATCGCAATCTGCAGAGCAAAACAATAATTCTTTTTATATCTAATTCAAACAAAGGAAAAAATTTGAAAAATGAAAATTAATTTTTATTATTAGCATGATTGTTTATTGAATATATGAGCTTAGTTCTGCACAAGATTACATCAACATATATTCATGCAAACTCAGCCTAAGAAAGATAAAGTCTGACACAGGTCAATTAGACTTGGGAAATGTTTTTCAGACTTTTCTATCACTAATCTCATCTCATGTGCTCTAGGCACGAATGCACGTGTGACTATTTACCAACCCCTCCGCTCGGGCAGGATATGACACAAGGTCAATTTTTAAGCGGAGTTTAACAGGTTTGAATTCGGAGTTTTCCTTCTCCTAGACTAGTTGCCTCACCAAGGCTGAAGAACCTAGTCTTTCCTACTATTTACCCATAGCTGGAGGGAGAATAACTGGATTCATACCTTTCCTAAGGGTATTAGTGCTATGTGAAATGCAATCAGTCTCGTCGAGGATTTGAACTCGTGTCGCCGTGTCCATTTCCTACGACGATAACGACTACACAACGTGTGAGTGTTTTGATAGTAAGGGATAGGTCGAACTTTATCTTGATTTGTCATGCAATAGATGTGGCATTAGTGTTTTTAACAGTCTATTTTTCAAATAAACTTACAGAACAGACATCTGGGATTAGGAATTGTTCTGAATGAATTGTTCTTCTTAAGTGGGAGGGTAGTCAATATAGATGTTTATAAGATCCTATTAGAGACGATAGAATTTCCGAAAAATTCTGGCTAGATTTATCAAAACAAACTTCTGTTCAAATTTTAAAATGCATGTTTCTTCATTTTTTTTCCCTTGGGAGAAAAGTTACATCCTCTTCTCTCACTTGAAAAAAAAAAGCCGAAAACGCAGCAGACTTGCTAGTGAGGTTCACACAATAGAATATTATTTTTTTCTCTATGTCATATCAATCGCATTACAATCAAGATGTAATTCGATCCTTCCATGACTGTCAAAAAACTCTCATCCATATTTGTGCTTATAGCACGTGAGAAGAGATAGCACACACTTCTTCAATCTGATAATCCTGTGTCAGATTTAGCTCTTTTAGATTGAATGCATGCTAGAGATTTTCCGAAAAATACAACCCGTTTGTTTTTTAATTTACAGTTTTCTTTCGCCTACATTATTTGCCTTGCGAAGAACTTTTGGGCCAAAATATTTTACAGATATTGACAATAAAAGGTATCGTAAAATTGGGAAGAATAATGAGATAATTCGCCATTAGTCCGAGAAACCGGGGTCTAATCCCAGGTCGAGTCATACCAAACACTAAAAAAATAGTACTTGATGCCGTCTTGCTTAACACTCAGCAATACAAGGATCAAGGGTAAAATGGAGCAATCCAGTGAATGGAGTAGGGCCCTCTCATACACTTCGGTGTTGTAGCTATTGAAAAGGGAGCCTTCGGGTCACCCTCGGCTCAGTTCGCCTACTATATATATATATATATATATTAGAGATAGATAGATAGACAGAAAGAGACAGAGAGAATTTCCATGACTTCGCTCCACAGTACTTTATTCTTCTGTATTGCGCTTGACGTTTCAGTATTTAATGATTCATCACATCGTCCACGTTTAAGAAAATCAAAAATTCCTGTCTGACAAGTGTATTTATTTTCTTATTGTTCTTTTAAACGCATAAAGCTCTCAATAACAGCAAAACAAATTATTGTGATGTAAGTCATTATTATAGTTTTTATAATGCTCTGTTTACCGATATGAGGACACATAATTTTTTCCCAATGTTCTTAAATGATTATGCTTTCACATATTGTTCTTTTCATGTTAATATATATATATATATATATATAGTTCTAAAAAGACTTTGCCTTCACGACATTATCTCTTCATTATATGAGATATTTAGCAGTGCATTTATCTTCATTCATTTTTATCCCTGTGTCAAAAGATCATATGGCTGAAAATTCAGAAAAGAGCTTTTATCGAAACTGGGCACAACTGGATCTGAAACCATTCAAGCGTTAAAATAACCTGATAAATACGACGTCATAGACCGATATACCCACTCCAAGGAAGGAAGAGAATCAGATAAAAGTGACCAGCGTCCAGGGCGAAAAACTATTTAGAGAAATGCCGAAAGAGACGAGGAAGAGCAGGGTTTAATAAATGTGAACAGAAAATTGACAATTAAAGTGCCTTGTGATCAGGTGGACATTTTCTTTGGGTTATGACAAACATAGGAAGATTTGGGAATAAAAGTAGTAGCAGCTGAATTTTACTAACTATGCCAGTAACTAGTAACTAATTTACTTCTAACTACAAAAAAAGAAATTTTGTTGAAATCCTGCTGGTAAATATTAGCCATTCGTGTGGGATTCTTAGTTGTCACCAAGAACAAAGAAAGCTCGCCAAGATCAGAGTAAAACGTAAATGCTGTTTATGTGTGTTCTTTCATCAAGAGTTTTTAGATCAACATGAATATGCTTCAGGAGATGATACACTTACCATACAGTATAATTTGAAGGTATTACGCAATCTCCGTGAAAGTGAGCGTCGTAAAAGACCAGACATATGATGCAGTGGTTAGTGGTCAACCCATAATGACAAGTCACCGGTGAACACAATCTGCCTTGTCCAGCCGCCGTTTGAGTCGTGCGTATGCATTATAATCAGTTCGAACTCCAATAGCCGTATTATACTCACTTTGGGATAAATACTCTTGAGAAAGGCATGAACTCCCTTATCCTCCCATCTAAGTGTTAAATAGTACCATTACAGTCTTTCTAAAGTGATGGATTTGGCATTAAAATAACCCGAGAAAGTTGATATGCCGTTAAATAACAAACAATCAGAAAACACTATAAATATACACAAGACTTAGCTCCACTTATTTTTGCCCTGTCGGCAGGGGCTGTAGAATTCACTGACTGCATCTCTGCAGAGGAGTAAGATCCCCACCAACGAGTGTTCTGCATATGATACTAAACTGTCCGATGGTTAGATTCCAGGAATGATGTAGCTTTGGGGAATGTGGAGCACCCCATCATTGCCAACGCTTCCAGTTCTACTCTGGTCCAGAGTGGTAACACCCGATAGACTCCAATCTATGGGTCAAATAGAACTAAACTGCGTATTTATCCTAAACTGAATTACTTGAAATAGAACTGTTTTGATATTTAAAATGTACCTATGCTAATCTGAACTGCTTGTAATAGAACTGTTGTGACATGTAAACTGCGTACTTATGCTAAAGTGAATTGCTTGAAAAAACTGTTTTAACGCTGAAACAGCACTTACACTCAACTGAATTTTTGAAATAGAACTTTTTTAGCATTTAACTTTGTGTGAACAAACACTTTACTTATTCTAAACTGTTTAACTAAAGTGAATTGGTGGAAATAGTATTTTTTGACAACTAAACTGAATTGTTTGAAATAGAACTATTCATTTGTATAAAAATAGATTTGTCATAAAAAAAACCTACAAAGATTGATATGCCATAAACACCCAAACAAGCAAAAAAAAACAAAAAACAAAACAAAACAAACAATTCACATGATTTTTCTGTTTCCAAAGAGAAAAATTCCTCTCAATATTACGAATTCAGCAAATGAAGCTTATTAGAATAAAAACGGCCGTGCGGTTTCCTGCAATGTCAGAAGCAGTATTATAGATATTTTTTGACCAATGAAGAATTAGCTAGAATAAAGAATTGACCAAAACGAAAATGTCAACACTTTATGATTGTCATATATATATATATATATATATATATATATATATATATATATATATATATATGTGTGTGTGTGTGTGTGTGTGTGTGTGTGTGATACCCCATGAAAAACATTTGAAATTCGCCCAATGAGGTGCGTTTTTCTTTGTTTTTATTTTCATCTCTATATCGTAATTTTAAATAAACTATCATTCCATATTTTTTGGATAGCCTTATACACATATATATATATATATATATATATATATATATATATGTATATGTGTGTGTGTGTGTGTGTGTGTGTGTGTGTGTGTGTGTGTGTGTGTTCAATACCCCAGGAAAAACACTAGGAATTAGCCCAGTCAGATGATGTTTTCTTTGCATTTATTTTCATTTCTAATGAGCAATTTCAAATTAACGATCATTCCCTATTCTTTTCAATAATGGGTTATTCCATACAGTTTGCTTCTGACTTTGAAAAAAGTCCTTTAATTTAAATAGTTTTATCTTATTTGATAATTTAGATGATATAAAGACAGAATGTTCAAATATTAAATTTCAAATATTTTGCGTTTAATCTGTTATTAATAAACTAAAAAATGATCATTAGGCAAAATATTCCCTGCTAAATAAAACCTCAAGTTAAAACTCCAGTTGTTATTGTTCTAATTTCCTAATTTCTGCTTGAGGTTGTGCATATTTTTTAAAATAATAGGCTTGCAGGATCTATTATTGAGAGGTGGTGTAAATAATTTTGAAATATTTAAAACGGAGGAGTCTTGAGCTGTTAAGGTAATGTGATTGACAGTTTAAGTTCTGTTGAAAACTTGGTTTTCATTGGAGGAGTTAAAGTCAGGTGACTAAAATTCAATATACTAAATTCTAAAACAGATTTTCACAAAGAATCAGTTCGCTGAGATCAGTTGAAAGAACCACATCGATTTCTATCTCTGGTCCATAACTGGTATTAGCGCTCAGAGAATCGAAAACCTAACGACACTTGTCTCCCTTTCAGTCTCTGGATACAACGGTTGCCTATCATAGTGCAATGGATCAAAGGATCTCTCGTAAAATGAGTTGATCCTCCTGAGTTGGTTTGTTCCGATACAGCAACTGGGCTGGTCTATTGTTATACTGCATTGGTGAAGAACTGCCACCCTCTCTAAAGAGACTGTTGGCACAGCTATTGTGCGCGCGGCTTTGACCTAGGGGTTGGTTGTCATAAGTATGACGTCGATTGCGATAATGGTGAGCCTTCAGCTCACCAGACGCAACATAATCAAACTGGTCATCATAACATTGACGTCTATTGTGGCAATATACATTTTCTTTTGAGTCGTGTGTTTCCCTACAGATGTCAAAAAAATGCAAGTCTTCGTTTGTGTTTTCTGTCTCATGTAACCGGCAGAATTGCTTTTAGTTTTTAAATTTTACCTTAATAGGTGTGTAGAATATGGAATGAAGCCGGCTATTCTTGTTTTATTTAGAAAATCCTCAGTGATGTTCAAGAAGCTTTCCAAGAAAGATTCTTTGAGACCTACCATGGGAAACTGTTGGATCTATATTAATGTGTCCAACTACGTTTTACCAAACAAGTTAAAACAGTTTAACTAGAAATAATGTTGCATCTTTTTTCTATGTGCATAAAAAAGACAAAATATATGTGCGCATGCGCGTGCGTATGTAGATGTGCTTTAGGAATGATTCATTCAAATGCATAGTTTGGGATATTACGTTTCTATTACGCTAAAATCTCGCTAGAAGAAAACACTTTCGCAATGTTTATAATTTATTTAATCTATTGATTCCACCTCCCTTCGAGAATATCTTTTTTGTGTAGTGAATTTTGAAACCTGAAAACGTGAGAAATTTAATTAA
>OY757919.1:21294788-21304788 GCA_963585895.1 Sepioteuthis lessoniana
TAGCTGAATTAGAACTGTTTGAATAAACTGAATAGTTTGAAATAGCAATGTTTTTGACAATTAAACTGTGTACTCATGCTAAACTGGATTATTTGACATAGAATTGATTATTTACATAAAATGGATTTGGCGTTAAATAACCTACAAAGGTTGATATGCCATAAAACCCTAAAAGAAAAGAAAAAAAGAGTTATATTGTTTCAAGCATTTTTATCAAACTCGGAGTTTCAAGATCTATTTGACTCAAGATGAGACATTTATTGATATATCTAATATCGGTTAGAGCAGAACCGGGTGTAATTGTAACAAAAAATACTTCCCTGTGTAACAGAAATTGTACCTCATATGTGGGTTCAGTATGTGCGAATAGAATTATCCTCTAATGGACTCGAGTTCAAATTTTGGACGTAGCTCTTCGCGTTTCTCTTCACGCTTATGCCCTTCAGAAAGAAATCAGTTCATCTCATCGAATCTCCATAGTCACGAGTACGTTGTGTGGAAATTGCGATCATTTAGCCTGTTTACACCAACTGGCCTAGGATAAGGAAATTTTAATTTTACTCATCACTTCTCCACGTGTTACATCATATCATTGGCAAAGAGGTTGGGGAAATAAATATCCCTTGGAAATGTATTTGACAAACTATTTTCTATGTGTACATGGTTAATAGAGCGGGTGTTTTAGCTTTGTTATATTTATTTATCAACCGTGTTACGGGATTTTTTAAAACCCAATATGATATTAAATAATCTGATGGTGAGGCTCCAGTAATACTGTAGCTTTAAGGAATGCAGAATACTCATTCAATGTTATCGCTCCCAGGACCACTCACTCAATGAGTGGTAACACTTGATAGGGTCCTATCAGTGGGTTAAATAGATTACTTTGACATTTGAACTGAGTGGAAATAAATGATTTATGCTAAATTGAACTGTTTGTTCATTTAACTGTTTGCAGATAAATGAGATATCTTTAATTGAACTACGAGTTTCATTAAATAAGTAACCAGACTTTTTTCGTATGGGTACTTTTATTGATAGTACACACATGAAACTCTCGTCCCCTTCGAAGTAATCCCCTCCGGCTGTAATGCACTTGTTGTACCGTTCAAACAATTTCTGGAAGGCCCCATGGAACTCCTCTTGTGTGAGCGTGTCGATGACCTTCGTCACAGCCTCTTACAACTCCTCAATTCTCTCATGACTACAGCCTCTGAGTTTAGGAAATAACCAAAAGTCAGGACTATAGGGAGGGTGAGGAACTGTCTTGATGCCCATCTTGGTAAAATAATCTGTGACAAGGATGGAGTTGTGGACTGGTGTATTGTCCTGCTGGAAATGCCACGAACCACGAACTGGACTCTTCCCTATGAATCTCTTCCTGAACTCCCTTAAAATCTCAACATAGTAACCCTATCCCTATCCCTAAGCCTTCGGCAAATCAACTCTGGTGTATTGACTTCCTTACTCCCTCCACACCTCTCATCATCCCTCACAGACTCCCTGTCTTCCTTGAATCTCTTATGTCACTCAAAAACAGATGCTCGATTCATGCAAGATGGTTGAAAAGCAGTCTGAAGCATTTCATACGTTTCTGTGGCATTTTTTCCAAGTTTAAAACATAATTTTATTGCATATCGTTCTTCTAAAGTGTCCTCACGTCCAAATTGCAATTTTGAAATTCACTATCTGTGACAATCAGGATTTAGTAGGGTGTATTCCAATTCCTACTGTGGCCGTTTATTTGAATCTTAAATCATAGAAATTGGCCAGTCATTTCATAAGATGTATAGCAATAACATAGTGTATTTTCAAGAGTCTACGCCAATTTTAAATACCCATACGAAAAAGTCTGGAAACCTATCGTATGCACCTCGTATATGCTGTCAAATACGGTAATGTTATTATTAGATAGGAATTCTTGAAACCATGCTACAGATGCTCGATTCATGCAATATGGTTGAAAAGCAGTCTGAAGCATTCCATACGTTTCTGTGGCATTTTTTCCAAGTTTAAAACAGAATTTTATTGCATATCATTCTTCTAAAGTGTCCTCATGTCCAGATTGCATTTTTGAAATTCACCAGCTGTAACAATCAGGTTTTGGTAGGGTGTATTCCAATTACTGCTGTAGCCGTTTATTTGAATCTGAAATCATAGAAATTGGTCTGTCATTTCATAAGATGTATAGCAATAACATACTGAATTTTCAAGAGTCAACAAGAATTTTAAATGCCTGTACAAAAAATGTCTGGAAACTTATTGAACTCACCACGTATATAGTTGATTCTTGCCTTAACCATCGTAATTTCTTTGTAGGCCAGTGAATTTTACTTAATTATGTTAACTTCTGTTTCCTTCTTGACTCACTCTGTCTCTTATAAATTCTGTCATTCGCTACATTGGGAATTTATTAGATATGATAATTCCCCAGCGACGATGATTTTGAAAAGCCTACCCGCTGTTCCTTGTCTAACGTCATTAAGATTGCTAGACAACTAATGGCAATAAAAGTCCTAGTCTATTCCTTAAGGAATGCTAAAGTTTTCACAATTGTTGATGGGATAAAGATACCATTTATGAGATCGTTATTTTGCTCGAACTGAAGGAAGCACCGATGGATATAAAACAATCAAATAATGGTGAATAATATAATTTGATAGTAATGTACTATTTGCCTAAATTGCTACCCCGTCATCTCCACAAGGGTACACTTTTCTTCATTCAACGAGAACACCAAAGTAAACTTTTACTTAAATAAATACTTACAAAACCTAGGTATATCCGTTACACATTCGTAAATGAAGGATACGAAATGAATAGCTGTAAAACAGTCCCTAACAGCAACTAAATCGTCTTTAGCTGATCATCTAATGGGGAAGGGGAAACAAAAACAAAAATTATCTTAAATATAGAATCGTCTGTTATATTATGCCTACTTTTCAGTTTTTGAGGCTATAGAATTATGTGTACATAAATAAGAATCACAATATACGGGGTAGATTATTCGTTCGAGTTAGAACCAGCTCTTTCAATATCTCTTATTGGTTCAATCAAATCACAATCTGTCCACGTCAAAGCAAAGGGAAAATAATCGAAAAGCGCATATTATTTTATTGACGTTCAGAGAAAACTGACATTCTACTTTTGCATTGCATGTGCGGCATCTGCTTAAAAATCACTGCAATCGATGATTTCTTGTATTTATAATTGCTGCTGCTTTTTTTTTTTTATTACTTATCACTTTGTACCCCGTGACCACACACCTACCGTGTTACAATATCAAACAGAAGCCACGTGGTTTATGAGTGGCTTTTCAATCACTCTCTCTCTCTAAATATATATATATATATATATATATATATATATATTAGAAGAAAACGATTGTACAGAACATAGATTAATGTTTTGCAAGGAATTTGATTTTATTTCGCCAATATGAAATTAATACGTGACAAGGAAAAAACATGTCATTTTACGAATATATATATATATATATATATATATATATATATATATGAGTGTGTGTGTGTGTGTGTGTGCGTCCTTACAGTACACCTGCTTAATATGGAAGTAGTCTATGTCTCCATCCAGAGAACGGACTTTTACCTTGGTGTTTCTATAGGGCATCATTATGGCTGCAACTGTTTCTTCTGGTAGGCCGTATGTGAGAAGGATTTACTCCATCTTTCCTCTGTGAATGGAATCAAAGACCTAAGTAAAGTCGACAAATAATATTGTTGCCTCTAGTTTTTTTTTTTTTTACCGTACATCTTCAAGAATTCTACATATAGTCAAAATTTGTGGATCTATTTCTCCGGACGCCATTTTGGTTATTCCTAAGTATGTTGTCAATTTTGGGTTCTATGTGGTTTCGTAGAAGGACATTATATATCTTGGCCGCTATGGATGTAAGAGTTATACCTCGGTAGATCTTGGCTAATCCAAGATCGCCCTTTTCAGGGAAGGGTTGGACGCATCCCTTCATCCATCTGTCGATAGGATTTTGATTAAATACGACATTACAGAGTCTGAGCAGTATGTCGTCGAATTTTCTAGTCTTCCATACTTCTCGTGGCATTTCATCGAGCCCTGCTGCCTTTCTATTTTTGATTTTACTTATAAGTCTAGTCTGCGTGCTTAGAGCACCTGGTGATAAAATTAAAGAAAATGGCTTCAAGGCAACAAAAGAAAGAAGCAGAAGGTACTCCGCAAAAGCAATTACCGACGCTGATTATGCCGATGATATAGCACTTCTGGCAAATGCACCCCCACAAGCCGAAAACCTGCTAAATAGTCTGGAACGAGCAGCTGCAGGCATTGGCCTCAATGACAATGCACACAAGACATATGTGCTTCAATCAAACGTGCGACATCTCCACATTAAATTGTTGCGCTCTGCAACTAGTTGACAAGTTCACCTACCTAGGTAGCAATGTCTCATCAACCAAGACAGACATCAACACACGACTAACAAAGGCATGGACAGCTATCGATAGACTATAGGTCATATAGAAGTCAGACCAGACCGATAAAATGAAGCACAGTTTCTTCCGAGCAACAGTAGTATCGATACTGCTATATGAATGCACCACGTGGACGCTAACAAAACGCATCGAGAAAAAAACTTGACGGTATTTACACAAGAATGCTGTGAGCAATATTGAACAAGTCCTGGAGACAGCAACCCACAAAATGGTAACTGTACGGCCACCTACCACCCGTCACGAAAACTACCAAAATCAGACAAACCAGACATGTGGGACACTGTTGGAGAAGTAGGGACGAGCTCGTAAGGGATGTACTCCTGTAGACCTCTACACAGGGACGAGTAAATGTAGGACGTCCGTTTCGAACATACATACAACAGCTATGTGCAGGTACCGGATGTAGTCAGGAAGACCGACCAAAAGCAATGGATGATAGGGAGGGTCGGCGAGAGAGGGTCAGAAATATCCGAGCTGACAGCGTGACATGATGATATATATATATATATATATATATATATATGTGTGTGTGTGTGTGTGTGTGCGTGTGTGTCTGTGTTTCTCTCTCTCTCCCTGTCTCTCTCTCTTTATATATATATATATATATATATATATATATCATCGATATATATATCTATCTATATGTCCGTGTAAGTGGGCGCGCATGCGCATATGTGTATGTGTGGCTGTGAGAGTGAGTGTAATGGTTATCGTCGTAGTTGAACACAGTGACTCATGTTCAGATAGGATACGTGGCTGTTTTCATTGCACATAACGTGAATACTCTTCCCCTATTCGTAAGTAGGTTGGTAGACTGGGGTCTTTAGAAACACTCAGAATTCAAACATGTTACACTTGGCTAAAAACTGACCTTATGTCGCATACTCTTCAAGACAAAATGGTTGCGCACACCCATACACGCACACGTATAAATAGGTTACACAGAAATGATTACATGTTTTGTCTTCACTCTGTTGACGGATATATAAAATTCATTTGTATGTACTAAAGATAAAACACGTCTTGCTGCATGTTAAACATGGACCTCGTCGAAAATAGGATTTTATTACTATAAATAATAATCAACGGGAGGGAAGGGTTAACTAATTGGAATTCACTTAATTTTGAAGTAATCGAAATTAACATATTATTTGTCCTACCATAATTCTTTTTCACAGCAAAAATAAATATTTTTTGATAAGGTTTACATCTAGTCATTCAAACAAAACATCTAACTTAATTAAACAGTGTAATTGTTTAACTGAGTTTTATACTTCTAGCGAATACCAAAATGTTTATATCGATAATTTAAAAAAAAAGCACTTATTTAAGTTTCCTCCTTTTTTTATAACAATACAAACCTCTTGCGATGATTCAAAAATATAATCAGCTATTGTTTTAGAAAAAATCAACAGTTAACATTTCTAACTGTTGTGTGAAAAATCTTAATTAGCAATAAAGATTATTAATTAATCAGCCGTAACCTTATCCGTAAATCACAGCAGATCATTATGCAATATTCATGATTAATTAAAATGTTCAGCTTAAAAGGTTCAGAACTATAAGAGCAACAAACTAATTCAAGTAGAACTTCCGCTCAAATGGTCACAATCTTAATAAAGATGTATGTTTTACCATCGTAGAATGAATAAAAAAAACACATTTAATAAGCTTACAGTGACAATAGGAACACAGAAAGACAAATTGAAAAACGTCTTCAAACACTAAAACCAAACCGTGCTGCTTTGAGATAGGATGAAAAAATTTGTGGTAATATATAAACTATAGATAAAAAAGAAAAATCAAGCTATCACAGCTGATTTAATACATCATTATCATCATGTCATGACGCAGGCACGGATATCCCTGACCCTCGCTCGCCACTTCTCCCGGCCATATGTGGGGGTCCATGGAAGTACATCACTTATGAGCTCGTCCCTGCTTCTCCAGTAGTGACTTGCATGTCTGGTTCGTCTAATTTGGATAGTTTTCGTGATGGGAGGCAGGTGGCCGTATAGTTGGTGCCTTGTGGAGTGTTAGCCAATTTGCCTGATGTCAAAACAGCAGATAATAAACACCAGTTAAAAACATTGAGACACCAGATAATATAATTTTTATAAAAATATAATTTTTATAAAAGTGTGATACGTCATCAGTGCATATTTACTGCTTTACTTATAGAACATCAACTTGAAAAAAATTGGGATCACCATGTCGTATTGGCTAATGTCTTTGACTGCAACACCGTTGTAACTCCAGTCACTCATTTGCGTTCATATTTGGAAAATGTATGAACAATCTAATCCTCAACATATTTGGATTACATTCTATGACCACTGTTCTTTAGCAACGATGAATTCGGCATTCAATAAAAGACAAAGGTTGATATTCCATTCAACAAAGAAACCAAATCACTCTCGAAAAAGTAAAGCTTTCTAAAAATAAAATTGTCCACAAATAATTTTCTTTTGACAATGGCATAAAAAGATAACAAGATAGTTACAACCAAAATGTAAATAACACAAAAGAAATATTTATATTTGTTTTATCCCTTTTGTTCATGTTTCATACATATATATATATATATATATATATATATAGATGGATATGTGTGTGTGTGTGTGTGTGTGTTACCGAAACTGTGTTGGCGGCTGATGAGGGCAAGGTATTGCACGTGCTTTCACACGTTGTATGATGAAAAAAAAATGTAATATATATATATATATATATATATGCATGTGTGTGCGTGTGTGTGTGTGTAAAGCCTATATTGCCTCTCTATTGATAATGAAAAATTCAATTGTTATGGTATCACGAGGCTTGATTAGTTGTCTGTTGCCTTGAATTTGTTTTTTGTTTTGTTTAGGCTTTTTATCAAATACAGACCAAAAAAAAACCCACGCAGTCTTAACTCCCGTATTCTCTTATTGCTTTTTAATTACCTTTTTTTTCGATCTATTACATAGAGACCTGGTCACACGATTGGATAACAAAAAGTTCTTTTCATACTATAAGGTTTTTAATATCATTTTAAATTAATTTCTTTTCTATTAGTATTTACTTTGGTTCGAACTTAGCCATGATGAATCGATACTCTATATAAATATAAATATTTAATGAATTTGTTCGCCAATGGTCCGGGAGACCTAGGTTCAATCCCAGGTCACGTCATACTAAAGACTTTAAAATGGTACTTGATACCTCCTTGCTTAGCACTCAGCAATATAAGGTACGTATCAAGGGTAGAGTAGAGCAATTCAGGGAAAGGAGTAGCGCCCTCCCCTACACATCGGTGTAGAAGCAATTGAAAAGGGAGCCTTCTGGTTGCCTTCGACTACGGTGGCCAAACTATCAACCTCTTCTATATAGAATCCTTAACGGACATTGGCAAAATAATCAAAAAATGTTCAACATCTATGATAGAAAAAAAATAGCACATTGAATCCTTTACATTTTAATATAGGGAACGGTTAGTAATACATTTATTTTATTATTTTTTTCTTCAGTTGATTCAATTTCCGATATGGTTGTTTTAATTGCTTTCATCAAGTTGGCTTTGCAGTCATATTTTTACCATCTTCAAATCATTTCATCTTCATAATTGACCAGATATTTTCGATCGGATTTAGATCAGGACTTAATGGTAGGAATTCCTTTAATTTTCTTACGAGTAAATCTTTTTTGTTAAAACAATAACTGGTAAGCTTATATACATGATTAGGAACTTTATCGTGCATAAATACACTCTTTGAAACTATGAAACTGGCATTTGTGCTATGCAATGAAAGAATAGTCTATTAAATCGTAATAGTCTCTACTATTCGATTAAACACCTTCACTGACTTTGAATGGTCAAATCTAGGTTTTGTCTACAATTCAAGCTATATAGGTAGAGTATTCACCAATGGCTCTGGAGACCTTGGTTCAATCCCAGGGCGAGTTATACCAAAGACTCAAAAAATGGTACTTTATACTACCTTGCTTAACACACAGCATTATAAGGCAAGGGTAAAGGAGAGCAATCCAGGGAAAAGTGTTGCGACATCTTCTACACATTGGTGTAGTAGCTAGGGAAAGGGAGCCTTCGGATCACCCTCGACTGCAGTCGCCAACTTTACTTTTGCTTATATAGTGTTCTATTTTTTTATGTCTTACATAGTAAAAGAACAGAAAATTGGCATGATCACCTACATGCTATGCTTTTGCGTGCTTCGTTAGGAAAATTATAGTGGTTTGGTTTGGTTTGTTGGGTATTATGGCATATCAACTTTTGTAGGTTATTTAACGCCAAATCCCTTTTTATGTAAATAACCTGTTCTATTTCAAACAATTCAGTTTAGCATAAGTACACAGTTTAATTGTCAAAAATATTTCCATTTCAAACTATTCAAGCAGTAATATGTAACTATTCAGTTAAGTGTAAATACAGTTTTAATGTCGAAAAACAGTTCTATTTGAAATAATTCAGTTAAGCATAAGCACGCAATTTAAATGTAAGTACGGTTTAATTGTCAAAAACATTTCTATTTCAAGCTATTCAGTTTAGTCAAACAATTCAGAGTAGCATTAGTATGCCGTTAGTTCTTTTTAACCGATTGGTAGGGCCCTATCAGGTGCTACCACTCCGGGCCAGAGTGGACCTAGGAGCAATGGCAATGAATGGGTACTCCACATTCCCCAAAGCTCCAGCATTTACTGGAACCTCACCATCAGATTGTAAATGTCATATCAAGGACACTCGTTAGGAGGGGTTCTTACCCCTCTGCAGAGGTGCAGTCAGTGTATTTTACAGCCCCAGCCGACTGGGCAATGAAAATTATAGATTAATCTACTTTCTTTAAAGAGTGGGAAAAGGGTGAATATTTTAATTTGCATAAGTTTTTAGCAAAAGTTTTTAGCAAAAGATTAATTAACAATATATCTAGAAGTATTTACTTTACATAGATTTGCAACTAAAAAGTGTTGGATTGGCTGAGGTCGGCAGAAATAGTTGAGGTCAGACAGGAGTTTTAGTCATGCGTACTGAATAACGTCTACTTGGTAACTAAAGTGGATCTCAAGTACTACAACTGGGTGACGTTATTTGTCGGGCGCCCCAACAAACGAGCAAATGTGGCAGGAGGCCTTTTTTATGTGGGTCCGGGCGCAGGTCTGTAGCTATGACGTGTACGGCGGCTTTAAAACTGTCTTGGGCAACGTTAGCATTTATCTCCAGGGACCAGACAATAAACCTGCCCGTGGAAGTGCCCGTGGTGTAATTGTTATTGTCGTAGTAAATGAACACGGGGACATGAGTTCAAATCCTGGACGAGACTAATTGCAATTCACATTGCACTAATACCCTTGGGAAAGGTATGAATCCTATTATTCTCCCTCCAGCTATGGGTAAATAGTAGGACAGACTAGGTTCTTCAGCCTTGGTTAGGCAACTAGTCTCGGAGAAGGAAAACTCTGAATTCAAACCTGTTAAACTCCGCTTAAAAATTGACCTTGTGTCATATCCTGCCCGAGCG
>OY757919.1:21309788-21337288 GCA_963585895.1 Sepioteuthis lessoniana
CTATTTCATACTATAGCGGCCAAACACGGCAACATTTAAACACGTGGCTGGTACAATCATTCAGAATTGTTGTCATGGCTCGTTTCTTCAAAGGGAGAAAATATGATACGAGTCCTACGAACGAGCATTGTTAAAATCATAGGATGTAACATGGTGGATGGGAATTATGGCGTATAATTCCAAAAGTGGGTCAACCGTGAGCTTCACCTAATGATGAATGGAGGAAACACATAGGTAAACGGTTAAGATCAAATCGTTGAGCCAGGAAACTCCTGCTTCTCATCTATAAAGGTTACATCAATTGATGAGAAACATAGCAATCGAGAGAATAACATGACAGACATAAAGATTGGCATAAATAAATGTAGATAAATGATAAGATTATTATGCTATTCGATATTGATAAACGAGATCAGTAAATAAGCGAAATATCATTTATTTGGGAATGTTAATTATATATGACCAAACTATCCTCATGAAGATGGGCTGAAATGATTTCCTTAAATTGCTTAAACATCTGCCAAATCGTGCCATTAACTCCCTTTTTACAAAAGATGCATATTTTCTAGTTTTCAGTTCTTAAGGGGTTTCCCAATCATCGATATTAGGTGAGTAAAGTAAAGCTGGAGACTGAGGTCGACGGAGACCAGGAGGCTCCCTTTTCAATAGCTACTACACCGAGGTGTAGGGGAGGGCGCTACTCCTTTCCCTGGATTACTCCACTTTACCCTTGATACGTACCTTCTATTGCCGAGTGTTAAGCATGAATGTATCAAGTACCGTTTTTAAAGTCTTTGATATGACGCGACCAGGGATTGAACCCAGATCTCCCGGACCATTGGCGAACACTCTACCCACTAGGCCAATGAGCCGGTTAGTATTCCTATACTGAACAGTATAAACATTTCAAGCCCAATCTGTTTTTAAACATCAGGAATATCTAAAAACGTTTTAATTGCTAATATGAATCATCTCCGGAAGTACCAGTATACATACTGAATGCTATCAATAGATGACTTTTTAATGTTCCTCTTTGCAGTTCACTGTGACTTGTATATTCCTTAGTTGACCCGGATTCCCCAGCTTAACGAATTCAACCCCACATTGTATCTAGTAAGAAAAGATAAGTGGCCTCAGGTTTTCGTTAGTTGCTATATCGTGTTTTACTAAATAACAAACCTGATTATATAATGGCAAATCTTGTTTATACACACGTATTAAATGTATATGATTTTTAAATGAATAGTTTATTGTTAACGATTTTCACATGGGCCAAGGCTCATTTATTTCCACAGTTTATGGTTTCAAGTATTGCTATCTAACATTGATTGTTCTATTTGTCACAACAGTCACTACCATTCCGAGTCAGAGTGGACAAAGTAATAATTGTAATTAATTGGTGGTGCCCGTGATGTAATGGTTATCGTCGTATGAAATGCACACGGCGACACGAGTTCAAACCCTGGACGAGATCGATTGCATTTCACATAGCACTAATAACCTTAGGAAAGGTATGAATCAAATTATTCTCCCTCCAGCTATTGGTAAATAGTAGGGCAGACTGATTTCTTTAGCCTTGGTGAGGAAACTAGGAGAAAGAAAGCTCTGAATTCAAACCTGTTAAACTCCGCTTAAAAATTGACCTTGTGTCATATCCTGCCCGAGCGGAGGTTTTGGTAAATATAATATGATAATAGAAATTAATTGGTACTCCACATTGCTCAAAACTCCAGGAGAGGAAACTGACCATCAGATAGTTTAGTGTCATATTCAGGATATTCATTGAGGTGATCTTACCCCTCTACAGAGTTGAAGTTGGCCTATCCTACTGACACAGCCAACTGATTGGTTTTGCTCCAAATTACATTAGTTAACGGTCAGATTCACAAAGATAATAAAGATCAACGAACCCAAGGACATCTGTATTGTCATTTTAATTCACTGTTCTTGTTTAATCTGGTGGAAGAATGAGACATGCTTATAGACGACGTAGACCATCACAATCTCCATATGGACAACATCTGTCGAGTTGGTCGCTTAGCAGTTTTCTCTTCAACTCTTTAACTAAAAGAAAATATTCATAACATTTCGGTCTATGGAAGTCACATTGCACCTGCCAACTTAACCAATGCTTACTAGCCAAGATTCAAACGCTTACTGCTCAATTTGCGATCAAGATGGAGGGTTATTGGTTGTTTAACCATCACTGGTCTGGGTTGCAACAACTCACCTGACTATATGGGGCGCTCACACACGAAAACCAAATTCGTTTCATCAGCTTGGTCTCCCTACAATTAAATTATCTTGAAAATAAGAAGACTACTCTAGCTACCTCTAGAAGACTTATGAGCATTAAAAAAGTACGCTTTCAATCACATCGGAAAATTCTTTTTTATTTTATTATTGATGAAAAGTGTGCTGAGCTTTCTGGCATGTTAGGAATACTTTTGAAAACATAATATACACATCATTGTACAGAAATACGTATAAACTTCGTTGATATCTTCACACAACCGTACATTCATATGTTTAACGTAACTGTTAGCGTTTGATTAAGTTTCTTTGTTTAATGGCATATCACTCTTCGTGGGTTATTTAATGCCAAAGCCATCCTCCAAGAAGAACCTCAAGGGAATAAAAGAAAACATGCTTATATATATATATATATATATATATATATATATATATATATATATATATATATATACATATATAACTCTAATTTCCCGTTTCTCTCTTCTGTCTCTGTCTCTGTCTCACACACACACACACACATACGTGGGCGCGCAAACACGCATAATCACATTTTCTTTGAAAATATAATCATTGGTCCGAGTTCAAATCCCGGATGAGGCTGCTTCCGTTTCCCTTCGCTTTGGAAAGGCATGCCTCCATCTGTTTTTCAATCTATGGGTACACATTAAGAGAGACTTGGTTCTTTTGCCTTGGCGAAATAACCAGTCTAGGAGAAGGAAAAATCTGAATTTAAACACAATTTATCCCACCTAAAATAACATTGTGTCTCATCCTACAAGTGGTGGAGAGATTGTATAGATAGATAGATAGATAGATAGATAGATAGATGCCCGGGGTGTAATGGTTATCGTCGTAGGAAATGGACACGGTGACACGAGTTCAAACCCAGGACGAGATCGATTGCATTTCACATAGCACTAATACCCTTGGGAAAGGTATGAATCCAGTTATTCTCCCTCCAGCTATGGATGAATAGTAGGACAGACTAAGTTCTTCAGCCTTGGTGAGGCAACTAGTCTAGGAGAAGGAATACTATGAATTCGAACCAGTCAAACTCCGCTTAAAAATTGACCTTGTGTCATATCCTGCCCGAGCGGAGGGGTCGGGCAAATATGATAGAGAGAGAGAGAGAGAGAAATAGAGGGTGAGAGAGAGAGAGAGAGAGAGAGAAAGAGAGGGAGTTTTAAGGGAAGAGATGGGTGTGTAAATGAAAGAGAGTAAAAACTGAAATAAATGAAAATAATAAATAAATTAATTTGGTGATAAAATTGTTGGATGAAAAGGATTGAAATTCCCAGATTAAATGAAGTATAAAAGACAGAGCTTAAGAATATTGGTTGGAAAATTTGACCCCTTTGGTACATAAAAATTATTGCTCGACAGAAAATGTATCTGAAATAATATTCCGAAAGTTAGACTGAGAAATGAATACAAAAAAAAAAAAAGATTAAGAATAACATGATATTGATTTGCCCCTCTGCCTCCAGTTCCCCCCATCTACCATGAAGCCAAAATTATGTTTTCTTTCGTAAAACGCATTACTCTTGACCTAAACACTGAAATACTTGCTATATGTTTTCCTCTCTGTACGCACATCAAAGGCACAAATTGCATTATCTACTTATAAACTTGGACCTACCTACATACACAGTTATCAAGATTGGCTTTGAATATTCTGATAGAAAACAAGAAAGAATATTCAGTACACACATAAGCACACCATATTATATATATATATATGTGTGTGTGTGTATATGTATGTATGTATGTATGTATGAGTGTGTGTATGTGTGTACGTATGAGGAACGCATCTGTTGGAAACTATTAGTTGCCAAAAACCGTTCACTCTGAATTTGGGTGTTCTCATGGCATAGTGGATAAAGTGTTAGCGGAGAGTGTTTCGATTTCCAGTCGCCCTATTACGTTTTCTTTCGGATTAATACCATTCAGAATCTTATGAACTCCCATATCTCTCCTGCAAAGTGTTAAACCCTCAGCATCCCTATTATGATGTGCTGCTAATACGGATATCCATGACTCTGTCTCGCCAGACGTTTCTATCGTACATCGCAAAGGGCGGGTTCTATCGACTACGTCCTGGGTACATACAGAGCTGTTGTAAATAATTTCTAGTTGGTTGTCCAACACCTGCTTGTCCGTTCGACGGGTCCACGGGAGAACATTACTTATGAGTTCCTCCTTATCCTGCATGTTTTTTTCGTCTGATTTAGATGATTTTAGAGATAGGAAATAAGTAATCGTATAGCTGGAGTTTTGTAGGAGGTTTCTTCCATGTTTTGGTCCATAGAAGTCGTAGCATTCTAGGGCTATTGCCGTCTAGCTGTTTCTCCATAGGCTTAGTCAACGTCAATGTGGTACATCCATATAATAGTAATCAACTAGACATCAAACTAAGACAGTTTACGCACGGGTTAAATAGTACAACTAAACCTTTTTTACAAGGATGAATTTAACAGTAAATAACCTATGATTAAACGAATACGTGGTGCCTTCAATAAGTTTCCAGACTTTTTTGTACATGCATTTAAAATTGTCGTAGACGCTTGAAAATTCTGTATGTTATAGCTATACATTGTATGAGATGACTGACCAATTTTTATAATTTCAAGTTGAAAGGAACTGCTACAGCAGGAACTGGAATACACCCTACTAAAGCCTGATTGTCAAAGCTGGTGGATTTCAAAAATGCAATCTGGACGTGAGGACACTTTATAAGAACGTTTTGCAATAAAATTCTGTTTTAAACTCGGAAAAAATGCCACAAAAACGTATTGAATGCTTCAAACTGCTTTTTCGTCGATCTTGCATGAATCGAACATCAGTTTTTGAGTGGTACAAGAGATTCAAGATATGGAGTCTGTGAGGGATGATGGGAGGTGTGGGAGGAGTAAGGAAGTCAATACACCAGAGTTGATTGGCCAAAGGATAGGGTTACTATGTTGAAGTCGTAATGGAGTTCAGGAAGAGACTCCGTCGAAAGAGGCCAGCACTCTTTAAATCAGGTCAGTAGCATTTCCACCAGAACAATGCACCAGTCCACAACACCATCCTTGTTACAGACTATTTGACCAAGATAGGCATCAGGAGAGTTCCTCAGCCTCCCTATAGTCCAGACCTTGGTCCCTGTGAATTTTGGTTATTCCCTAATCTAAGAGGCTGTCGTTATGAGGCAATTGAGGAGATAAAAGAGGCTGTGACGTAGGTCATTGACACGCTCATATAAGAGGACTTCCATTGGGTCTTCCAGAAGTTATTGGAACGGTACAACAAGTGCATTGCAGCTGGATGAGATTACTTCAAAGGGGACTAGAGTTTTATGAGTGTGCTATCAATAAAAGTGCCCATACGAAAAAAGTCTGGAAACTTATTTAATGATCCTCGTAAACAAGGAAAGCATCATGACTTAAGCTCTATCAATGATATTGAGCACCCTTTATTTATATAATATAACAAAATACATTATCAATACTAATATATATATATATATGTGTGTGTGTGTGTGTGTTTGCTTTTGAGCACTTGAGTGGAGAATTGCCGATTCCCATATCCACGTAAATACAAAGCCCTTCTCGTGAATTGACCACTCCGGTAGCCGATAGCGTATATGTAAAATATATTCCTAAAAAAATCTGTTGCTTAAAATTAGAAAGACGATAGTACTAGGGTAAGATATCGGACTGACGTAAAGTCACCAGAGTTTCGATTCCAGCTTGAAGAATCCCTTAAGAGTTATGATATAAGTAAACATTCATTATATATATATATATATAAATATATATAACGCATGTTGTGAACTTAAAACTTTTAACGCATAGCATTATCTGTTTCCTCTCTGTAACAGCATCATTCTGCCATAAAATGAAATGACAACGAAAACCTCCCTGAGTAGCAATTACTGATTCGGTAGTCATTAAAAACCTTTCTATAGCATACGTACAGTTTGCACCCGAGCAAGCCAGGGTAAGAATTGATCGTATTTTTATTAAAATTTGTCAGACATCATCTAGATAGAGTTATAATTACAACTTGGCTAAGTTGACTTACACCACACAGGTGAACCTCTTACATCTACCAAAGGATAAAAGCGTATAAATAAAAACATCAATATGCGCTGACACACGTACCAATTAGTGTGCGTGTGTCTGTGTGTGTGCGTTCTAGACCGTTTCTATATGTATATGTTCAGGCATATTTCGTTTTTTTGTTCCCTTTGATTTAAACACTGTAGACCCTGAGCATGCATACGGTTATATATATATATATATATATATATATATATATATTTGCAGGTGAGAGTGAATATATAAGTGTTCCTATCTATCAATCTATCAACATATATATATATATATATATATATACACAATTAATTCACAGATATATATATATATATATATATATATATATATATATATATATATATATATATATATAACATTAATTCACAGATAAATGTATGTAATTAAACGCAGATTCATACATACTAAGTAGTTGGTGTGTGCATGCCCGTTTGTATATATATATATACACAGAGTGTGTGAGTGAGAGAGAGAGAAAGAGGGAGAGAGGGGAATGCACACTGATTTTTTTCAATTATCAGGATGCGTACGTTTTGGGAGGAAAAAACGATTTTATATCTACGTACTTCATTTTTTACTACTTAAGTTTTGGGAAGAAAAAATCGAAAACCTCTCTGAACTTGCCTTATTGCATGTCATCTTCAAATCGGATTTCCATTGCTTAAAATTTGGCCATCACTCTGTTTAAATTGCAAGCTGAAATTGACAAACCTGATTCCATTTTGCTCTTATGAAGATGAAAACAGGAAGAACATGACCTCTGTTTTTTCAATACATGAATTTTTTACTGCGCCAATACCAGAAATAAATGGCAGCAAAGAAACACTCTCTTTTTCGTGAGATATTTCTTTTTTTAACAAAACCTCCTCTCATAACAAGGCATGGACTACAGCTTTTTAAAACAAATTACGTACCTGGAATTCAAAGAATATATATATATATATATATATATATATATATATATATATATATATATATATACATATCATGTCTTAAGTTATTAAGCAAATACCATAAACTTCAACAATTCAAATTGAAGTGGGGAAAGGTCTACTACTGAACAATCTATATAGATGTCACAAAACCTAAGTTAAAACTTTGTCCAGTATTAATATATTTTATTAAAGTTATTGAAGTTATTTGATGTATTCTAAAAATACTCCGATCGGACGTTATTTGGCAAAAACAAATAATCAGATTTGAAAAGGTCATAAAATAATCAAAAATTGCTCAACGACTATAATAGAAAAAATAATTAACACATACGAGGTTCATTCAATAAGTTTCTAGACTGTTTTCGTATGGGTATTTAAAATTACCGTAGACACATGAAAATTCAGTATGTTTTTGCGAAACATCTTATGAGATGACTGACCAATTCTTATGATTTCAGGTTCAAATGAACATCTACAGCAGCAATCGGAATAAACCCTACTAATCAGGGAGTCTGTGAGGGATAATGAGATGTGTGGGAGGAGTAAGGAAGTCAATACACCAGAGTTGATTGAGAAGTCTAGGAGTCTAGGAGAAGGAAAACTCTGAACTCAAACCTGTTAAACTCCGCTTAAAGACTGACCTTGTCTCATATCCTGCCCGAGCGGAGGGGTTGGTAAATATGATAAATGAGTTCTTTTAAAAATGATAGCAAAATTTATCAACCTTATGCATAGTGTGAAAATGAGATATGTATTCATCAGACGAAATGTAATATACTGGCTTAGCTGGCAGGGAGTGCTGTAGATGAACTTACCAAATTCAACGCGGTTGTAAAATAACATCAACATAGTGGTTTCACCGGAAAAAAAGGACGATGGCGAGAATTGTAATTTATTGCCTATGGATAGAGTGACAGATACTTCCGTTCGCAGATATGATCAACAAATTACCGGAAAAAAAACGGAAGTATGTAATTTCCGATAACCAGCCATAAACAGAAAATACGTGGGTGAAGAGGCGTGTTCATGTTTCAACGTGTGAGTTGAAAGACAATATGAGGTCTATAATTTTGGACAGAGCAAGAGACCCGCTGGTCACTCAAGCAAACTTGTCAACTCCTCCGTGTGTGTTCTCCAGCAGTCGCTCTAATACACACAAAGGACATCTCCACAGAAGAAAGATATGTACGAACTCTCTCTGACTGTATTGCTACTTCACCCAAACGTCGGCGTCGAAGAATACAAATATTCATTACATTTTTATTTATCGAGGTTGTCTTCGTAGTTTGTCCAGTGGTACAATATATGATATTAATAAAACATCATCATGTTATTTCATAATAGATTCGTGAGATTTATAGTTATCTTGTTGTGTTGGTGATTTGAATAAATCTAAACGTTAAGTGGGTGGATGATAGGGTTCAGTTTGAATTTAAGGCTGTTATTGCTTAAGAGGTGACGTGAGCATATAAGAGGAGACTGGGAAAACAAATTGGATTGTTTTTGGACGCTGAACTGCACATGTATGTGAAAATGTCTGCCTGCATGTGCTTTCTACCGTGTTCCGAAAACGCCTCATTGAATAATCTGTAAGAAGACGTCGTACTTAAAAAGTTTCAATAAAGTAAGACATGCGTACAAATGGTCATGTGTTTCTTATTCTTCCCAGCAAGAGACTTCTCCAAATTCACACCAAGGGTCCACAATTAAAGAAAGGATAACTTTCTTTAATTGTGGAAGCATGGAGAGAGTTCATCATTATCAAACGTATCATGGTGGTGCAAGCGATCATAGTCCGTCCTAAGGCAGAAGAGGGCCAATAAATAATGACTGAAAATATTAGAGAAGGATCAATACAAATCATCACCTGTATGAATAACAGCATAAATATCATACCAACTTTATAAATCAATCCATTGTTAGATGTCCCCTACAATAGACAGTATTCATTTTGTAATCAACGATGGTTACCAGCTTTAAATAAATAGTTATTTAAACTTAAAATACATTGGACTGTATATTGGCTTTCTAATGATGTTATCATCCAACCATATAACTTATACTGACATCATAAAATGGACCATTCATTGCTGAGATCTTGTACACAAACATTGTACGTGAATGTTTCGGAAATTATATTCTCGTTAAGATTTAGTGTAATGTCCTGTTATCGACTCAATTCATTCGGATCTTACTTCATAGAATTATTTGCTTCAATGTTGTAAATACAATAAAGGACTGTATGAAGTAGCAGCTGCATCTTGATCTGACATTCCAACGAAGTGATGGAAAGCCAACTATGTCCGGCGGTGTTAAGGTCTTGGTAATGATTGTGTTTGGTTCTTTGTTTGATTGCATATCAACCTTTGTAGGTTATTTAATGCCAAAGTCATTCTTCTAGAACAGGAGTGGTACTATTTAACCCATTCCCGGGAGGACAATGGGGTTCATACCTTTCCCTTGGGTATTCTCCCGAAAGTGAACGCAATAGCGTGACTGGAGTTCGAACTCACTTACTAAGAATCCGCTGTCCATCGTTTTAACCATTACACCACGCGGACACCCTCACTGTGTAATGGTAATGTTCATTTTGTGCTGAAAAATGCCGGGCAAAAATTTATTATCATTATCTATTATCTAGTTTTCATCTCAATCGAGATACCGCAGTCCCACCCATTCTCTCTTTCTGGATCAGGGTTTTAATATATATACATATATATATATATATATATATATAACTATTATTTTGCTATGCATAAATATATATATATATATATATATATATTTATATATATATGTATATTATGATATGTAAGGTCGGCTGGTATGTTTGTGTCCCCAGGCACTAGGGCTTAGTTTCATAAGCGTTTGCAAATCATCTATTGCAACTTATCTTTCATCTCTATCAAGATACCTACTTCAGTTCTAATCTCTCTCTGTTTCGTTTTCAATGTTTTAATATATGTATATATATATATATATATATATATCATTATTATTATGCCACACACACACACAAATATATATATATATATATATATATATATATATATATATGTCATTATTATGCCATATATATATATATATATATAGTATTATGATATATGTAAGGGCGGCTGGTATATTCGTATCCCAAGGCACTACGTTTTATTTTCATTAATGTTTGCACATTTTTTACATAGTGAAATGTCTAGTTTGCGTATTTTTTAAAGGTTCCCAAAATTTCTACAATCTTTCTTCAATATACGTTCACGTAATCAATAAAGTCATCGACCGTTGTTGCAAAATGGCAACATTTGAACTCATTTACAAATTTAGGACAATGGTCGATGTCCGCTAGGGCTAAAGTCGGTGAATAGGGTCGATGTATAAAGTGATAATCCTTAATAGTAGCAAGATCTGCAGCCAAATTTGGAGCTGGTACATTGTATTATTTTATTTACCACGCAGTATTTTTTCTCATTTCAGTAGCTTTTGTTAATTATATAACGTTCAGAAGAAAAGTGAAAATATAACTGTTGTATAGCCACATAATATATTTACATGCGGAAACAAAATCAACAATAATGACAAACGAAGACACTTCTTTAGAAAAATATACCTCTCACACTTTATTCGAAATGTTTGTGAAAGGGTTACGAAAGGGTTATGTGTGAGAGGTGAGTTGGGAACTGAACAAACTGCAACAATTCCTTTGTCTTGAGCAGCATTTCTTTCTCGTTCTGCTAGGCTGCTCAATCGGGGGTCCTGCGGGCCTATAGCCCTCTGCTGGGTGCTCGTTCTCTCAACAGCATCCTATTTCCAACTCTGACACCAACTAACTCGAACTGTCTGTCGCACCGTGTTATATCATTGCTTGTCGTCCACCTGCTTCCTGTGAGCGTCGCATTTGCACCCAATTCAACCCGTCTACGGTCAAGGCTATATCTTGAAGTCTTCGACTGGATGCATCTGTTCCTCAATTGATGGCTGGGTCGGAGGTCAATATGTTACATAATATCATCATATATGTTTCAGTTTACTCAACATAAAAATGAATTGGCACTACGGGTGGATTCCAGCGCGTGATTCCATACATTGATCAAACTCACTACATTGTAAACTCACTACCCCATTATAGTCTATAATTTAATGTGGAATGAATGTTGCTGTGGAGTTGTACTTCATACGTGGATCATTAAATAAGTTTCCAGACTTTTTTCGTATGGGCACTTTTATTGATAGTATGCACATAAAACTCTAGTCATCTTCGTAGTCATCTCCTCCGGCTGTAATGCACTTGTTGTACCCTTCCAAGAACTTCATGAAGACCCCAAGTAAGTCCTCTTGTGTCAGCGTGTCAATGACATTCTTCACAGCCTCTCTTATCTCCTCAATTGTCTCATAACGACAGCCTCTTAGCTAAGGGAATAACCAAATATCACAGAGAGCGTGAGGAACTGTCTGGATGCCTATCTTGGTCAAATAGTCTGTGACAAGGATGGAGTTGGGGACTGGTGCATTGTCCGGGTGGAAATGCCACTGACCCGATTTGAAGATTGCTGGTGCTTCCGACGGAATCTCTTCCTGCACTCCATTAAAACCTCACCATAGTAAAAACTAACCCTAACCCTTTGGCCAATCAACTCTGGTGTATTGACTTCTTTACTCCTCCCATACCTCACATCATACCTCACAGACTCCCTGCCTTCCTTGAATCTCTTATGCCACTCAAAAACTGATTCTCAATTTATGCAAGATGGTGGAAAAGCACTGTGAAGCATTCCATACGTTTCTGTGGAATGTTTTCTAAGTTCAAAACAGAATTTTAATGCATATCACTCTTCCAAAGGGTCAGATTTCCTTTTTGAAATTCACCAGCTGTGTCTATCTGGCCTTAGTAGGGTGTATTCCAATTGCTGGTGTAGGTGTTCATTTGAAGCTGAAATCATAAAAATTGGTCAGTCATCTCATAAGATGTATAACATTAACATATTGAATTTTCAAGAATTTTCAAATTGAAAGGACTATACGAAAACAGTCTGTAAACTTATCGTATACTCCTTGTATGTGTTAATTTTTTTTTCTTTTATAGACGTTGAACAATTTTTGATTATTTTATGACCTTTTCAAATCTGATGATTTGTTTTTGCCAAATAACGTCCGATCAGAGTATTTTTTGAATACATCAAATAACTTCAATCACTTAAATAAAACATAGTAATACTTGCCTCAGTTTTAACTTAGACTTTGTGACACCTATATAGATTGTTCAATAGTAGACATTTCACCAGAGAAATTTGAATTTTTGAAGTTTATGGTATTTGCTTAATAACTTCAGATATAATATATATATATGTATATATATATATATATATATATATATATATATATTCTTTGAATTATATATATATATATACATATTTACCAACCCCTTCACTGGAGTAGCATATGACAAATGGTCCATTTTTAAGCAGAGTTTAACAGGTTTGAATTCAGTGTTTTCCTTCTCCTAGACTTGTTGCCTCACCAAGGCTAAAGAATCTAGTCTGTCCTACTATTTACCCATAGCTGGAGGGAGAATAATTGGCTTCATACCTTTCCAAGGATATTAGTGCTATATATATATATATATATATATATATATATATATATTCTTTGAATTCCAGCTATATATATATATATATATATATATATATATATATATATATATATATATATATGTATATTCTTTGAATTCCAATTGCTGCTGTAGCTGTTCATTTGAACGTGAAATCATAAAACTTAGTCAGTCATCTCATAAGATGTATAGCAATAACATACTACATTTTCAAGAGTCTACGTCAATTATAAAGGCCTGTACAAAAAAATCTTGAATCTTATTGAATGCACCACCTATTCGTTTAATCCTAGGTTATTTACTGTTAAATTTATCCTTATTAAATGCACCACGTATACTTGACTGCTATTTCGAAGTTAACGAGTTCAAGTTCGAGTTCGACGATTACATTCTTTAAATAAAGAAACCAAAGCCAAAACAAAAAAATATTGCAAATCGTTCCTACCAGACCTCTGGGTCAAAACTATTTTTCTGAAACGAAATCTGCATCCATATTCATATATTTTGGGGACAGTTTTCCTACTTATCGCAGATACAAAAGTGGTATTATATCATCACCGTATCCCTGAATATCCCTGACCCTCTCTCGCCACTTCTCCCTATCGTTCATCGCCCCTGGCAGGTCTTCAGGGCTACATTCCATATCCTCACATAGCTGATGTATATATGTTCGAGCTGGTCGTCGTGCTTTTGCCATATGTGGGGGTCCATAGGAGTACATCACTTTTGAGCTCGTCCTTGTTTCACCAGCAGTGTGAGAATGATGCGAGCAATATTGAACAAGTCCTAGCGGCAACACCTCACAAGGCAACATCTATACGGCCACCTGCCTCCCATCACGAAAACTATCCAAGTTAGACGAATCAGACATGCAGGGATTATATATATATATATATATATATATATATATATATATATATATATATATATATGTATGTATTCTTCAGTTCAGTCAATCTGAGTAGGAAATAACTCCGTCAGGACAATTAAATCATTCAAATTTCTGTAAGTAAAGAAAAACTGAAATTGGCCGAAACGCGGGGCAACTCCTAACCCCTCTTCACCCACCGTCAAGTCTTCCCCCTTGTAGTCATTCTGGCTGTATTCATTATATCCATTGGATCTGAAGAAGTCCTGTTAAATTTTGAGTTATTGATTCGTATCAATACTCATAGCAGGATTGAAATAAATATATAATCCTAAAGTGACCGGATTTTAGTTTTTCTTTAAGGTATATATATATATATATATATATATATATATATATATATATTGTCATCCACAGAAAGATCTGTTTCGTTCTATCAGAACTCATTAGTGTGGCTAGGCATACTAGATTACCCTAGCTGGGATCGAAAGTCGGTTGACTCAAACGCCAATCCAAGACTCTACCCCTCAGCCACAAGGAAACCAGCAGCAGCGAAGTAAATTTTAAACGGTAATGAATCACAATTACTATTGTTTACACACATCCGCTTAACGGCTACCGAGAGCTCAATTCATATATGAAGAGCCTTGCATATAAGCTAACACACACACACACACACATATATATATATATATATATATATATATATATATATATATATATATATATATATATATATATATATATTAAACCCCTCTGCATGAACAGGAGGAGAAAGCTGGTCAATTTTTAAACGGAATTTAATACATCTAATTTAGTTTTCCTCTTCTTGAACGGTTGGCATAACAAAGTTAATGAACGAAATCTCCCCTACTTTTTAACAAGCGGGAGACTAGTCAGATGTATACCTTTCCCTAGGATATAAGTGCTATGAAAAATGCCAACTACCTTGTCCAAGATTTCTAAACATCGGGTCGGATGTTATTAAGAAGCAGGGCATAATTAACGTTGGCAGCTATGGCAATAAGATTATTTCTTTAATAGTTATTTCGTGATTCCGGGGTCACTTTTCTTGCCGAGGTGAAGGATGCCATCTTTCGTCCCTGTATCCGTTGTTTTCTATGCATTTGTTTGCATAATGAAAGAAGTACAACTATATATATATATATATATATATATATATATATTTATATATATATGCACACACAGACACACACACAGACACAAACATATATATATATATATATATATATAGAGAGAGAGAGAGAGAGATTGTGCATGTCATCCACAGTCAGACTTTTTCATAGTATCAGTGTGGCTAGACATGTGAGATGCTTCAAACCAGGATCGAAACCCAGCTGACTTTACACCAGTTTGCTAACTTACTGCAGATTGGCAGCCTCAGTGTACGTGATGGAATTTAACGTATAGGTATTATTTCATATATATATATATATATATATATATATATATATATATATATATATATATATATATATATATATATATATATATATATATATATATATATATATATATATATATATATATGCGTGTGTTTGCGTGTGTGTGTTAGGTTTCATGTTAGGATCAATTCATTCCATATAAAGGGAACATATATATCTATTCTCAAAAATAGTTTTCGATTTAAATTCATGAGATTAACTTAATAATTTTTTTCAGAATTCCAGTTTGACTTTTTCGAGTGGCAAAAGCTCGAATAGAAGTGTCTATTTCTTGACACGCTCTCATTGCAAGTTCATGCACCTTATGACAATAATGACTGGGATCTGTGTGTATACTGCAAGTTAAATGCTACAAATTACAAAAGGATGGATCAAAGTAAAAAAAATAGTGACAGATTTTAAAGTCATTTCTGAACATGACTATACAGAGTATATCATATTTACCCGACCCCTCCGCTCGGGCAGGATATGACACAAAGTCCATTTTTAAACGAAGTTCAACAGGTTTGAATTCAGAGTTTTCCTTCTCCCAGACTAGTTGCCTCACCAAGGCTGAGGAACCAAGTCTGTCCTACTATTTACCCATAGCTGGAGGGATAATAATTGGATTCATACCTTTCCCAAGGGTATTAGTGCTATGTGAAATGCAATCAGTCTGGACCAGGATTTTAACTCGTGTCACCGTGCCCAATTCCTACGACGATAACCATTACACGACGGGCACCTCTGCCAGTGTATATTCATGATGTGCTTGAATATTATTTAAATAAATGTCCAGATACAAACAAGACTTACAAGCATTGCTTGAATTTGTTACCCGCTTTAAATCATAAATACGATACGGGAATTAAATTCTTGTTATCAATGTAAAAAAAAAGGTGCATTTGATGTCTTGATTTCAAATTAAGATTATTTCCCCATACTTTGGAAACACAAATCCATTTCTCGTCTCCATTTTTTATTTATGGAAAACTAGTACGATAGACTGGATCCTTTAGCCCTGCAAAGAGGAAATGCTCAAGATGAAGGAAAAGTTTGTATTCAAATATCCCACCACTGCTTCAGGTAACTTGCCATCTCGAAGTCTTAAAAACTAAGACAGTGGTCCCAAAAATAGGCGAGGAGAATATCGGAATCATTAAGAAAGGGCACCTAATGCATGGGCAACTGTTTGCTTTGGTTTGGTGTGTGTTTCATATCAAGAATCGTTTGTTATTCAATGTCAAATCTTCTTTTTACAGATATATGCATGATTTGTAAACCCATTTTGTAGAAACATATCAAACAAACCTGAACTCAATATTTTGCCCCCAGTTAAATGGTTACAAGTTTTTCTAACGCGAATACTACTAATATTAATTATTTATTTGCACACAGTTAGATGGTTCCCTGTATTGCTATATATCATTAACAATATAGCAGTAGTCATTTGGCTGCACACAATAAAGTCGTTACAAGTATTGCTATTTAACACAAATTATTCTATTTAACTGTATTAATTGATTTGCGAACAGTTAACGGGTTCTGGGTATTGCTATGTATCACAAAAAAATAATTAGTCATCAGTGCTTAGTTTACACACAGTTAAATGATCAAACCGATCTTTTTCTAACAATTCAATTCGGCATCTGTAGAGTTTAAATGTCGAGCCGTTCTATTTGATGTTACCACTCCTGAGAAGGATGTGAGTAAAAAAGTAGTTGAAATTCCCCCAAATTCCAGCATTAGTGGAGCATCACCATCAGATTGTTTGCCTAGTCGGCAAGAGCTGTAGAACACACCAGCTGCACCTCTGCAGAGTGTTAACCCCCCCATAATGAGTGTCCTGGGTATGATGTGGTTCCAGTTATGCTGGAGCCTTAGGGAATGCGGATTATCTCTTCATTGTTATCGCTCCCAGGTCAACTATGTTCTTTAGTGCTTGCACCTGATAGGTTCCGATGTATGGGTCAAACAGAACTAAAATGCGTACTTATGCAAACTGAATTGCTTAAAATATAACTGCTTTGACATTCAAACTGCGTTCTTATACTAAACTGAATTGCTTGGAATAGAACTGTTTTGACATTGAAACTGTACTTACGAAAAACTGAATTATTTGAAATAGAACTGTTCGACTAAAATGAATAGCTTCAAATAGAAATGTTTGACAATTAAACTGTGTACTCATGCTAAACTGGATTGTTTGAAAAAGAACGGATTATTTGAAAAACAATGGATCTGGCGTTAAATTATCTAAAAAGGCTGATATCCAATAAAACCCAAAGACCAACCAATAACCATCAGATTGTTGAGTGTCATATACAGGTCATTTGTTGGGGGCCGTCTACCCCTCGGCAGAGATGATGTCGATGTATTCTAACGCCTCAGCAGACAAGGCTATGACCAACTGCTTGTCTTGCTCGTAGCCATACCAAGGCATATGTTAGGTTCAAGGTGCAGTCTATATATATATATATATATATATATATATATATATATATATATAATGACTTATTGAATTAATAGCACTTACGGTAAGGGAAAAATCCTGCAAGTAATTCGAAGATAAAAATAAACAACGAATCACTGTCTTAGGGATATATATATATATATATATATATATATATATATATATATATATATATGTTGGGAAAAAAAAGAAAAACCCTACCTTGTCATACCAATTGAAAAAAATCAACAGATACGCAATTGATGGGTCAAAAGAAAAAAAAGAACACCGTAATTGCTGCTAAGCTACAAGTGCAAAAAAGTGCTCAATACTAAGTAGAGCAAAATAGTGAAAAAAATTATTTCGGGAGTCAGGAACCAACCTACTACAGTTATCAGGGTACCTAATCCCGACTCCGAAATAGTTTTTGTCACTATATATATAGAGATAGATTGTTTCTATTAACGTTTCAGTTCATGCTACAGTCATTTGGATAGGAATGAATCTTTCTGTTCTTCTTAAATAGTTGACTTGGTTCTTAAAATTTAGGTAGACTACCAGTCTGGAAGAAGGAAAGCCTTTAATCAAAACTTGAGCAGTGTAATCCTGAAGGACCTATGACATATTTGGAGCACCAATCTCCTTTAACCAGCTAATATTTAAGGTGTATTTGGCTCTACACAAGGTTCTCAAATTAAATGTGAAGGTCATGTAATGTTTCTCTTCTCTGACAGAATCATTAGTTCTCGCACTCCGAGATCAACTGGAGCGTCCATAATATGTACATAATTTAGATAATTTCATTATGAAAATATTTCTTTTATTTAACACCAAGATTCTTGTCACATTTAATGTGGTCTTGTTGGGTGTTGATATTGCTTTCATAGGTCACTATTAGCAAAATATAATGTCTGAATATTTAAGGTGTTAGATTGTTTGATATTATATTAGAAATGAACCTAAGACAAATTCTTTAAAAATATGTCATTAAGCTGGTACTTTCATATATATATATATATATATATATATATATATATATGTGTGTGTGTGTGTATATATATATATAAATATTTAATAACTAATATTGCTAACTATTAGTAAACCTTTCCTACTGAACGTTTTTAATCAAAATACTTAAAACGTTCCAACTAACAATTTTAAAACAAAACGCTACAAATGATTAAAGCAATAAAACCCAAACTGCCAACTACACGAACCCTGATGACGACCAAAAGTATGGTCGAAAGCACATAGATAAAATATATAGCACAATTTGTTTACCACCTGGATCCTGACAAAAGAAAAATAAGAAGAAAACTTGAAAATTTACAATTGAAAATGATAGTGTTGTATCGTTTTTAATAAAACTTGCTTTCATAACAACTTGCGGCTTAAATATACATTCTTGAATATATATATATATATATATATATATATATATATGGATAGAGAACCGGAGATACATAGATAGAGTAACATACATACATACATACATACATACATACATACATAAGATAGAGATATAGACGTGTTTGTGTGTATGTTAGTGTGTTTCATTGTTGGCCTCAATATCATTACATTTAGGAGTCGGTTGTGTTGTAATGGTTATCGTCGTACAAACTGTACACGGCTTCTCAGTTTCAAATCCTGAACGAGGCTGTTTGCATCTTTCATAGGTATATATCCATCTTTTCTCCCTCAACTTATATGTAAATAGTTGGGCAGACTTGGCTCTTAACATTCTAGACTAGGAAAAGGAAAACTTTCTTGTAAAACCTGTTTAACTCCACATAAAAATTATATTTTTTGCATTTTGATCGTTGAGAAGTAAACTGAATTTTTTATTTTAATTTCATATGTTTGAAAAATTGGTCATTCCCCTGTCTCATTCGACCTTGGCGGTGAGTCAAATATGTAATTTTCCTGATCCAGACTATTTTCGTGTATAAATCATACACATATAAAAGAAAATTTAATGCGAAATTCCCCTTGTCGACAGTTCCCAACAAATAGACATTATTGCGTTTGGTTAATAGACTGGCAGAGCATAGTGACGAGCGGAAGAAGACCGGTAATTGCTCATTTTCATTTCTTTTCTTGTTGTTGAGGTGGAGTTGCAAATGCTCATCCAATCTCCTGAAAGCCGAGCTTGGAAACCCAATTTTGTTGTTGTAAGTTGGATTTGACTGCTACTTCAAAATCCCTATAGCCAACCCCACCTCCTCGAGCAAGACGCGAAACAAGGTCTATTTTAAGCGGAATAAATCTAATTTTTCCAGACTGGTTGCCGTATCAAGGATAAGGAGCACAATCTGTCCAACTATTCATCCATAACCATATGGGTACATTTTTTTCCATAAAATATTAGCACGAAGTGAAATTCAAAGCAGTCTAGTCTAGGGTTTGAACTCAATTCACTGATTTTATTTCCTACGACAACAACCAGTACATTTAGTGCAACTCTTACTAGTTGTACTATATTTATATCCCGAAAGGTGGTGTAATGGTTATCGTCGTAGGAAATGGACACGGCGACACGAGTTCAAATCCTGGACGAGACTGATTGCATTTCACATAGCACTAATACCCTTGGGTTAAGGTATAAATCCAATTATTCTCCCTCCAGCTATGGGTAAATAGTAGGGCAGACTAGGTTCTTCAGCCTTGAATTCAAACCTGTTAAACTCCGCTTAAAAATTGACCTTGTGTCATATCCTGCCCGAGCGGAGGGGTTGGTAAATGTGATAACTAAAGGACACAGAATAACCTGCCGTTTATTCATAACGGTTTCATGCCTTTCCAAAAAATACTGTTTGAAAATGAAAAAAAAAAATGGCAGTCAAATCACTGTTTCCCAACTAGTAAATTTTATAATGCCACTCACATCTCTCTAACTGACTACCTGCCTAGCTCTCTATTTGACTGTTTATCTTTCTATATGACTACATCTCTACCTGTCTATCTCTCTATCTGACCACTTCGCTATCTGACTACCTCTCTATCTGACTGTCTCTCTGACTATTTCGCTATTTGAATTTTTCTCTATATCTCTACTTCTCTATTTGACTACCTCTCTATCTGATTACCTCTCAATAAGAGTTCCTCTCAAGCTGATGATCTCTTTAGCCGTTAAGGAAAAGAAAAGGAAAAAAATACAGACTAACTAAGGCAATAGCGACAAAGACCCATAAGATTTTCGAGTTTTGCCGCTAATTTCCAGATGTCCACAAAAACAGTTTTGGATTTAAACACTGAGGTTCACATGGTTGGTTGGTTAGGGTTTTATGGCATATCAACCTTTGAAGGTTATTTAATGTGAAATCCATCTTTATGCAAATAGTCGTGTTATGCAATTTAGTTTGGCATAAACACACAGTTTAAATGCAAAAAACGGTACTCAAACCATAGTTTAGTTCTATTTGACCCATAGATAGGACCCTTATCAGGTGCAGCCACCTCGGGCCAGAGTAGAACAGGGAGGAATAGCGATGACGGGGTACTTTGCTTTCCCTAAAGCTCCGGAATTACGGGAACCTCCCCATCAGATTACTTAGGGTCATATCCAGGACACTCATTGGGGGGGGTCTTACCCTTTTTCAGAGAATCAGTCGGTGTATTCTACACCCCCAGCTGACAGTGCAAAGGTTCACATAGGATAACAGCTATCTCTGTACAAAATAGACTTGGCGATCATTGTTCAAACTTCTTACTTATGCTAAACTGAGTTGCTTGAAATAGAACTGTTTATATGTATAAAATGTATTTAGCATTAAATATCCTACAATGGTTGATATGCCATAAAACCAAACCAAATCAAAATGACTTAATTCGGCATTAAATAACCTGAAAAGGGTTAATACACTGTAAAACAAAATAAAACAACCAACCAACCAAACTTGATTCACTCTGACCAGCAATGGTAATAGATATTTGGGTCAAATAGATCTGTTAGAAAATGATTATTATTTAATTGTAATATATGTGACCATGAAACTAGGTGCAGAATATTAGTATTTGCTTGGAATACTTGAAACCATATGACTGTGTGCAAATTATTTGTATGAAGAATAGTTACATGTAGTTATACTAGTTAAGAAATGATAATCATTAGTTACTTGAAAGAATATAACAACTTCAAAAAAAAAAAAAAGATTTCAACATTAAATAATCCAACAAATGTTGTCATGCTGGAAAACCAACCAACCAGCTTTGCAAACACTTAAACCAGATTTTGAACTATTATATTGATATCCTGATATACAAATAATTGTGATTTTCTTGAGATTTACAAAGGAAACGATGAACCTAAAGAAATGAGAAGTTCAACTGTATTTATTACTTTGTTTTCAAAATTCTTAAAGTTAGTCTGTATGATGTAATTTTTTACATTTCACAAAGTGCCAAATCTTTCGAGAAAAGTATGAATCCAACCTTTTTTACACAAGCTATAAATAAACAGAATTGCAAACTTGACTTCTCAACTTTGGTTTGGCAACCAATCTAGGAGCAAGAAAACACTGAATTCAAACCAGTTGAACAGCGCTAATAAATTGACATTATGTCTCATCCGAATCGTGAGGATAGGATAAATGCATGCATTCACTCTGATTACTTCAAGATCCGTTTGTAACATACTCATATTCAGATGCATGCAGAAACATATTCAACTCAATAAAGACGAGTGGACACAGTTCTTTAGAAAAATATACCTCTCACCTTATTTGAAAGGGTTCGAAAGGGTTACTCAGAGGTATTATCTGTGAGAGGTGAGTTGCAGACTAAATAGAACTGCAACATATTGACCCCCACTCTTCAGGCCAAAACAGCATTTCTTTCCCGTTCACCTGGGCTGCTCAACCTGGGGGCCCAGCCTCTGCTGGGACATGGTTCTCATTCCAGAATCTTTTTTCTCCGACTGATCTGAACTTCCTGTCGCAGGGGTTATATAATAATTTGACATCCACCTACTTCTTGCAAGCGTCACATTTGTACTCAATTCAACCCGTCGACAGTCAAGGTTATCCCCTGATCCCCTGATATCTTCCACCGGATGCACCTGTTTTTTTTTATACAGGTGCATTTCTTCTTTTGACAGCTTGGTCAGGCTCAATATGTTACACGTTGTAGTGTCTTTATTGTAAATCGGTATGAAAACAAAGGCCACCATACCGCGCAAGCATGAACAAACACTTTCCGGTGGTGACCAATCATTTTTAGTGAAAAGTTATTGATTCAGCTAGAGTGAACTTTGTATTTTATTTGTTCTTAAGAATAGATTCCTAACGTCTTAACAGAGTATATTTTATGTAGACAGTGAAATTTCACTTCATCTGATCTAAAGAATCGCCGATGAACAGCCATGTATAAGTTGAGATAGAACACTGTAGGACAGGTAATGGAGATCCCCAAAGAAAAGGATACGTACATTTTTTTGAAAGTGGATTAAATGATATAAAAGAGTCTGAATTCCAGGTAGATAAAATCTCAAAAGTTAATTAATTCAGAATTGCCTAAGGTAAGCCCTTTTTCAATTGTAGAATACGACTTACCACAGAACACATGTGTTAAATATGTATCAAGTGCTTATAAACTAATTTATATTTGAGAAATTATGAATAATACACACACACACACACACACACGTATATATATATATATATATATATATATACGCAACCTTTTTAAATAAACTCATATGCATATCTATCAACAGTTTTGAATAAGCGTGTTGGTGATGAGTCGCTAAATATTGGCGCATAGCATCGACTCTCAACGCAGCATATATATATATATATATATATATATATATATATATATATATATATATATAATGTTTTTACAACTCATTAGTCGAAAACTGAGAGTGCATTTTTAGACAAAATGGCACCCCAGATTATTTTGCATCTCATTCCAATGGTAGAAATGGAACTTGGATTTCTTATCGGAGAATAACAGGCATTCTTTATAGCTCCAGCAAAAAGTATTTATAAAAATAAGTATATATATATATATATATATATAGTAAAAGATTGTGTTGCTGTTAAAAAAAGAAAGTGATGGATGGGCTGACGTTGCAGAGGAGGTTTAGTGACTGCTGATATCATTTTTTAACATTCATTCATGGAAAAATTCACGAATTATCAATTTCTTCGCGTTCATTAGATTTACTGTGTTTAAGAAATTCATTTCTTATGTAGCACTCGCATAAATTTATATATATATATATGTGTGTGTGTGTGTGTGTGTGTGTGTGTGTCTGTATCATATATATATATATATATATATATATATATATATATATATCAACAGTTTTGATTTTGGTGTGTTCGTGAGGATTTGTTAAATGCCGACGCATAATTTCCCATGAATTCTCAACGAGACTCAGGTGCATATCTTGTGAAGGCTAAACATTAACTATTTATTATCTCACCGAGAAGATATTGTTACATAGCTCTTCAGAGCATAGGGTACGTGCTTCTTTCCTTTTTTTTTCGATCGTTTTACTGGTCAGTGTCCATCTTCATTTTTAGTCGAATAATACATGCTCCATCTTCTTGGCTTCCTTCATTCTCTTTCACATACAGAGACAGAAACAGACATACACACTAGTATACAAACACATCTATCTAGAGAGAGAGAGAGAGAAAGAGAGAGAGAGAGAAATGTGAGTGTGTATATATGTATATGCATATACAATATACAATGCATATACAATATGTATGTGGGGATATATATATATATATATATATATATAAAGATATATATATATATATATATATATATTATAACATTGACTTAAACTTATAGAAACAAACATTATTACGCAACTATAACCCACAGACGCACGCATACACACACATACTTTCAACGACACGTATAATTCATACAAATTCACAACGGTTTTTGACTGTATTTTTTCGATTTTCGATTCATTTCATTTTCTTAATTCCCTGATGGTTATTGTTTTGAAAAAAAAAACCTCTATGAAACCTCAGGGTCACAATCTAAACTCCATGAATTATATATATATATATATATATCATCAAAATAAACAAAGTATGCATTGTCCCTTGACTCTCTTTTGTCATACGTCCCTATTGTCTATCGAACCCGACAAGTTTTTTGAGTGCAATTATTGTACACATGCAGCAGATATGTTATTTACTGGTCGGCTAAAATTTGTCTATCCATATCAGGTTTTAGCTTTGAGTTGCATCTATTTTCTGCATCAGTACCCTGCATGTCTTTTCATAGATTTGAGTGTTCTAATTCTCACCATAAACATATTCTTATTAATCCAGTAAAAATTTGTGCTCAGCGCTATTCTGCTTCTTACTTTCTTATTTTGATCTACCCTTATCTTTTTCTCTTTGATATTTTGTCGTCTCACTTTTGCTGTAACTTTTTCTCATCTGCAATTTTGTGCTGTCCCATTCGTGCCGTCTTTTATTGTGATCTTGCGTTGTTCTAAGTTCTTCTCTGCTTGGATGGTTGGGTTTAATTTGGTTTTATTGCACATCCAGTATTATAGGTTATTTAATGCTAAATCTTCTGTATATATATTAATGAAATGCATATGATTTATAAACGGATAACATTTTTAAACGGCCCTGATTTAATTTGATTTGCCCAGTTATAAGATTTCAGGTATTTCTAATACAAGTAATTCTATATACTATTAATCATTTGTTCGTAATAAGCAAAATCGTTTCACATATTGTCATGTGACGCTAACAATTTTATTTTACATCAATCATCAGTTTACTTTTCGCTAATATTTATCGTTTGTTTGCACACAGTGAAATGGTTTCAATAATAGTTCATATTAATAGTTCCATTTTAATGGTTCAAAGTATTCCTATCTAACACGAATAATTCTATTTAGTATTAACTGTTTAACTGCACATAGTTAAATGGCTTAAAGTAATGCTTTCTATTACCAATTGTTTTATTTGCACGCGAGGAAATGGTTTTAAGCATCGTTATGTAAAAAATAACAATTTAATTTAACATCTATAATTTACTTATACATCGTTAAATTTTCCAAACAATTATTTTTGATCCATAGATAGGTCCCTGTGGATTTGAGAGTAATGGCAATTAGGAGGTATTTCACATTACCCACAGCTCCAAGAAAGAAGTCTTATTATCAGCTGCAGTTTAGTGTTCTAATCAGGACACTCATAAAGTAGGTATGGCAATATATCGATCAACCCACAAAAAACAAGGTGACCCCACAGAAGTTTGAATAATGACCTTGGTGAGTAAAAGAGGTGCGACCGTTCGCAACTAAATCCCTTAACTAAATTAAAAAAAAAAAAAATTTCAAGTCTATCTGCATATCCCTCTATCTCTATCTCTTTTCTTATCTATCTCTTTTCTTTTCTTTTTTTTTTCTCTCATCCCATCTTTTATCTGGTTTAATAGTGACTCACTTCCAATAAATAGGTTCAAATCCATCAAGACTCTCATTAGTTACTTCCACGGCCTTTTGGCTGGGCCGTCTGGCATTCGTGTCGGATGGGGTATCAAACAATGGCAAATTCGAGGCCGAAAGGCCCACAACTTCGGTTGGGCCACCCTTGGGTGGGTGAGCTGCAACCTTTGTCCCCTAAGTATTGCACTAGACCTTGTTGTCTAGTTTAAGCTATAAACCGGCATACGTGCTCGGATCCAAATTTGAATTCGTGAAACTGCTTGCCTCATTAAATCCGCATTACACTTAGTGGGTTTAAGAGCAGCAGAGACCAACAGGGTTCATATCTAGGCTCTTTCCCAAACTTCCCCCTCCCCTTTATCCCCAATTTAATCGGCCTTTAGGCTTTTGACCTTGTGTCAAGTCCTGTCTGGTGGGAGGCAGTGACTAATACAAGACTCTCATTAGTTACAATAAGTCTTCCCCGAAAAAGGAAACTTTTTTCTCTAATATTTTTTTATTCTTTTATAGTAACAATAGCTCACTATGACTCGGAATGGTCGGACCTGATAGGGTCCTATTCATGGCTCAAATAGAACTCTTTGACATTCAAACTGAGTGAGTACTAAACTGAATTGCAAGAAATAGATCTGTTATCATTTAACTGTGTATATACCAATTGATGCGTAATTGAATTGTTAGTGATATATAACAATACTTAGAGCCATTTGAATTAGTTGATATATGCTAAATGAATTACTAGAAATAGAACTGTTTTATCATCTAACTGTGTGTAAATAAATTTCTGGAGTTTAATTATTTTGTTTTTATTAAATAGTAATACTTGAAAGTATTTAACCATATTTATCATATTTACCAACCCCTCCGCTCGGGTAGGATATTACACGAGGTCTATTTTTAAGCGGTTTCAATTCAAAGTTTTCTTTCTCCAAGACTAGTTGCCTCACCATGGCTGAATAACCTAGTCTGCTCTATTATTTACCCATAGCTGGAGGGAGAATAATTGGATTCATGCCTTTCTTTCCCAAGAAATGTGAAATACAGTAAGTCTCGTCCAGTACTTGAACTCGTGTCACCGTGTCAATTTCGCACGAGGATAACCATTACACCACAGGCACCTCCTTGAAAGTTTTTAACTGTGTGCAAACAAATGATTAGTAGGTAACAGAATTATTGATATTGGATAGAAATTAGTTGGACCGTTTAACTGCGGGCAAAAAAAGGAGCTCAGGCTTGTTTGAAAATGTTATCTATAATTTTTTTTGGAAATCATATTTTAATATATGTGCGTAAAAAAGGATTTAGCATTAAATAACCATCAGTGTTTGATATGCATAAAATCAAATCTAATCATACCTAGTAACAATTGCTGGATTACGTGCATTAACAAAAATGGTTTAGATTATTTGTT
>OY757919.1:21342288-21447288 GCA_963585895.1 Sepioteuthis lessoniana
GAGGTCATTTAACGAGAATTGGACAAATAACAAGAATAAGAAATTATATCACATTTTCTAAAAAAGCCATGTATATAATATACAGCGGTGATCTTACATATAACTACTTTCTCCGAAAAAGACCATAGACTAAATAATAAATTTAACCAATTACCAAGTATAGACATGAAACTAAGCACTTACTTTATCAATTAGCACAGGAATTAGGAAAAAGAACGTGGGTTTAAATAAATTACATAAATTAATATTTATGTTTTGTAAGCACCAACTGTGTCGGTTACAATATGTTTTCTTTGTTTTAATTAGAAAACAATCGTAACTAAAAGTTTCATACTTAATTAGCAATGTTCAGACGATTGTGAAAGAATTGTTTTAACTTCAGATGAACATCTCTAATTAAGTGTGAGACTTTTTGTACCGATTGATTGTATTGTGAAAAATAATTGTTTAAACTAGAATAGAAGTTAGATCTTTTGATATTGACAATTTTTTTACTTTGTTCTACTCACCAACACTATATCCCCGTTGACAATAATTTGAATTAATCAATATATATATATATATATATATATATATATATATATATATATATATATATATATATATATATATATATATATATATATTATGTTATAACAATGTTCGTTGTCACTAAATAACTTTGTGGGCTTGTGTCGAACCAAGTGCAATATAATATAGATAGTGCTCAATATCTAGGATAGAGCTATATAATAATAATAATAATAATAATAATAATAATAATAATAATAATAATAATAATAATAATAAATATATATTAGATATGTATGTGTTTATTTCATGGGATTTAAACTGCGACCCATGGATTTCACGGAGTTTTTTGCAAAACAGCAATCATCAGGCGGTTGAGAAAATCAATATATATATATATGTGTGTGTGTGTGTGTGTGTGTGTGTGTGTGGTCATCGTCATCATTATCATCGTCATGTATTGATAGCATGGCTTCATTGAATGTCTCTCGACATCCAAATTGATGATTGTCAGTTATTGGTGATCGAAAAACACTGTCCAAACAACGTCCCTTTGAGTTTGATCTTATTTTTTTCCAACGGTGCTGATCAATTACATTGGCTTTTTCGTCTTCAAAAAATTCCTTGTATTTTATCCCGGTGATCGGATGTCCATGATTTACTGATACCTACGTAGACATCTCTTTCAGTAGATGAGATATTGCCTCCAAGGTATATGAATTAATGCCCTAAGATTAGAAGCACCATATTAGTTAAAACACAATAAAATTTATTTTATTAGACTTTATATAGAGATGAATGCTTCTGTCTACTTTGTACAGTAAGTGCAACAGTGATCTGAAGGTGTCATTTTAATTTGATTGGCAACCAGAATCATTGAAAATAACCTTAATATCAGATGAATGACTTTCTTTAGACCATCATAAAAATGGGATTATATATATATATATATATATATATATATATATATATATATATATATATATATATATATATATATACTTATTTTCTGAAAGAATAGTTTTACAATTCTGGCGGTGTAAAAAGAACAGATAATGAAATTATAAATAAAACAAAAGACATATATTACAGGCCGATATCTGTAAAAAATAAAGAAAAGAAAAGGCGAAAAACCTCCGTACTGATTGAAAATAATTAACCAGTACTGCAATGCCATTTTGCGTATTTTAAATCTCATATATATATATATATATATATATATATATATATATAGAGAGAGAGAGAGAGAGAGAGAGATAGATAGATAGATAGATAGATAGATAGATAGATATTTTTTACATAAGGTAAATGTATAATTTTTAAATTACAACTGTAGAAAATGTTGTCAGATATACGATGACCAAAACTGTAGCCACCTACTTCAAAGCAAACATGCACCAACTGATTAACAATTACACATACCTATATCTCTATTTACATATCGCCATGAAGTTTGGGAATATTTGATTTGCCTTTCCTCTTGAGATCAGAAAATGGTCTTGTCGAGAGCAATTCGGTCCGTATAATTACTGAATCTGGGTTAATCATTAACTTGTAAATCATAAACTCCCTCTCATAATGAACGTGGGGTCGCATAGAGATAGATTTTACAGTATTAGATATTGCTTAACAAGCAGACATTTTGCAGCAAGATATTATTGTACTGAATTTTAACTTTCAGACGTTAATACAAAATTAAAACCAGTTAGTTCTTTTTTTTACTAAGATGATTATTCAAATTTAATTTTCAATATAATTTGTTCTGATGTACTGAAAAATGAGTATGTGAGACTATTTTTGTATAGGTTGCGACTAAAGATCAAGAAACAAAATAAACAGTTTCGAAGGGTAAAATCTATCATGACTCATATTAGTTAAAATATACCCTCCAAGAAAAAGGATTAATTCATCAAGCAATCAAAACAAATAATCATTAAATCTTTTTTGCAATAATTCTCCACTCTGACCGGAAGTAGTAGCAACTGATCGGGTCTTATCTCTCATTCAAATAGAACTATTTGACATTTAAACTAAGTGCTAAACTGAATTGCTTGAAATAGAATTGTTTAATCATTTAACTGTGTGTCAGCAAATTTCTATTTAATCGAATTGTTTGAGATAAATAACTGATGTGGATCAAATTTGGGACCACGAAAAGATTATTCGGAACACGGTAAAATTTTAAGGATATATTGAAGTATAGAGATACAGAGAAAAGTGGTGGAGTAAGGTAGGCTTACTTGTTAGTAGAATGTACAGTCTGAATCTAATCTCACGACGACCACTGAACATTCCACGAGAGTACTTGGCTCTCGATTAATATAGGATCTGGAAGTGTTCATGGATGGGTAGGTAACGGTCTCATAACAATAATAATAACAAATCTTAGAACCATTTAAATTAGTTGACTTATGCAAGACTGAATTGTCTGAAATAGGACTGTTTTATCATTTAACTGCATGTAAACAAATGACTGATGTTTAATTAAATTGTTAGTGTTAAATAGCGATGTTTTAAAGCATCTGTGTGCAAACAAATGATTAATAAAAAAATAGAATTATTTATATTGGATAGAAATAAATGAAACCGTTTAATTGTAAGCAAAAAAGTGTCCAGGCTTGTTTAAAAATGGGATCTACATAATGTTTTTAGAAATCACATATTTAATATACGAGGATCATTAAATAAGTTTTATTGCATATCATTCTTCTAAAGTGTCCTCACGTCCAGATTGCATTTTTGAAATTCACCAGACGTGACAATCAGGCTTTTGTAGAGTATATTCCATTTGCTGCTGTAGCTGTTTGTCACGTGATATCCCACTGAGACGATGGAAGTGGGATGACTGCTATCCTCTCGTTTGAATTAACAGTGGCAAGCCCTCAGAGAATGACCGTTAGGGCATGATGGTATATTGGGGCAACCTGTCTGTACTCAGTAACCTGACTTGGGTGACATCTAGTAGCCCTTACAAAATCGCCTGACCAGGGAGGGAGGAAGGTAGAAGCCAAACGATTGGCTGGGACCCTAAAACGGAAGTGGGGACTCCCTCCCGTCAGCGGAAATACAAAAGAAAAAAAGTCAGTTGTTTGGCAGGGTTCGTAGAAGACAGAACCAATAGCCAAATACTCCGGGTGAAGAAGACGAAAAAATATCTGCGAGACACGAAGAAGCCATTTTCTTCAAGCCAGTGTTAAAAATAGCCTAAAATCTATTAGCCCGTAAAAGAAAAAAGATTCTCTAGTGGAACCACGTCGAAAAATAAGATAAGTAACTTTGGGGCTATTTCTCCTTATACCAAATTTTATATACCACTCTCTCTCTCTCTCTCTCTCTCTCAATTTGAAGAAAAAACGAAAGAACAGAAAAGAAGAAAGACATTTATGTTCATGGACTGTTCAATTATTATATATTTGACACTTTGAAGGTGTATATAATTGTAGTAAAAGATTCATGTATTTTAATGTTACTACGTGGTCTAAGTTGTTCTTTGCAGTTCTGCTACGAATTTGTTACTTCATGCTTCCTTTTCAGCTTCTGTTCGCCTTACGTTATCTTGCTTAGAATTGTCCTATAAATTCCTTTAAAATATCACACGGGAAACCGGAATTACCGACTACTATAATTAATATTATTACGACTAAACCTATAGGTCCATTACTTCCATTGTCTAGGGGAGGAAGTTTAGTGGCCTTGGTGGGGGTGTGTATAGTGTGAAATTTGGAACCCCTTGCCAGCAGCGGTCAGTCTGGTCATAAATTAATCCCCCACATAATATGCCAGTTCTTATATGCCTGAGAAAAAAATTCTGAACGAGGACTTATTCTACAAGGGATCAAGTGCCAACCTGCCCCGTCTTCACACGTGCGAAAATAAAGTCCCGTTTTGGGATTTTAAAGAATTTGCCGTCACATGTTCTTTTGGACCTAAAATCATAAAAATTGGTCAGTCATCTCATAAGATGTATAGCAATAACATACTGAATTTTCAAGAGTATGTACAGAAAAGTCTGGAAACCTATTGAATACACGTGTATGCATAAAAAAAGGACTTGGAATTAAATAGCCTACAATGGTTTATCTGCCATAAAACCAAACCAAATCACACCTAGTGGTATTTGCTGGCTTACCTGCATTATCAAAAAAGGTTTAGATAATTTTTTTTTTTCATTGCATATCAACTTCTGTGGGATATTCATAATCATAGAATAGCATAAGTATTGTTTAGCCGAGTAAATATGTTCATAGCTTTGCTAAGCGTATTTGTCCAAGAGTTAACGTAATGACGTGACTGGAGTTCGAACTCTCTTTCTGCGATGTTGTACCTTGCCCCTGGACACTCACCGAAGCAAGAAAGGAAGCTGCGTTATGAATGTTTATTTTTGTGCATTTTGAATTCGTTTTTCAATATTAGCCAATATTGGAAATTTGTATATATCTTCGTCTATATAGTTCTTCAACGTTACCTATTCGCATTTCTATTAAAATTAGGAGATGTGCGCGTGCCCACCCCTCTGTGGATGTGTGGAGCAATGTTTTAGCGGAGTAGAAAGATAAAAGTCAGGTTGGTTTTATTAATTTTAGTTTATCTGTGTAATGACATGTAAACTTCTAATGTATATCTTTACTAATCCCTCCGCACGGGCAGGTTGTGATGTAAGGTCATTTTTAACAAGTTTAACAGGTTTAAATTCAGAGTTTTCCTTCTCTCTTGGTCAGTTGCCTTATCAAGGCTAAAGAGCTCAGTTTTCTCTTCTACTTGGCGATAGCTGGAGGGAGAGTACTTGGATTCACATCATTCCCAAAGTATTTATTGTTATATTAAATCCAATTAGCCTATTCCAGGATTTGACATGTAAACTTCTAATGTATATCTTTGCTAATCCCCCCGCACGGGCAGGTTGTGATGTAAGGTCATTTTTAACAAGTTTAACAGGTTTAAATTCAGAGTTTTCCTTCTCTCTTGGTCAGTTGCCTTATCAAGGCTAAAGAGCTCAGTTTTCTCTTCTACTTGGCGATAGCTGGAGGGAGAGTACTTGGATTCACATCCTTCCCAAATTATTTATTGTTATATTAAATCCAATTAGCCTATTCCAGGATTTAAAATCGTGTCACCGTGCCGACTTATTACGACGATAACCATTCTAACGAAATTGCATTTTTCTTCGTCTATAAATTGTTGTTTGCACTTGTTATAAAATATATGTGTATTCCCATTTAAAACAAATAATTCGTTGACATTTGTATGGTGCCATGTATTACAACCTTATAATTATTGCCTATATACAATAATAGGAGTCGCCGTGATGAACTAAGGCCTCGAACTAAGTGAGTTTGAACATTAATCAAGCTATTAAGGTCTTTTTAGGACAAAAAAAAAACTTTGAAGAACTATGATCTCACTTATTCCCGACTCAGCTACGGGGTAAATAGTATCACTGCTGTTCTTCTACAATGATTGCTTTGGCATTAAATAACCTATGAATGTTGGCATGCCTTAAACAAACAAAAAATTATATATGACATTAGGTACTAGGAAGTGATCCACATTTAAATGGTTTCAAGTTTTTCTATTAACTACCAATCATTTGCCAGTTCACAGCTAAATGACCTGATGAGTGGCTATAGAACAACAACAATTTAACATCAGTCATTTGTTTGCATACATAGTTTTTGAATAATTTCATTTTTAAAACAGTTAGAACGAGTTTGCTCACAAGTATTGCTATTGTTTTTACACAGTTAGATATTTCAACTATTGTATCTGATACTTATAATTCTATTCAAGAATAATCATTTGTTTACACACAGTTACGAAATTACAACTATTGCTATTTAAGTGTAATCATTATATTAAACAATTTCCATTTATTTGCACACAGTCAAATGTTTTCAAGTATTGCTATACAAGCAGTGAAAAAGTTCCAATTATTCCTATATAACACTATTAATTTTTTTCAACATTACTAATTAATTGACTCACAGTTAAATGGTTCGTAGTATTGCTATGTATTACTAACAATTCAATTAAACGTAAGAGGATTTTTAATTTTCTTACTAACAATGCAATTAAGAATTTGACGATCTTTAATTTCATATAAGTTAATATAATAATTCTTAGTAAACAATTATAGTTTAAAGTAACTATTCTTATTAAAAACCGTTTGCGCGCAATATTAAATCAAGTATTTCTAGGTTATACAAACGATTTCCTAATATCCATTTAACACCTATAGATGTTGAATTTTAAGCTCTGCCGACCGGGAAACAACTCTGCTTTATCAACTCTGTTATACTTATTCTAGATAAAAAGAACCTTTCAAAAATTACCTGCACGTTCTAATGAGTAATTTAAAATTTGCCCAACTAGAAACATTCTTCATCATCATCATCATGTCGTGCTGGTAGCACGGATATCCCTGACCCTCTCTTACCACTTTTCCCTATCGTTCATCGCCTCTGGCAGGTCTTCTGGACTACATCCCGTATCCTCACATAGTTACTGAATGTATGTTCGTGCTGGTCGTCCTGCTTTTGCTCGGCCATGTGTGGGTGTCCATAAGAGTACATCACTTATGAGCTCGTCCCTGCATGTCTGTTTCGTCTAAATTGAATAGTTTTCGTGATAGGAGGCAGGTGGCCGTACAGTTGGTGTCTTGTGGGGTGTTGCTGCCAGGACTTGTTCAAGATTGCTCGCAGCATTCTTGTGTAATTGTTGTCTAGCTTCTTCTCCAGCCGTTTTGTTAAAGTCCATGTAGTGCATCCATATAGCAGTATCGATGCGACCGCTGCCTGGAAGAAACTGCGTTTCATTTTATCGGTTAGGTCTGATTTCCATATAATCGATAGCCTATTGATAGCTGCCCATGGCATCGTTAACCTCGTGTCGATGTCCTTTTCTTTTGATGAGACGCTGCTTCCTAGGTAAGTGAATTTGTCAACTAGTTTAAGAGGGATTCCGTCTAGAGACGAGATGTTACCCGTTTGATTATAGCCACATATATTCCGTTTTGTGTGCATTGACATAGAGGCCTATGCCTGCGACTGCTCGTTCCAAACTATGCAGTAGTGTTTCGGCTTGGTCGGGTGTATTTGCCAGTATCGCTATGTCATAGGGGTAGTCGGCGTCAGTAATTGTTTTTGCGGGGTACCTTCTGCTTCTTTTCTTTGTCAGCTCGAAGCCGTTCTCTCTGATTTTGTCAATCGATGTTCTAAGTACGTAATCTAGACAAATGATAAAGAGGTATGGAGCAAGCGTGTCCCCTTGTAGTACTCCTGATACAATGTCGAAGTATTTTGTGTCTCCATCTGGTGATCGTACTTTTACTTTGGTGTTTCTATAGAGAATCGTTATTGCTGCTACGGTTTCTTTAGGTAGGCCGTATGCTTACACGGCATATATATGTATAGATATATATATATATATAAAGTAGAGAGCATATAGAACTTTACACTCCTATAAATTCATTTGGGCGGTATGCCATTTGTTCCCACAAAGATGGCTGACCATCACTTATTCAGTCTCGGGAAACCATTGACCAGGAGGACCACGTGACATGTTTAAAACTACGTTCGCGCGTAAATTCAACTCCTGCGTTTTTGAGCCACCTACAAGACGCGTATTTTCTATAAATACGTCGTCTTCAAACACCCTTGTTCTCTTTGACCGAATTTCTTCGCAGCAGCAACACACTCCCTTCAGCGTGAATCAACAGGAGAGAAAAGCAACATTATGGATGGGCCTCGCAGACATTCATATACAATGACTATGAGACCCTTTCCAGTCTCTGAGAAACTACCCTTTCTAAGCATAAAAAAGGATATTTTAAACTTGTAATTCTTTCATAGCTTAGTTATGTTACACACACACACACACACACGAGCTCACACATATACACACACTATTATTTTGTTAGTAGAGTTAGTAATTTCTTTCATGTATCCATGTAAGTTTTATTGTTGTAGAATATAAATTTGTTTTTGTTCGTCGCCTTGTTTTAAATGTTCATTTTGTCCACGCCGTTTTACAACCATTATTTGTTTCATATGCTTTATTCATTCATTTGTTTATCCATGTGCTTATTCTACCTTAATTCTAAATTAAAACATTAAACACGTGGGGAAGCATAAATACATGTTACCCCTACAAGCATAAATATTAGAACGATGTTAAGAAAAAATCTAAATGTTAAATAAGGTTTTATTTTAAACCTTCATTGAACATTTTATAAACGTAAAATAAGAATTTTTGGTAAATCGTATAATTGCAAACTAATATTCTCCTCCAAAACAATATTTTATAAAGAAATAAAAAGCATAGAACAAATTCGCGTCAACAATGGGTTCCCTAACTATATTGTTGATGAGCAAATAAAACGTATAATTAAAAATGTTTGCCAGCAAAAAAAATAAATAAATAACTTGTAACCCTCCACCCAGTAAACAAGTCTATATCAAACATTTTTTAACCGCAAACAACTGCACTACAATTATAAATTAGATGAAAATATATTTAAAACACTTATTTACAAAAACGTACTTCCCACTGATCCTAATAAAAAAAAAATTATCATATGTTATAATCAATTTAAAACCTCAAACTTAGACATTAATAGTAATTGCTCTCCCTCGATTGGAGTTTTCCAAAAAACTAAAGTTATGTATCAATTTAAATGTCCTTTACTAGTTTATATATCTCAAAACAACAATATATACGTCATTTTAATCTCAACTATCCTATTGAGAATACTTACAATGCACCTTTCTCATATCAGTTCCATAGTATATAATCTAAAAAAAAGTCTTACCCGACAACTGAATTTCGGAAAATTCTTTCCGAAAACACAGCAATATAAGAACAACAAAATAACAAGCAAAAACTACAGATTCTCGAGGCGCTACATATTAGAAATATACAATCTCAACTTAATAGAATTAATTTTGAGACCAGTGCTAATGTACTTGAATGTTTTTAGCTACTGATGCTATTTATTGAACAACTCTGAAAAGTAAATACTACACAATACTACAGTATAAACAGTCATTCTTACACATTAATAATGGACATCCAAAAGTTACATGACTTTTGTAATACATCCTCTCCTGTTGATGGTCCAAGAAAGCACTTTGGAAATAACTAATTATGGAAAGTTTATCAACAACTTCCCGCCGAATATTATTAGGTCGATACGGCGACTCGAAAGGATTACTATTACGTTCACTTTCGGGCAAATACCCTTGGGAAACGTATGAACCCCCTTATCCTCCCAGCTATGGGTTAAGTAGCACCACTATTGTTCTTCTAGGAGAATGGCTTTGGCATTAAATAACCTGAAAAGGTTGATATGCCATTAAAAAAACAAAGACACCAAACCAATCGAAATGATTAACAAAAAATATGTATAAAAAAAAAATCTATAATTTTCAAACATATATAAATATATATATATATATATATATATAGAGAGAGAGAGAGAGACACACACACATATATGTATATGCGTACATATATATAGACATATATTCATATATATATATATATATATATATAAATATATGTATATATATATATATATGTATACATACGAATATATTTATATATAGATATATACATATATATGTGTGTATATGTGAGTATGCGTGTGTGTGTGTGTATGTGTGCGCACACAAATGATAGATACCCTATTGACATCTGTTATAATTACCAGATTCCAATGAAGATATCTGTGGTAAATCTGAACTTACCCACACACTTCTATTTCTCAATGCCACACAGTCGCAAAAACAAAAGAAAATAGGAAGAAAAAAGATATAAAAAGCTGATTGTATTGTGCGAAAAAATGTCAAGGTAGAAGTGAAGGGGAAAGTAACAACAAAGTTAGTTCGATGCAAATCGATATACGAACATAATATACCTTAGATACATTTTGGCATGCGGCTTCTGCCCTGAACGACACGTACTGCCAACAATCGGTGCAAACAAACGCTGTGGATTATGGCTAAAAGTCACTCATTATTATAACATGACACATTAGAATTTAAAAAAAAAATCAAATGATACAACAAAGTAGAAGAGAAAACAGAAAACATCAAATATGAAAAAAGAAAATGGAATGAATTGACTTGTTTGTTAAACAATACGAACCCTGAAGTCAATTCTCTTTTCTTTCTTTCACTGAAAATCTCTCTTTGATTTTGAATGAACTTTTAAAGAACAGTGAATAGGTGGGTCTGACTAAAGAAGCCACGGTATAGAGAATAAAACTAGCAAAATGGGTTCAAAGTCTTCTTGGGACATTTTACGTTCACTTTTCTTAATAAAAGGCATGCATCTATTTCTCCTTGTAAAGGCTATCCCTCTGCGCGTACCAAGAAAACTGATTGACTATGAATCAACGCTATATTAAACTAGCTATACATATATATATATATATCATCATCATCATGTTGTACCGCAAGTACAGATATCCCTGACCCTCTCTCGCCACTTCTCCATATCGTTCATCGCCTCCTACAGGTCTTCAGGGCTACATCCCGGATACTCAAAACGCTGCTGTATGTATGTTCGAACTGGTCATTCTGCTTTTGCCCGGCCATAGGTGGGGGTCCATAGGAGTACATCACTTATGATAATATATATATATATATATATATATATATATATATATATATATCGATCATTGATTTGCCTAGTCGACTTGGGCTGTAGCATACAGGGGTAAGAGTCCACCCAACTATTGTCATGAAACAATCGGGTGATGAGGTTCCAATAGTGCTGGAACGTTGAGGAATGTGGAATACTTCTTCATTGCCATCACTCCCAGTCCCGAAGTGGTAGTACCTGATAGTGTCCTATCAATGGGTCAAATAGAACTAAAATGCATATTTATGCTAAACTGAATGTTTTGACATTTAAGAGTACGTAAACAAAAATTAAACATATACTAAACTAAATTATTTGAATTAGAACTGTTGGAGTAAACTGAATACATTGAAATAGAAATGTTTTTGACAATAAAACTGTGTACTTATGCTAAGCTGAATAGTTTAAAATAGGACTGTTCATTTGTATAAAAATGGATTTGGTATTAAATAACCAGCGAAGGTTGATATGCCATAAAATCCAAACAAACAAACAAACAATGTATCATCGATATTGAACACATTTAATTTATAACTATAGGAAGCTCTATAATGTATATATATATATATATATATATATATATAAGTTGGCCGACTGTGATAGGTGGTTAACTGAAAAGTCTCTTTTTAACAGCTTATACACCGTAGTGTAGAGGAGTTGCTCCTCCTTTCCTTGTATTGCTCCACTTGCCCTTGGTATGTACCTTATAATGCTGTGTGTTAAGCAAGGCGCCATCAAGAACCGTTTTTGAGTCTTTGTTATGACATAAACCTGGAATGAAAGCCATTTTTTCTGGACCATTGACGAACAGCCAAACTGTTGCGCTAAATGAATAAAGCAGAGCTCGTGCTTTTATGATTATCGTCGAAAGAAACTGACCAGATAACTTCATCTTCTGGAAGAGACTACTTTTTCACATGGCGCTAATGCTCTAAAGAAAGGTACGAATCTTATTTTTTTATCTCCAGCCAGTTGCAGCAATAATTTACTTTGGGCTCTTTAACCTTGGTCTGACAACGGGTAGAGGAGAAAGAAACCTGGAACTCAAATCTGTACAATTCTGCTTAAAGAACTGATCTTGAATTGATTGTTAGTTGTCGGATAGTTTGGTTAGCCTATAACAAACCTTTTTAATCCATACACAAGTAGATCAGTTAGTATACAGCTTAATACTGGCTGGAAAATAACACATTAAACCTTTCACATTTCAGACAACCGAATTATTGGCTCTCTTTATATATATATATATATATATATATAGAGAGAGAGAGAGTGAGAGATAGATAAGTAAGTATACTGGCTGTAAAATAACACATTAAAGTATACTGGCTGAAAATTAACACATTAAATCTCTCACGTTTTAGACAACCGAATTATTGACTCTCCTTATATATATATACATATATATATATGTATATATATATATATATATATATATATATATATATATATATATATATATATATATATATAGCTGCAGCAGCAGCAAGTTGCGATTCTCTCTCACCATTCATTCTTATCATCCATTTCTCTCGACAGGTCTTCTAGACTACAAACTATTTTCGTAACTGTTGTAAGTTTTTATTGGTAGTCATTATTGACAGGTTCGTGTGCAGGGGCTCATAGATGAAGTTAACTGTTTGGTTAGTCCTTGTTTCTCCACTAGTGACCCGCATGCCTTGATCGTTTATTTATATGGCTTTAGAGATAGGATTCAGTACAGTTGCTGTTTCGTGGGATGTCACTTCCAGAATTTGTTCCATACAGCTCGTTGAATTCTTGTGTAGATCTGGTCAAGCCTTTTCTTAATACGCTTTGTAGAATATAAAAGTATTGACACAACTGCTGCTTGGTCTGAGTTCTAAATGATCGATAACCAGTCGATAGCTGCACATGCCTTCGCTAGGCCCATATCGATGTCACATTCAGTAGATGTGGCATTGCTACCGAGTTACCAACAGCTCCTGCTCATGTGGATTGGTAGGTACACACACACACACACACACACACACACACACACACACACACACACACACACACACACATATATATATATATATATATATATAAGCGTTATTTAATAAGTAAATTTAACATTACCAAAGGAATTGCCAGTGAGAAGCACTGTTTACAGAACCAACTTCATGGTTAATTTTCTGTTACAGAAAACCGAGATCATGACTAAAGTTACTGACTGACTGGTAGGGGAACCTCTTCTTTACCAGAGAGTTAGTGTTTCAATTCCGTGTCATATATATTCGACTCAGACCTGTTGTGACAAATCCATGTTTCACCCATTTACTGACATTTTCTACTAAAATATGCTTATCTGTACAACTTACATATTCTTCTGTGAATTTCTTGTGGTTTTCGCTTCATAGTCAGCAAAAGTTTAATGACATTTATCCGTTCAAACCTAGAGCGGTTTGATTAACCGTAATTTTGAATAACTTCAAATCACTTAATAAGATTAAACCAATTCTAAAATGCGTAGATTTTGCATTATTGGAATGAAAAACCTAGAAAAAAAATTCCTTTCATAAAAAAAAGATCCTCTTCATTATTTTAAAGACCTTCGTGCATATACTTACTCACACACATACATACACACATATATATATATATATATATATGGAGAGAGAGAGAGAGGGTTGCCGCAAGACGGATGATTGTTAATGTATCTCAACAGTGGTTTGTTAATGTAAAGTCAGCCGGTTTTCGATTCCAACTTGTGTAACATAGCCACATAATACATAAATGCATAATGAATGCAGAAACATATTCAACACAATAAAGACGAGCCGACACAGTTCTTTAGAAAAATATACCCCTCACTTTATTGAAAGGATTGTTAGTGAGAGGTGACTTGGAGACTGAACAGAACTGCAACATATTGAACCCCCCCCCACCAACTCTTCTAGCTATAACAGTATTTCTTTCCCGTTCTCTTGAGCTGCTCAACTGGGGGCCTTTGCTGGGACATGGTTCTCATTCCAGTATCTTCTTTCCAACTGATCTGGACTTCCTGTCGGCGGGGTTATATAATAATTTGAGGTCCACCTACTTCTTGCGAGCGTCACAATTCACACTCAATTCAACCCGTCGACAGTCAAGGCCAAGACCGGATGCACCTGTTATTTACACAGGTGCATTTCTTCTTTTGACAGCTTGGCCGGGGTCAGTATGCAACAATTGAATCATCTCGCATGTCTAACGACATGGATAACTATGATAAAACGAAACAGTCTGTCGGTGGATGCCAAGTTCTCAAACAAAATTCTAAAAAATATAGATGTAGATACTTATATTTTCAAATTCTCAAAAACAGAATCTTGGCACATATATTAGTCAACATTTCGTTTTACGAAGAAATTACATGTCTTCGTTTTTCCTCGTCATTTGTAGCGTGAGTGAAGGATTTTTTAAACATATATCTTTCTACATAAACTTTAACATCTACCTAGAGTGCTCAATTCTTGGAAAGAGCTACCTTCGTTTGAGCGTTTGGTTTGGTTTTGTTTGTTGGGTTTTATGGCATATCAACCCTATTCAGCGTATGTGGCAGTAGGCAAATTTATCCACTAGAGTGCTAAATCTACGTGCGCAAGAGCATATATATTATCATCCATATATAGACTGTTTATTTTGTTACACGTCTTCAGTGTGGCTAAACCCGCAAGATGATTTAAACTGGGAACGAAACCCGACTGTCTTTACGTCAGTTGTACTTCTTATCCCAGAGCCATTCTTTTGCATTTTAATTCTGACAATATATTTACCCAACCATAACGCCACAAGCACTATATGACACACGGTCAACTAGTTTTTCTTCTTCATCACTAGACTTTTCTACAACCATCACTGTTGGGCCAGGAGCGTCTCTGAAATTATATGCAGTATCTTAAAGAGAAACGTCTATATTCTTAAAGAAAGCAAGTAATGCTAGATTTATAAGCCTGATCGAAAGAATAGAAAATGCATTCCTCCGAAGAATGACAAGGGACATTCTCTGAATTGCTCATTTAATCTCATGGGGCACGTTGCTAAGGCCACGCTACCTTCAAACCAATCATGCAAAGTAAAATCGGCTGCTTGAGTGCCTTGTAAAGTGAATGTTTTAACTGCAATAGGTTAAAAAAAGAAATATGTCAGAAACCGACCGGAAACTATCTCGTTTTATATCCGCCTGGCGAGAATGGCTGGAATATGTCATCGATTTTTTGCAAATATTACGTATATCTTTTAAAGAATATTCTATCTTTTATGTAAGATTTTGTTATCAAAGTCTTTTTATGCAATATTATGTTGTAAAAGTATTTTATGTAATAAATTCGTTGATGCAATATGATGATATCAATGTCTTTAATGCAATATTTCATCAAAGTCTTTTATGCATAACTGTTATCAACGTCTTTTTTATGCAAGATGATTTTATCAAAGTCTTCTTTATGCAATATGCTGTTATCAAAGTCTTTCATACATGAGTATATTATCAAATTATTTTCTGCAATATTATGTTACAAGGTCAAGCGTACGTAAAGTGCCCCAGTCAGCTGTAGCTGTAAAATACCCTGAAAGTTTCTCTATAGATGGGTAAGACTTCCCAACATGAGTCCTAATAAATGACACTAAACATTCTATTTGGTGACGTTCCAATGATGCATTAGATTTGGGGAAAATGTACCTCTTTGTTACCATCACTACCATCCCCAGTCTAGCCCGGAGTGATAGAACCTGACAGGGTACTATCTCTAGATCAAATACAAATAAACTGTGTATTTATGCTTAATGAACTGTGTGAAATAGAACTGTTTTGGCATTTAAACTGCGTATTTATGACAAACTGAATTGCTTGAAATTGAAATTGTTTGTATGATAAACTGATTTGCTTGAAATAAAACTGTTTCAACATTAAAATTTGTACTGATGTGCCCGTGGTGTAATGGTTATCGTCGTAAGGAATGGACACGGCGACACGAGTTCAAATAATGGACGAGACTGATTGCATTTCACATAGCACTAATACCCTTGGGAAAGATATGAATCCAATTATTCTCCCTCCAGCTATGGGTAAATAGTAGGGCAGACTAGGTACTTCAGACTTGGTGGAGCAACTAGTCTAGGAGAAGGAAAACTCTGACTTCAAACCTGTTAAACTCCGCTTAAAAAAATTGCCCTTGTGTCATACCATGCCTGAGCGGAGGAGTTGGGTAAATATGATTAAACTTTGTACTGATGATAAACTGAACTGTTTGAAATAGAACTGTTTATTTGAATAGATTTGGTATTAAATAACCTATAAAGGTTGACATGCCATAAAATCCAAACAAATGAACAAGTATATGTAAAGGTCACTCAATTGTCCTAGCCTAGAATACACTGACCGTATCTCTTGCAATACGTGGTGGTGAGGCTCCAGTTCAAAGGTACTATAGAGTATAACCAGCATTTCGTTGCTATTATTCTCAATTTCATTCAGACCCAGATTTTTGATAAGCGTATAATAGGACAAACATTAAATAAGAATTCTTGAGACATTATAATTGTTTACAACTTATTTGTATTTGATATCAATCCTTAAGAAACATATAAGTGTGGACATTAGAATCAGAAAAAAATTTGAAAACATATGTACATCATAATTATTTTATCACTAACACCTACTAGTCACTCAACAAAGGTTGGCATATCATTGTTCAAGAATTATTAATATTAAAAAGGAATACGTAAAACCAGATAACTGTGTAATTTATTTATATTACATAGGACTGCTTGAAACCATTATAAAATGTATCTTTGTGGATGTTAGAGAAAAATAAAATAAAATGAATAGATGAAATAAAATAAGATAAATTCAAAAAAGTGTAGCAGTTCCCAGAAGATTTTTGATACGATGTAGGAGCGGTGCATGCCTAAAGAAAAAGCCTTCCGGGCGCTAAAAAGAAATTCAGCCTCATTTCAGTTTTACCCTAGATACTGAACCGACTTGCTCTTCCTCCTTCTCCTCCTCTTAGCTGCTGGCTGGTCGTTCATGTATTCGCCTAAGTTTTGGACTTGCTGTGGTGGGGCATGTTGCGTCTCCTCTAGCAGCGGTCTCTATTCAAGATACTTACTGAACATATCCCAAATTTCGACTTCATAATCCCATCGAAAATGACTGTCAATATATTATAACATCTTGCCTGGGAGACGCTGCCGTTTCCATTGGTTACAGGAAGAATTTTCATCGCTCATGGAATGAGCGTTAAACTCAATTATACACTTTGGAGTTAAAGGGTATCTTCGTCTTTTTTCTTCCTTCCTTCTGTAATTCTTTTGCAGCTTTCTACTGATTAAGAAGCCAACAAGTAAAATAGAGTAAGAAAAACAACAACTAGAATCATATATGCTTAAAATAAAACCTAAAACCACTACTTCAATTAACGACCAGAGACGATCAACGACAACCTACGAACCTATGAAATGAAAACAAATAATGGCCAAACAAATCTTCTTAGTCCCATATTTTCAAGATCATTTTAAACGAACAGCATTTTATAATTAGTTCCAATGTATCTAACCAATGTACTGAAATCGATCCATACAAGAATGTTGCTAAATATAGGAATATATGAAAATATATAACCGATTGAAAATCAGTTGTACTAAAAAATTGGTACTTGAAGTTAAGATTAGTGACTGATGGTTATCATTAGTAGTTTCAAACTATGTACTTGTTTGCAAATAAGATGGATTTAACTTTGAATTACTCTACCTCGCCTAAATCAAACAAAACAAACTAACAATTCGTAAATTATCAATTTTCCGAAAAATGTTCAGAACTCGCAGAAGTTGAGAATGAAATTTTAAAAGAAAAACTTACATAAAGATGTCGTTTTCTTTTAATTCTGAAAACATTTAACTTTCTTTTTTTTTTTTATTTAGAATTAAGTTTAATTTCCTCTGAGAATAATAGACTGATTTAAGATCATTTAATTGCTACATATTTCCTGCCCTTTCTGAGCGTTAATTCAAATATTGCATCACTCCAAGCGAAAATTTAAATACGTTTGCTCTCATCTGTGTAAATTCAAATGCTAGGAATAGCTTTCAGGAAGGGTTGGATGACTTTAGTAAATTGGCTATAAGAATAATCAAAGATGCTCAGTGTGATATTTTTAAACTGGAATTGTCGAATGATGTTAGCGTTGACATTTGAAGTGTAAATAGAACTATAAACCTACCTGCAGTCTACGTTAAGAAATGCTTTGACAATATTATTTTCAGTATATCTCAAAAAACAAGAAGATGTTGATAGCAATCTACGAAGGATCTTACTATCGACTCATATAATTGCATGCCAGTTAATGTGGCTCACCATTTCGAAAAATCCCTCACAGTCTTTTATAGGATGGTGTTCAGTGCCACTAATTGTGTATTTCATTATTCTATTCTCAATTATAACAACTCGATTGTCATATATATATATATATATATATATATATATATATATATATAGAACCTCTTGCAAAACCTATAGAATTACAACACTTAGAGGATGTCTCTACATCAAAAGTAAAAAGTAAAAAAAATTGTGTATTTCATTATTCTATTCTCAATTAAAACCACTCTATTCTATATATATATATATATATATATATATATATATATATATATATATATATATATATATATAGAAGCGCTTGCAAAACATATAGAATTACAACACTTAGAGGATGTTCATCCTGATTTTTTTCTCTTTACTTTTGATGTACAGACATTTATTTTGAATCGAACGATGACAAAATATGACACACTGTTTCATATGGGGGTACCCAGCAGGAAGTGGAAATTTACTAAGCTTTTTGCTTAGATGTGGCACAAGGCCATATGAAAGGGGCACCCAATGAGACTCGAACTCACTCGTGTAGGTTTGCTAGTCGAGCTTGCTAACCATTACACCACCAGAGGCGCCTCCCCAGCAGGAAGTGAGCCTCTTGCGGGTTAGGTCTAAAATTGGCATAGTTCGTCTGCATTCTAATTCAGTGGCGCATCACACACCGGACAATAACAAAGTTCTTACTTATTTTGGGTGAGAAAGAACGTGCTGTATGTGAAAAAGACATCCTGAAACGAAGTTGATTATTTGCTTTCTTCTGGTCCGGTGAATATTGAAATTTCTCCGAGAAAGCTTTTGGAGACGAATAGATAAAGAGGGTGTTTATATCAGGAAAGGATGAATAGACAGGTGGTTAAAAAAAAGCAACAACAAAGAGGAACACGTTTTTTATGTTACAAGATATTCAAGCTGGTAAGAAGGATAATAAAACTCGTGGACTGTTTTCCTTCATTGATGAAAGTAAAGTCTTTATTATCCAGGGAGAAGGCGGTTTCGCCATGCCTCTAAATATGTCCTTGTTCCTTACTCTACAGATACCTTTGAAATTACGCAAGTCTGAACAACACTCACTCTTGAAACGAGGATTTACGAGATTCCACTTTTAAACTCTCCATATTCTCGGCTCTCAAGCTGTGAAGGGAGACCGTCACTTGATACTTCGAAGAATGTGGAAAATAATAATAACGACACAAAACAATAATTGCTTAACAGTAAAATAAAATGGCAATGTAAAATATTAATTTTCCTTTCTATACCCTTGATTAAATTCCATACATTAAACAAGAAAATTTGCTCGAGGTATTTTTTTCTAAAGCAATGTTAGGTTATTAAACAAAAATTGAGTCACATCGGTAGCTTTTTTCTTTGCAGCAAATTGGAAATTGTAAATGAACAAAACTTTTTTATTAACTAGTTATTAAAAGTATTTGCTATTTCTATGTAGTCACTACTTTTAAAAGTGAACCGATTCATTGTTGTTTAAGTTAAGTTCGTTGATCTAGTGGTAAACCGTTAGCTGAGTGCGAATCAAACATAAGACCAGAAAGTTTAAAAAGATGGTGATTTCAATTTGTTCAGGTGTGTACTTATATCCATATGCACGAAAGAAATCAAAATTTTACATCATACAAATTGATAATCAGTACTTTAAGTTTTGGAGAGAGCTGCTAAAGGATGTAGGAGGTGATATTGTGTTTTTGATATTTAATTTCCATTTTGTAGTGGTATATTTAATTTGTTATTATATGTGGTTGCATGTTCTCGCTGTCGGAAGGTCGCTATTTATAGTGATGGGGATAACATTATTATTATTATTATTATTATTATTGGGTTTTTCATTTAATGTTTAAGTTGGTTTTACGTTGGTTGCGTTGGTATTTCGTTGGTTGCGAGGTATTTCGTTGGTAGCGTTGGTATTTCGTTGGTTGTTATCCCCTCGCTGAATATTGATGGAAAGTAAAGGTGGGGGAGAAGAACGAAGACGTCGTTAGGTTTTGTATCAAGGTTTAAATGGCAGCATGAAGTAAAGGGGTTTACGCTGGTATGCTGCGAGCCTCGTAGTAAAGAAAGAAAGTAGGAAGTTGTTAGAGTGTATCATCTAATTTGTTTTTACTAGAATCACTTGGTCTAGAAGAATAGACCGAAGGGATCCATAAACTAGATGGCTCTCCTCATAATGGTTGATGCAGCTACTCTGTTCAGGAACAGACGAATAGACATCCGTTCCCTTTGAGGGTTTCTGAGCGAGAGAGAGATAGGTGGACTTTCTTCAATTTTTGGTGCTGCTAGGAAATATGGTTCGGGCTGAATAGGACAAGTCATCCTGATTGGGTGAAAATGTTCGGCGACTCTAACGGTCAAATTAAATTACGCGCCAAACAAGAATTCAAGTTTCTTTCTGCTAGCGTTCCAAATTTGATTGCTGACAACACATTTTTAAATGTATTAATCGGAATGTTAAAACTTTATCAACTTTAAATTTCAACGCAGTTATTCGAAGAGAGTTTACGTGCTTAGTGGCCCACAGCTTTCGGCTAATTGTCCTCAGGCCGCCATGGACAAAAACAATTTAAAAGACTAGTTCCGAGAAATAAATATATATTGCTTTAACGGATAATTATCAGATTTATAGTTTGAATCCAACGTCAAAACCACGTGCAGTAATTTTAAATATTTTCAATGGAAAAGCAAGTGGGGACTTGAACCAGCTTTTGCCAACACTGGGTGTGGATTCCATGCGTCTTGTCGTTTTGTGAGTAAATATCGAGTGTATTTCTTTCAATCTTGATTTGTCTTGATCTTTGGTAAATGAAATTATCAGATTTTGATTTTTATAGATCAAATAGTCAGTAAATAAAACGAAGAATATCACTTGATTAGCCATCGTTTTCTAAGCTTACTTTATTAGCGGACAAATTTTTAAAATTGAATATCAATCTGGAAAGAGATAACTTAAGATAAAGATACTGAATTGTGATCATGGAAATTTTCATTTAATATATTAGTCATTGCATTACGTAGAACTGGATTCTTAAAACGTAGCTTCATGCAAATTCTTTTAACAGCTGATAAAAGGATTTTATGTTTTTTTATCTTCAGGATAATGCATATTTTCTGTATGGTCCTTTTTTTCTATGAATTCCATCGGAAGCTGAGTTGTATTTATTAAGACATTGCTATTCTGGGCAATATTTACAATAACAATCTTGAATATTTTTTTTTACTATTTTCTTTGATTTTCGCTTTCAGAAAAACGAAATTTCCGAGCAAGCAGATTCAATGCTGAAATATTTAAGTGAATAAAAAATATTTTCGGAAGGAGTATTTTGTTTAGGAGTCAAAACAAAAAATTAAAAGGAAAGATTGAATTCTTATAGGGTTCAAGCAATAAAATATTTGACATTAGACTTCATAGACATATGTGGTGCATTCAATAAGATTCCAGACTTTTTTGGTACAGGCATTTAAAATTGTCGTCGACTCTTGAAAATTCAGTATGTTATTGCTATACATTGTATAAGATGATTGACCAATTTTCATGATTTCAGGTTCATATGAACAACTACAGCAGCAATTGGAATACACCTGATTGTCACAGCAGGGGAATTTCAAAAATGCAATCTGGACGTGAGAAAGAATGATATGCAATAAAATTCTGTTTTAAACTTAGAAAAAATGCCACAGAAACATATGGAATGCTTCAGACTGCGTTTCGACAATCTTGCATGAATCGAGTTTTTGAATGGCATAAGATATTCAAGGAAGGCAGTAATTCTCTGAGGGATGATGAGAGTGTAGGAGGAGTAAGGAAATCAATACACCAGAGTTGATTGACCAAAGGGTTAGGGTTAGGGTTACTATGTTGAGGTTTTAAGGGAGTTCTAGAAAATATTTTGTCGGAAGAGGCCAGCACTCTTCAAATCGGGTCGGTGGCATTTCCACCAGGACAATACACCAGTCCACCACTCCATTCTTATCACAGATTATTTGACCAAGATGGGCATCAAGACACTTCCTCAGCCTTCCTATAGTCCAGACCTTGCTCTCAGTGACTTTTGCTTATTCCCTAAGCTCACATGCTTTCGTTATGAGAGAATTGAGGAGATGAAAGAGGCTGTGATGATGGCCATGGACACGCTCACACAAGGGGACTTCTATGGGGCCTTCCAGAAGCTGCTGGAACGGTACAACAAGTGCATTGAAGCCGGAGAAGATTGCTTCGAAAGGGACTCGAGTTTCCTGTGTGTACTATCAATAAAAGTGCCCATACAAAAAAGTCTTGAAACTTATTTAATGATCCTCGTAAAACAATTTCAGTCAAAAATTTCAACACTATAATGACAAAAATGACATAGAGGAATGTATACTCAGATAAACTAATTCATCTTAAAGAATAAGGTAATGATTCATGAACATTTTATTGTTCAAAATTACAGACATCAGATCTATTTTCTCTTTGAGGTTATGCAAAGAGATTGCGTTATAAAAACAAAACAAATCTTTTCGAGAATAATTCTTGGATATGTATTTAATAATTCAAAATGGCCCAGACATATTTAGAAGACCCCATTATAGTAAACTTATTTAGTCATACGAGTCTCCATATAGCTTTGTGTTGTAGCCATTTTTAGTCATTTCAGCTTTGTAGCGTTGATCTCCTGTCTCCATTAAAATGTGTCTATTTTTTTTTGTCTGCAAATGACACTCTGTGAATACCTTTTCAAAATAAGTATATCCATCTCTGAACTGATACTTGTATGTTTAGTATGTCTCATTTATACCTTAAGAAAAATAAGTCAATTGTCTCTCTTTCGCCGATAGGTTACTTAATCTATTGTGTTAATGTCTGTTAGAATTTTAACAGCAATTTAATCTTGGAGAATCAAGGTATTTTAAATTTACTCTCGAATAATGTTAGTTCTTTTGATATCATGTATCATATTTTTGTGAAAATATTCGAAGATGCTATGCTACCAAAAATTTAATTTTTTTTTTAAATATGGAAATATTATTTCACTCCATAACTTTTTTCCATCTGCTCTAACAGGTTGTATTTGACATGAGTCTACGTGAAAGAAGTCGTCCTATTTCCAGCACTTTTCTCAGTATTTTAACTGATCTTAACTATGTAGTGCTCAGTTGGGTCTTGATTCTTTACAGATTTCCAATTTCTTTATTCTACTTGACAAGTCTTTGGAAACTTCTAAGTTCACTATCTACAACCATCATGTCCCACAGCTTTTTCAGTTATCGAGTAGGATCTAAGTATTGGTCTGTATTTTCGCTCTCTTTCATTTCACTCTGTGGTAGAAGGGAACGGCAAAATCCACTTGCTGACAATTTTCTTGTTAATTATCACTAGTTCGGGTCTGGATAAGGTGATCCGTTTATATCTCAAAATCCCAAAGAATATTATGCTTCTTCCTTTCTTGGACAGATTCTGGTTTGTGCGTATACCATTTTTTATATGCTCATATACGAACAAGAGAAAAGCGATATATATTGTGTATTTTATCTGTTTCATATTCCAAGTATTGTATACTTGTAAGAACTATTCTCTCATCATGGTACGGGTAAATAAAAATTAAAAAAAAACGTTTGAAACTTTTTCAGCCAAGCAAAACAAACATACAGTTTACATCATTAACTTTAATGAATAAAAATAAACTTTATTCATTTATTTTTACTTGTATAAAATGTTTCAAAAACATAAAGTTTTGTTTCTTTGTTTAATGGCATGAAAACGTTTGTGGGTTATTCGATGCCAAATCCTCCTTGGACAAGAACAGAATCCCTTCAACCGATTGCTGGTAAAGATTCGTTCTTTTCATGATAGTATTATCCCGAAAGTAAATGTAGCCAAAGTCAAGAGCATTAATTTTCTGTTCTGGTCTAACACTGGGCTACCTAGCATACGTGCCGGGAGGCCACATAATAACAAGCTTAGATTGACATTGCATCTTTGGATCAAGTGACTCTATCACAAGAAAGGTAAGCTGGCATACAAGCTGTGAGGCCAAAAATAAAAAGCTTAGATAAACATTGGACAGGATCTTTGGATCTGGTGAATCTATGACTAGCAAGGTCACCTGGCATACGTGTCAGGAGACTAGCAAAGGCCAGCCGAGTTCACATCGCACTTAATAATCCTATGACCAGCATTAGTTCAGCAGCAAACGAGTCTCCACTCGTGTGAGACCTCCCCCTTCTGAATCTTCACAGTAAAAAAAAAAACCTTGCATCAAATCCTGGTTTTTGGTTTGGTTTGGTTTGGTTTGGTTTCTTTGTTCAATGCCATATCAACCTTTGTAGGTTATTTAATGCCAAATCCATTCTCCTAGAAGAACAGTAGTGGTACTAATTAACCCATAGCTGGGAGGATAAGGGGGTTCATACCTTTCCCAAGGGTATTTGCCCGAAAGTGAACGTAATAGCGCGACAGGAGTACAAACATGTTTACTACGATTCCGCAGTCTATCACTTTAAGTATTACACCACGAGGACACCTCCCTACTTTTTAAGAGGCACTGATAAATATATAACCCGATAGTAAACGTAATAGCACTACTCGTGTTCGAACTCATTACGATGTCGCAGTCGTGCTCATTAACCACTCCGCTACGGGGAATCTCTTCAAAGTAAAATCGCCGCCATCACTCATAATACCAATTGTCTTTTTAGACAATATCATAAATTCAAATAATTGAAGTGAGTTCCCCCACCTGATATCCCAGTGCACGATAGAAGCGTCTACAGATAATAGTTAAATACACAGCCGACAACGAAAATCAGGTAAACTTTCAGTTTTGCCCTCTAATTTTTTTGGTAGGCTGTTCATTCCAAGACACTTATTCACGTTACATACAGTTGGGTCACGCTAAAATCAGTGGTTCCAGATAAATCACTGAAGTTAAGTAGTAACTTACCAATTCAGTACTTAGATGGGTGACGACTTAGAAACTGTAAGTACTGCGTAACAAAACTTTTTAAACAAAGAGGTGTCTTACGTATTGTTTTACAAGCTTGTCTTACTGACCATTGGTTGTGAATTCGATTCTTCATCATCATCATCATATCGCGCTGGTAGCACGGATATCCCTGACCCTCTCTCGCCACTCCTCCCTATCGTTCATCGCTTTAGGTAGGTCTTCAGGGCATCATCCCGTATCCTCACATAGCTGCTGAATGTATTTTCGTGCTGGTCGTCCTGCTTTTGCACGGCCAAGTGTGGGGGTCCATAAGAGTACATCTCTGATGAGTTCGTCCCTGTTTCTCCAGCAGTGTCCTGCATGTCTGGTTCGTCTAACTTGAATAGTTTTCGTGATAGGGGGCAAGTGGCCGTACAGTTGATGTCTTGTGGGGTGTTGCCGCCAGGACTTGTTTAAGATTGCACGTAGCATTCTTCTGTAATTGCCGTCTAGCTTCTTCTCCAGCCGTTTTGTTAGCGTCCATGTAGTGCAGCCATATAACAGTATCGATGTGACCGCTGCCTGGAAGAAACTGCGTTTCATTTTATCGGTTAGGTCTGATTTCCATATAATCGATAGCCTATTGATAGCTGTCCATGCTTTCGCTAACCTCGTTTCGATGTCCTTTTCGGTTGATTCGACGCTGCTTCCTAGGTAATGTGCCAGACTAGAAAGAAAGCTTAGTAGGTGACAACCAGATATGTACTCTGAAAATTGAGTTATTCAGAATACTGCGATTTCGATCTTCGGCTGTTCTCTGTAAAACATTGACTCATTGAAGAAGCGGATTTTATATTTTATTAATTGTGTCTATATTGAAGCAACTCCGTCTTACACGACTTTCAGTCTCCTTTTAATACTGACTCCTTCATAAATCGTATATTACATATTCATATGTAATAATCTTATATAATAGAATGATCCATCTTCCCCATACACTATCAAGAGTAGTAGTACTAATCATTATTTAAGTACACACAGATCACTCTGCGTAGGACTCTAAGTGAAGGACCCTCAGCATAGGACTTCAGCGCATGACTCACATAATCGATCATTGCTTGGACTTAATACTACCCTTGCGAGTGTAGTAATGTTACTACTAATCTACTGGTTACATTTGTAGACCCGTACGAATAAACCTGCCTTCCTGTTATGTGTAACTAATGTCTGGTGTATTCTTACCACTCGGAATAGCCTGTCATCGTATATCATATACGATATAATATAATTAGAATGATGATTTTACCGTAATAAAAAGCATTATTCATTTGGTTTTTACAATGAATACGGAGAATGCAAGTTATCTGAAATTTGCTCCTGATAACATACTGCATAAACAAATCATCTCCCTGACAGCTACAGACTAGTGCATGGGCACCAGAAGCGTTTAAAAAGTTCTATGCTTGATTCCTGAAGGAAATAGAGGAGCAAGATAGATTTTAATTATTTTTCCATAGAGCTATTCTTGAGATCAATACTCTTCGTCTAACAATGCTCAAGCATTGTACGAAGGTGGCATCCTAATTTTCCAAAGTTCGTACATAGCATATATAACCTCATTAATTTTTCCAAATTGGGTTGCACACAGGTTTGATTTGAGTTCAGGAAACTTTAATAATTCACAAGATGCTAAGGTTGGTATGTATGGGGGATTGATCTACATCTAAAAATCACACTTGGCTGCTTCAGAAACTATAATCTGAGTATAATAAACGGCAGAAGCATCATGGAAGAAGAGCACACATGCCCTCAACTTCTCTGAGCTTTTCAAATTGAATACTTCTTTCAGTGATCTTAATTGTGACGTAAATTATTGTCTATTAATAAAATTATTTTTTTCTTTTTCAGATAGTCTATCATGATTACACTTTCAGAATTAAAAAAAAGTAAGCCATCACTTTGCAAACAGACGCTGCCCGCTTGCATATCTTCATGGGTAGAATACGTGAGAAGGGATCAACCCAAATGTATGGCTGGGACCCATATTGCAAATAGCTAGCTCATCCCAAAAATCTGAGTTAAAACAGTCTAGAAAGGACTAAAACTAATGCCTATAGACTTATCTATCTGCTGGACAGTAAGATGTCCCTCATCCAAAACCATGGGGTGATTGGCGTTAACTTGTTTATCAGATAATCTGTTTTTCGGACGATCAGACTGATAGTCAAATTCTGTGTTGTCCTTGCTCTGCTTGAATTCCATACCAAATTTTAATACAATTTCATATGTTCTTGTGGACATCTTGTTGATACACTGCCTTTTTTGTTTATACATCAAGACTGCTTATGCCTTTTTTGCTTATTTTTAAATTTGTGGCACACTTTTTATGTACCACTAGTACAGAAATAAAAAAAACAACAATGTGAATGAGTTTTTTTTCTCGTGTCATTAGAAGTTCTAGTTGGGTAGTGCTCATGGCGTCATGGTTAAAACCCTGGACTACAGAATCATAGTAGGTGAGTTCGAAATCCAATCGAACCATTACGTTCACCATCGGACAAATACCATTGGGAAAGGTATGAACTCTCTTATCCTCCCAGCTATGGGTTAAAAAGTACCACTAATGATCTTCAATAAGGATGGATTAAGTATTAAATAACCCAAGTGAGTTGATATGTCATTACAAAACAAACAAGTGCTAGTGTGTTACCACAACAAAAGTGTTCGGCTATTGCTCATCTTTCCGTGTGTAGCTTTGAACATTTTGAATGACACTAGCATCTAACATATAAAAGTAAGTGACGTTGGCGGCTGTAGTCAAGGGCAGCCCGAAGGCTCCTTTTTTTAGCTACTATAACGAGGAGTAGGGAAGGTCCCAACTCACTTCCCGGGATTGATCCTCATTACTCTTGATATGTACCTGAGTGTTAAGCAAGGAGGCATCCAGTACGATTTATTTTCTGAGTCTTTGGTATGAAACAACCAGCGACTGAAACCCGGTCTCCAAAGCCAAATGATATTATATTCAGTGGTGATCAGCTGATCGTTTGTTTGAAGATTAAAATTGACATATGGTGTGTTCAAAAGTGTAAAATTTGATATGAAATTGCTAAAATGAAATGAAAAAAGAAAAATCTTTATTATGGGGGAAAATTCTTGAAATGTGTTTATTTCATCGTTAAAATCTTTGTGAAGTTAGTGAAAATGAAGATGTGAGAAAAGCATTGTGGTTTAATTTTTTTTAATTTCAGTTTTACATCCAACTGAAGCAGAGATATTTGATTTTGAAAAGCTGTTTACATTTAGTAAAATCGTGTGATGCAATATTTTGCATAGAAAGTGTGTCGGCAAAAGAACACGGGTTGTAAAAATCTCCGAAAAATCAACAAATAATCAGAGATATTTTATATTCAGGAGACCTTGGAAGTCACTTAGCCAACTTGCGGTATAAATGAAATAAGGAAAAGAAATGGAAGTGAAGTTTAAAAGAGCGCCTAATGAAATGTGCGCTCGAGAATATAGAAAAAAATCCCTGTTCATAGATTGCACAAATATACTAGATATTGGTGCAAACAATTCATTAATATTTTATATCTCAATCCTAGAGTGAGGATTGTTGGTGGCTTAGTGATAAACGTGCTGAATGGCAACATGGTTGTGAGTTCGAACCCCTGTCGTGCCTTTAAATTTTTTTTTCGGACGTATACACTTGCGGGCAGTAAGAATTCCCTTATCTTACCAGTAATAGGGTAAATAAAACCACTACTGTTCTTCAACAAATATGGATTCGGCATAAAATAACACATCGATGTTGATATGTCGTTAAAAAGCAAAAATCAATCAATAAGCTTTGACGAAGTCCGATTTAAGAAGGGCGAAAATTCTTGTCTTTCGAAAACAAATTACAGTATTTGAAATCTATCAAATAAAAAATAATATCAGAACTTAATAGCATTTGATTTGTTAGTGAGTTCATTTGCTACCTTTTCTAAGGTCATAAAAAGCCGAAGTAAATCAATTCATGTTTTACTTGCTTAGAGTTTTCAAGCAACTAATGATATCCATTTATAAAGATGTTGGCGACCTTAAAAGAGGGTGACCAGAAGGCCCCCTTTTCAATAGCTACTACACCGAGGTGTATTTTGCCCAGTCAGTTCGGGCTGTAGAATACACCAACTGCTTCTCTGCAGAGGGGTAAGACCCCCCCCAAACGAGTGTCCTGCATATGACACTAAACAATCTGATGGTGAGGTTCCAGCAGTGCTGGAGCTTTGGGGAATGCGGAGTACCCCTCCATTGCCATCGCTCCCAGGTCCACTCTGGCCCGGAGTGGTAGCACCTGATAGGACCCTATCTATGGGTTAAATAGAACTAACAGCATACTTATGCTAAAACGAACTGAGTAAACTGAATAGCTTGAAATAGAAACGTTTTTGACAATGAAACCGTATTACACTTAAACTGCGTGCTTATTCTTAACTGAATTATGTCAAATAGAACTGTTTTTCGACATTAAAACTGTATTTACATTTAACTGAATTATTACATATAACTGCTTAAATAGTTTGAAATGGAAATGTTTTTGACAATTAAACTGTGTACTTATTCTAAACTGAACTGTTTTCAATAGAACATATTATTTACATAAAAATGGATTTGGCGATAAATAACCAACAAAGGTTGATATGCCATAAAACCAAACAAACCAAACCAAACCGAGGTGTATTGGAGGGCGCTAATCGTTTCCCTGAATTGCTCCACTTTACCCTCGATACGTACCTTATATTGCTGAGTGTTAATCAAGAAGGTATCAAGTACCATTTTTAAAGTCTTTGGTATGACGCGAACTGGGATTGAACCCAGGTCTCCCGGATCACTGATGAACACTCTACCCACTTGACCAATGAGCAGGTTTATAAATGATTCTATCTTAAGAGGTGCGCGTGGTGTAATGGTTATCATCGTAGGAAATGAACACGGTAACACGAGTTCAAATCCTGGACAAGACTGATTGCATTTCACATAGCACTAATACCCTTGGGAAATGTATGAATCCAATTATTTTCCCTCCAGCTATGGGTAAATAGTAGGACTGGATTCTTCAGCCTTGGTGAGGCAACTAGTCTAGGAGAAGGAAAACTCTGAATTCAAACCTGTTAAACTCCGCTTAAAAAATTGACCTTGTGTCATATCCTGCCCGAGCGGAGGGATTGGGTAAATAGGATAAATGATTCTTTTTTCAAATTGCAGTACAAATACAAATAATTTGCAGTGAGTTATCATATCATATTTACCAAACCCTCCGCTCGGGAAGGATATGAGACAAGGTCAATTTTTTTTAAGCGGAGTTTAACAGGTTTGAATTCAGTTTTTTCCTGGCCATATGTGGGGGTCTATAGGAGTACAACACATATAAAATTGCTCAGACTTAAGTCGCACTATACCGTTCACATTCAATATTCTCTGGAAAGGTATAAACTTTCAGGTTTGGTTTCTTTGTTTAATGGCCTTTAGAGCGGAGGGGTTGGTAAATATGAATATGCTATTGAACAAAGAAACTGATTATTTTCGCGTATTTCTTACTTTTTTCAAAGGATACAGTCTGTTTATTCTTTTTGAGATTACAGAACGTACAGAATCAAGGGATTGTAATGAATTAAGGTCATCTGAGAATTAATTTTTTTATTTTTTTATTTCTTGCGGACTTTTGTCCTCATCTTGGTAGTTTTTGTGTTGTTTCTTCTTTTACAACGTTTCGGCCAAATTTTCACCTCTGGCCTTCTTCAGGTGATTTACCGCGACCTTGGATAGGAATGCTGAGTCTTGTAACCGTATCCCATGGCGCAACGGATAGAGGCATTGAGTCTATACGGTTCCAGGTGAGCATTGTCAGAAGATTGCGATTTCAAATCCTACCCAACCCGGACAGAAGTTTACTTGGTCAAAAACGTGGTGCGATAGACAACAACTATGGAAGGCAGTAGTTACTGGGGATGCGGTTACAAGACTCAGCATTCCTATCCGAGGTCGCAGTAAATCACCTGAATAAGGCCAGAGGTGAAAATTTGGCCGAAACGTAGTGAAAGAAGAAACAACTCAAAACTACCAAGATGAGGACAAAAAGTCCGCAATAAATAAAAACAAAATTAATTCTCAGATTAAGAAGCCTCATCTCAAAAGGATTCCAATGAAAGACAATTAAGGTCATCATCTGTGGTAAAACATAATTTCGTTTGAAAGATTCCCATCAGAAAGTGAAATAACATTTATTGAAAATATATACCTATAAAAACAAGGAATAAACCAAGAGGACAGTTATAGAAAACCAAGCCCTTGAATGTGCTAGACAAATTGAATCTACTAAAAAACATCAGCAACTTCGATTAAGAACGCTCGTTTTTCGAAGGAAATATGAAGGATTCTGGGAGCAAATATTAAACCCGAAAAATGAACAAATGCACAAATTAATCAATGAATAAGCAAAATACTATCTAAATGCAATAATCTAGGAATCTTTGATTGAACTGGTTATTTCTAAAATAAGTATTTTCTGTCATTGAATGGAGATATTTCATACGAAAATCTATATCAGATGAAGAACTAAAATAAAAATTCCGATCGAATAACTGTAAGAACAGATCAATAAGCTAAGCATTTCTGAGAGGTTTAGATGCAGAGTTTGTGTAAAATTATACGCACTTCTAGCATTTGATATTGAAGTCATTAGAAATATCCTAGACTTTTTGCTAAAAAGAATCACCGGTCCTCGCATTTGTATCTGAAACGCATAACAGAATAAAGACTCTTATACTGTTTAAATTAAACCATATAGATTTTTTAATTAATTAATTAGTTATTGCTTAATGAATAATTGCTAAATGAATATCTAAAGACGGTGAATTTAAATATACCTTTATTTCTAACCGTCAATGCAACTAATGTAATAATTTAATGTCTCTCTTTTGCAAAGTTTCAAAAATACACATTGGTAACCTTTACGTCAGTAAAAATTTTAATCCCAGCTGACAAACAAATACCCCTGGGAACAGGGCTTTGAATACACCTGCTGCCGTAGGATAAACACAACCCTCCACCACACACACACACACATACCAAATGGGGTTTATCAGTATATTTGACACTAAAGTATATCTGATGCTAACGTTTCAGTTCTGGTGTTCTCATCAGGAATGCTAAAGAGAATCTTTTAAATTGTTCTATTTAAAATATTTTAGAAATAGATAAGAATACTTGAAACCGTATAACTGTAAACTATTTGCATCAAAATAGTTTTTTGAAGGTATAACAGTTTACTAGGGATTATTATTCGTTAGCGGCAACTATGTAACGATGAGCAACCGGCTCATTGGCCAAGTGGGTAGAGTGTTCGCCAATGGTCCGGAGACCTGGGTTCAATCCCAGGTCGCGTCATACCAATGTCTTAAAAAATGGTACTTGATGCCTCCTTGCTTTACACTCAGCATTATAAGATACGTGTTAAGGGTAAAGTGGAGTAATCCAGGGAAAGGAGTAGCACCGTTCCCTACACCTTGGTGTAGTAGCTATTAAAAAGGGAGCCTTCTGGTTGCCCTCGACTACAGTCGTCAACTTTACTTTGATGAATGATCTATTTGCATCAGAGAGGATTATTGATATCAAAATGGTGTGCAGACTTATTATTCGATACGCATAAATATCAAAATAAAAAAAATGGAACCTTGAAAAGATTATGATAAAGAATACCTTAGGACGTAATTTCTCCCAGGCATATATTGTATATGTCAGGATTAGGGTGAATAAGCCTGAATGATCTACGGTGTGAATTTTACTTTTTGAAATTGAATTATGAAGTCCACAAGTATGTAACCACTACAGTTATTTGCTAAAATAAACGTCTACAGCCAGAATAGAAGGCATGTCTGCTCCTTTTTCATGTTAGGAAGAAGTATCCAGTTTCACATAGTCAGTGCCTGCATACAGAGCCAGCCACAGGAATTTTTTTCCTTCGGTGTACTTTTGTATTAAGGTAGAAAATCAAGGCTCTCTACCGTAGATTGAAAAAAGGCAATTAGCTCATAGAAAAGGATGCAAACAAAACGAATAATGAAGATAAAAAAGGGACACAATGTGCTATCTTGAAATGCAATAAATTTATTGTAATTGAACTCACTGACAATGGTCTGCTAATCTATCTTGGTAAGCATTACATCAAGCAAAGGGCTCAACATTGTTATTATGGTAATAAATTCAATTAAATTAACATTTATGATTACATTCTGAAATTTTCAAATGTATCAAATTTCGGCATAAAATAACCCATATGGAGGCGATATACCCTTAAATACATTAAGCAATACCGGACATTGGCATAATGTTTAGAGTTTTTGCCAATGGCCCAGGAGATCTGAATTCAATCCCAGGTCTAGGCATACCAAAGACTCAAAAAAGTGTACTTGATGCAACCTGGCTTAACACTCACCATTATAACATAAGGATCAAGGGTAAAGTGGAGCAATCCAAGGAAAGGAATAGCACTCACCCCGGCTCTTTGGTGTTATAGCTTTTGAAAAGGGAGCCTTCGGGTCACCCTAGACTGCGGTCGCCAACTTAACTTACATTAACCAAACTAAAGCTAATAACAAATGAAGTAGAATGGGTATGGTTGCGTCAACCAAATTGTGTCCTGGTAAAGTAAATCTGATTTTATATATATATATATATATATATATATATATATATATATATAGAGAGAGAGAGAGAGAGAGAGAGAGAAATAGAGAGAGGAAGAGAGATAAAGAGAGCGGAAGTGAGATAGATAGATAGAGAGTAAGAGTTTAGATAGATGTTTAATACCTATTTCATGTAACAGCAACGAAATATATTGAACCATTCTGGAATTAACATTTGAATTATATGTTCTTAGACGTAGATACGGGCAAATATCTATCAATTCAATGAACACGACGCCCATTGAACAATAAATCTACGAATGTTTGTATGTGTGGCTGGTTTTAATTGTATATTTGTACGTATAGAATTGTATGTCGTTGAATTAAAAGAATTGATGTTAAGGGAACGAAATGCAGAGAAATAAATGGATATGGAAAACATAGGAAATCATGAAAATAAATTAATTAAGAAGAAAACTCTAAACAAATAAGTGACTAAAAAGAAAGTAATACTAAATAAAAATTAAATAAAATAAAGATTAAAAGAAGGCAGAAACAACCCTGATAAGAAATGAGAAACTAAAGGAAAATAGTCAATAGACTATATAGAGATAAGAATGAGAGAAGAAAAAGATATACATAATTTGTGAAAAAGAAAAAAAAAAGAATGATAGAGAAGTGGAAGCTTGCTTTTGGGGATGGCAATGATGATAAAAATTGTTGCAGGTGTTATTTAGAGTTGATTGTCTTAATAAAATGATGATAAGGGAGGTGGTGCATATGAGTTGATGTTGACGATGATGATGATGATATTGACTTGAAAAAAAGAAAAGATAAAGATTATTATAAAGAATGATGATGCTAACAGACGATTAAAACAATGGCTCTGTTCTTGGCAATAAACAAGAAGAAGAAGAAGAAGAAGAAGAAGAAGAAGAAGAAGAAGAAGAAGAAGAAGAAGAATGTATATTGAATGAGAACAAAGTTGAAAGAGGAGAAAAATAATGTGTTCGTGGATGAAGTGGGATAGTGGGAGAAAGGTGAGAAAAAATAAATAAAAGTAATATCAAACTAGTGGTATTATTAGAAGTGATACATAGAGAATAAAAAGCAGAGAATAATAATAATATTAATAATAATAATAATAATAATAATAATAATAATAATAATAATAATAATAATAAAATGACTCGCATAAACTCCTATGGGACTTTGATATACAAACGGATAACCTAATCCCGGCCAGGAGACTAGACTTAATTATAATCAACAAAAAAAAAAAGAGAACTTGCAAAATAGTCGACTTTGCTGTCCCGGCAGACCACAGAATAAAATAGAAAGAATATGAAAAGAAGGATAAGTACCTCGACCTTGCCAGGGAACTGAAAAAACGGTGGAACATGCAGGTGACAATTATACCAATTGTAATAGGTGCGTTTGGAACAGTAACTAAGGGATTACTAAAGGGACTAGAGGACTTGGAGGTTGGCAGACGAGTGGAGACCATCCAAACGACAGCATTGTTGAGAACTGCCAGAATACTAAGAAGAATCCTGGAGACTTGAGGAGACTTGCTGTCACTCAGACTTCAGTGAAAAACCATCGGCTATCGCTGATGTCAAAAGCTCTAATGAGTGAATAATAATAATAATAATAATAATAATAATAATAATAATAATAATAATAATAATAATTTGCCCGACCGTAGTAGAAGCGACCCGATTCTGCTTTTTAACTAGCAACAACAACGAGGTGTAAGAAGGGGCGCTACTCTTTCGACCAAAGGTGTTGGTTCCTGGTCTCCCAGACCACTGGCGAACACTCTACCCACAATACAAATGGACTGGTTTAATAATAATGATAATAAATGGCAAAGAATGTGAAGGATGGACAAGGACTTAGACCGTGACAAAGAAATAAAAACCTATGAAACATGAATATGCCAGTGCTGCCATTGTTATTAGGTCATTTGGAACGGTTCGCAAGAGCTTGGAAAGGGGATTGGAAGAGTTGGAATTCGGAGGACACACTAAGACGTTCGGGTAACAGAATAAAGGTCGGCCAGAATACTAGGAATTATCCTGAAACCTTAAGGAGTCTTGCAGTCGCTTAGAATCCAAAGAGAGATCCTCAGCAAGTGCTAGTGTAAAAAGAAATCACAAGGAGTAATGTAGTTGGTGTGATTGTAACAATGATAATAATGATTGACAATGTTTCAGCTAAGAGTAAAAAATAATAAAACATGCTATTAATACAATTAGTATTTTAAAATAACAACTAGTGACATGGCAGATGAGGTGGAAGATGTGTTAGAAGATATGATATAGGTGTGATTTAGGTTTCTGTGATATCAGTTGACCTTGTAGGTTAGTAGGTAAAACAGCTGATATGGATGGCCAGACTCCCTTGTGGTAAAATAGGATTTGGGTTTTATTATTTGTCTCTTGATACATGCAAAGAAAAACAAAGTCAAAATTAATTATAATAAAAGGGAAATAATTATGTTTTAAAATACTTAGTGTTGTTAATCTGAGAACGTTTGCTGTCACTTAACACTAAACTGACTTAGACATGAAGGGAAATGATGATGATGATGATGATGATGATGATGGAATTTCTTAGAAGTTGTTGATAGTATTTTGTTAAATTGAACAAATTCAACTGATCAGTTTTCGTTAAAATAAATGATTAACAAAAAAATGTTTCTTGTGGGTATTGGAACAGAGACCGTGTGAGAAAAATCGAGACCATGTGTTAAGAAAAGAAGGAAGAAGAAGACTCGCCAGCATTGAAGATAGCGTTGTCGCATCGATGCAACTACTCGCACATTGCATAAAAATGTAAGATTGATTAGAATAATTAGAACAGTCCTGGAGACCTATGTAGACTTGCTGTCATTCAGACTCCGGCGAAAAAACAATTAAATCGAGAGTGAAAAACTCGTGAGGAGTAAAAACACACTCAAAAAAGAGAACTAGCTGAATAATGGGCATCGACGTCCCGGCAGGCAACAGAGTAAAATTTAAAAAAATCGAAAAGGGAGATAAACATCTAGATTAAGAGAATTAAAAAGAAGCATAATTGACCGTGAAGGTGATAATGATTATACCACTTGTAATTGGTTAAGTGACTGGAAGATGGAAATAAGAGGACACATGGAGACCCTCCAGTCTATATTATAGTTAAAATCAGCCAGAATACTGAGAAGAGTCCTGGAGACGTGAGGAGAACAACAACAACAACAACAATAATAATAATAATAAGTACCGTCTCAAAATGTTCAAGATATCCAATGAATTCATAAAGTTTATCGAGAAAACCATTCAAAACTGGAGAGTGGATTTTGACAGCCGGATGAAAATGTTTAGCAGAGGTAAAAATCAAGAGAGGTATATTCCAGGTGGGTACGTATCATCATTACTATTGGTTATAACGATGATGTCACTGAATCACATCTAAAAAAAAGGGGACAGCCAGATATAAACTTAATAAATCGCAAGAAAAGATCAATTACTAAGTGTACATAAACGACATCAGACGGTTTAACAAAAATTACAAAGAATTGGAAAACCTAACACAGGATGTGAGAATATACAATCAGGACATAAGGATGGAATTTGTCAAAGAAAAATGCACCATACTATTAATGAGAAGCAGTAAACGACACACGAGGGAGAGAATAGAAGTACCAAACCAAGGAAAAATCAGAACACTCAAAGAAAAAGAAACTTACAAATACTTGGGAATATTGGAGGCGGACACCATCAAATAAGTGAAGATGAAAGAAAAAAGTACTACAGAGTATCTGAGGAGAAGAAGAAAACTACTCAAAACCAAACGATATTGAAGGAATTTCCTGGCCCCTTGTAAGATACTCGGGACCAGTCTTGAAGTGGACCAGGGAAGAGGTCAAGTGAATGAACCAAAGAACAAGACTACTAATGACGATGCATAAGACCATACATCCCAGAGCTAACGTGGGTCAAGAAAAGAAGGCGGAAGAAGACTTAGCAGCATTGAAGACAGCGTTGATGCATCGAGACAACGATTCGAAGATTACATATAAAAAAAAGTACGGTAGAAGACTGAATACAACGACAAGAAACAGCACAGACAACACAAGCATCAACAGAACAAAAATAACCAGAAAAAATAGGAAGAAAAACAACCATATTGATATTTCAAGCGACAAACAATGCCATAAGAACTGTGTCAAAGCAAGAATAGACAAGACGCAACAAAGGAGTAATTAGGTTATGTGGTGATAGATACGAAACAATAAATTACAAAATAAGCGAATGCAGGAAATTAGCTCAAAAAAAGTATAACACTAGACACGACTGAGTGGGCAAGGTGATCCCTGAGAATTGTGCAAGAAGTTTAAATTTGATTATACGAAGAAATAGTATATGCTCAACCTAGAATACCCCCAGGAGAATGAGATACACAAACTTTTCTGGGATTTTGAGATACAGGCGGATCAACTAATCTCGGCCCGATGACCAGACCATGTGAGAGTCAACAAAAATAAAGATTCTCCAAAATAGTGGACTATACTGTCCCAGCTGACCACAGAGGAAAATTGACCGAAAGCCAAAAGAGCGATAAGTTCCATGACCTTACTATAGAACTAAAAAAAAATATAGAATATGAAAGTGACGGTGATACCAATTTTAATATTGTGCGCTCGGTACAGTCTCAAAAGATTTGGGACAGGGACTGGAGGACTTGAAAATAAGAACACATATGGAGACCATCCAAACTACAGCATTATAAAGATCGGTCAGAATACTGTGAAGAGTCTTGGAAACTTGAAGTGTCTTGCTGTCACTCAAACTCCAGTGGAAAAGCATCAGCTAAGGCAGCTCTGAGGAACTCTCAAATGAATAAGCAAAAAGAGGAAGAAGAGAAAGAAGAGAAAAAGAGGATGAAGAAATAAAGAAGTGCCTATTGTAAAGCTTATCAGGCCTACCTAGTTAGTTGTTATGATGAACAAAAGATGAAAGTGAAAACAACGTGAAAATAATAAAGGAGCGGCACAGTAACAATAGAACAAGGAACCATACGATAAAAAAAAGAGTCAGAAGAACGTTGACGAGAATTTGTAGGAGAGAAATGGACCCAGAAGTGATTGAATGAGAAGGCACCGGAAAAGGAGATGGGTAATGGTCACGGTCACGTTAAATGCCCACTGGTTTAATTACTTGCTGACCTTCGGATCATTTCGATTGAATGAATTAATCTGCTTGGCTTCAAATCACTGAAAACCCACTCCCCACCCAATGCTCCAATCTCCCGATTCCCGCTTTAATTCATTACAGCTCCTGTAATTAGTTGGCTTTTCGAGATTGTCGCTCTTTCAACCCGTCGTGACTTCAGTCCAAACAACCAGCGCCAAATCTCAACATTCTTCCAAAATTATTTGCTATACCAACATTATTTACTTGACCTCCACACGCCTTATTATTAACTCACTTGTGAAGATAAATGCTGAGTCATTCGACTGTTTGTAGTTCGATATATAAGGGTCGATTGATGTTAAGAATAAGTGAAATAAAGGTAAGCGTGAAAAATAATCCTCATAATCGTTTAAACTGGGCATTATCCCAAAAAATCTCTCTAATCTATCTATGTAACAAGAACCATGGAGGTGCCCGTGGTGTAATGGTTATCGCCGTAGGAAATGGACACGGCGACACGAGTTCAAATCCTGGACGAGACTGATTGCATTTCACATAGCACTAATACCCTTGGGAAAGGTATGAATCCAATTATTCTCCCTCCAGTTATGGGTGAATAGTAGGGCAGACTAGGTTCTTCAGCCTTGGTGAGGCACCTAGTCTAGGAGAAGGAAAACTCTGAATTCAAACCAGTTAAACCCCGCTTAAAAATTGACCTTGGGTCATATCCTGCCCGAGCCGAGGAGTTGGGTAAATATGGTAACAAGTGGACTTGTGATCAATATCAGCAATTGACTCTGTTTACACAGTGTGCGCCAATGGTCCGGGCGACCAAGGTTAAATCCCAGGTCGCATCCTACCAAAAACTTTAAAAATGGTACTTGATACCTCATTGCTTAACGCTCAGCAATATAAGGAACGTATCAAGGGTAAACTGGAGCAATCCAAAGAAAGTAATAGCGCTCTCCCCTACACTTCGGTGTTGAAGCCATTGAAAAGGGAGCCTTTTGGTCGCCCTCGACTACAGTCGCTAACTTTACTTTTTATTCAAGTTAGACATGCAGGACACTGCTGGAGAAGCAGGGACGAACTCATAAGCGATGTACTCTTATGGACCCCGACACATGGCCGTGCAAAAGCAGGACGACCAGCAAGAACATACATTCAGCAACTATGTGAGGATACGGGATGTTGTCCAGAAGACCTACCTGAGGCGATGAACGATAGGGAAAAGTGGCGAGAGAGGGTCAGGGATATCCGTGCTACCAGCACGACATGACGATGATGATGATGATGTATACCAAATCTCCATTAGAGATTGAGTACATTAGGCTGTTTACTGGCATAGGCAAGGCACCTCCCTTTTGTTTGGGGCTTTAATCCCGGGAAAGAAAAGCCCTCGTGACACGACGTAAAAATGGAATTGAACCCGCTGAAACGTTTGCTTAAATGTATGTCGATATTGAAGCGAATTTCAAAATTGCAGATAGAAATACATTTACTTTCTTTCAGTTTCATTAATTTATCTATTCTGCAACTTGTTTGATAAACGTAAAGAGATTGTTTTTGATGGTTTGGTTTGGTTTCTTTGTTTAATGGCATATCAACCTTCGTGGGTTATTTAATGCCAGATCCATTCTCCTAGAAGAACAGTGGTGGTGCTATTTAACCCATAGCTGGGGGGGGTCAAAACCTTGTCCAAAAGTGAACGTAATAGCGCGACTGGAATTCGAACTCGCGTGCTACGATTTCGTAGACCAGAGCTTTAACCATTACACCACGGGGACCAGATTGTTTTTGACAGGATTTTTTAAGTCTTCATTAATTGTACATACACATTTATCGTATTCTGCTCCCATTTTCTTTTTATGCAGTTATTAGACACCTTCAAATTTTGATTGAATATAAAAAACAAATAAAATAAAATAAATTAAAAACTGCTGGCATTCTTTAGATAGTTTTCTATTTACAAGATAAAAAAATACCTTTAACACAAATTTACTAGGAATCAAATCTTGATAAAATGATAGAGTATTATCCCCTCCGTCATTATCTCGAGTGATAAAGTAGATATTTATTGCCAGTTCGGGGTTAGAGGTAATTTACGATTGCAGAAAGCGATAAGAAGGTTTGCATTTTGACTTTTGGTAGGACGCTTTCGGGTGTACTACAAAGGGAGCTTATGTTTTCGAGGTTAAAGTTGTGGAAGCCTCTGTTTTTTTTAGGGATTTTGATATTTTCCTTAGAAGACACAGGGAGTTTTCACCAGTACAAAGACAGTTTGGAGACACCTACAGACAACCGACCTGAATTATTTACATATTTATAAAGATGTTAGCAAAACGTTTATTTTTTTGTTTTTCACCCAAGTCAATTGACAACATATTCGTCAATACAACCTTTTCAATAACTACACTGAAAAAAAAAAAATTATTTAATAAGAATGCAATAACCTAAAAACCCAAACAACAGCATCGGTCAAGCAAAACTCTCATAAAAGGCATGGTCTACATTGACAAAAGTTTCATAGACATCTCGTCATAGTATAACGTAACTGAACGGCTCATTGGAAATTAAATGAACAGATAAATATATATAGCAGATAATATTCGCTGAATAACAAGGCAGAAGCACTCGTTGTAGTTAAAAATGACTAAGGAAAATCGGAGGTTAAAAATCTGGTGCGTATGCGTGGAGAAAGCGGAAGTTGATGTTTCTCCTCTCGAAACGACGGGCGGATATCAGGAGACGACCTTGGAGAGTTGACGGCGAAAAGTGATAGGGTAAAGACGATAGAAAAACACGAGCCACGGTGCCCCAAGTTGGGTGTGGGTTCCAAAGGATTTTTTGGCTACGCTCAACCTTGCGGATAAGCATGTTAGAAGCAGCAAAAATTCAATGTCTGTCTTTGCTCATTCTGTTTACTTGGATATGTTGCTCATAATTGTCTCGTTTACGGTCATCTCATATTTTTTATACTCTCTTCTTTCTCCTGGCGACTATTTGCTACCTAGTAGTAAATTAACTTTTGTGTAGTTTAACAGAGTTTTGTGTTCGTTGACTATTACAATGCAAGGTCACAACGGGGTCTAAAGTTTCTTTAATACAGCAGTGGTACAACAGACACAAGATTAGATTCTGCATTTGAATATTATCTATTTGTAAGAGTCATCTGGCGTAGAGGCTAATGTGTTTGATTCTACATCGTAGTAAGTGAGCTCAGAATCTACTCAGACTATTACATTTACTATCGGACTAATACCTTTCAGAAATGTATGATCTCCTCTACCCTCCCAGCTATTGTTTCAATCGTATCCTCAGCAAAGATGTGTTTGCCATTAAATAACCCACAAAGTTTTATATCTCTTTAAATAACTAAACCTATGAATTCATGATACTGATAATATGCGAGTCTCCATTATATTTTTGTCTTTCAACTAGGTTGTCTGAGATTAGAATACGCTTACTTCATCCTGTATAAGGAACTAACCCCCTCCCCCCGAAAATGGATCCTGGGAATGACAATAAACTGCATTCAGTGGTGAGGGAGGTTTGAGAAGTGTGGATCACTCCTTTGTCATTAAACCCATATTTTCACTGAATTGGAGTGTTAGTCATACCTGTTTGGGTTCCATTTATAGATTTAAAAATATCTGTCAGAAAAACGTTCGTACCGAAAAGAATACTTGACACCGAATAAAAATGAGTAAAATATGTTATATATTGACCCTCGACTGAGCCGTTAATCAGAGATTCTCTGCACTGAACAAACCTGAGTAAATAGAAAGGCGCCGATGCATAACTTTAGGCAAATCAAGTGAATCAGCGACTGGTAATGGATAGGCGTCGTGAAATTTTATATGCAGGTACCCATTGAATAACGGTCAGTCTTAGTCTTGCAGCCAGAAGAGATTCGGTCAGTTACAGAATGCAGCCGCCGGGATACTACACTAAGGTGTAGGGGAGGGCGCTTCTCCTTTTACTGGATTGCTCCACTTCAATCTTGATCCATACCTTATAATGCTGAGGTGCCCGTGGTGTAATGGTTATCGTCGTAGGAAATGGACATGGCGACACGAGTTCAAATCCTGGACGAGACTGATTGCATTTCATATAGCACTAATACCCTTGGGAAAGGTATGAATCCAATTATTCTCCGTCCAGCTATGGGTAAATAGTTGGGCAGACTAGGTTCTTCAGCCTTGGTGAGGTAACTAGTCTAAGAGAAGGAAAACTGAATTCGAACCTGTTAAACTCCACTAAAAAAATTGATCTTGTGTCGTATCCTACCCGAGCGGAGGGGTTGATAAGTATGATAATGCTGAGTATTAAGCAAGTCGGCATCAAGTACCATTTTTTGAGTCTTTGGTATGACTCGACTTGGGATTGAAACCCAGCCTCCCAGACCATTGGCAAACACTCTACTCATTAGGCCAATGGGTCGGTATTGAAACAATATAACTGCATACAAACAAAGGATTATTAAATGGGAATAATTACTTAAAACCCTATTGTTGATTGGTTTTGTTTAGTTTCTTTGTTTAATGGCATATCAACCATCGGGGGTTATTGAATTCCAAGTCTATTCTTATAGAACAACAACTGTGATACTCTTTTAGGCTATAGCTGGTTGGATAAGGGGGTTTAATGACTTTGGAAAGGCATTGAATGAACGTAATAACATAGGTGACGTTCAAACTCGTTCACCTTGAATCTACAGACCAGCACATTCACCATTACGCCACGGAAACTCTCCTCCATCATACGTTGGTTTATAAACTATTACTATTAGATTGAAATACTTAATATCATGTAACTATATGAAAACAAATATACATAAACAAATAAAAAAATATCTTGGGTGGTACGGGGGTGTCAACTTAATTCTTTTAACTTTTTGTTTGTTAATTTTTTGTGTTTTTTTCTAGGGTTGTTTTCAATGATTTCCCATCAGTTTTGTAATATGAAAAAAATGGCATGGGGAAATTTTTAAGTAGGCTGTATCAGAGAGTTAATGTTATATTTTGGTGATTGCTTTGTGAAAGGTGACGGATAGACGAAAATATTTACAAAGTGTTTTTGTCAATGTATGTGGTTGCCAGAATTAGTTTAGGACCATAAAACCACTCCCCTTTCCTTACCCCCAAAAACACTGGGGCTTTGTGCTCAATTGCAAATAATTGTGATAAAATAAAAATAAAATAAAAAAAGGAATTTTTTAAAAACTACAATTTCATGTAAACTTACGATTATAATCTAAAATTTAAAAAAATAAATAAAAATTGGCTTTAAAAACCCATTGGGAGTTGGAACTTAGTCAAATAAAACGATTTTTTTCTTCTTGCTTGTAGAGATAGATAAATTTCTAGACATTTATGTAGAATAAGGAAGATGCGAGTAGTTATTTTGCCTCCGAATCAGACCGTAATGAACAAAATGGCAGCTTCCATCTGTATTCCTTTTATCTCGGTCAGGAACAGGTAACTACAAATCACTGCCCGACCTGCAAGGGCAGATAACTCATCATTATCTATTGAATGTATTTAAGACATCAGTAACATGGATATGTTATTAGTAGATTTCAATGAGTCACTTTTGGTGTGCGATCACCTAAGAGATTAAGGGTTAGTAAAACCGAGTAAAATCAATGCAGAGTTGAATCGGAATAGAAAAGATACGAAAAAATTGATAATCTGTTGAGTCTTGCCTGTCACTTTGAATATATGAAAGACAAAATCATAAGAAAACTGGAATTTGGTATCTTGGTAAGAACAAAATACGATACAACGACTATAATTTCCAATAGCACTCATAGGAAAAAGTGTATCGAGCTATCCAGGATGTGTATCATGTTTTTTCCAGTAGACAATTTCACCTTTCATAGTTGGTTCAGTGATCGAGGTCATCTGGTGAGAAATTTTCTCTTACACACAGGTACACACAGACACACATATATGTGTGTGTCTGTGTGTCTCTGTGTGTGTAACAGAAAATTTCTCATCTGATGACCTCGATCAACATATATATATATATATATATAGTTGATTGTTTAGATTTCACTGCATATCAACCTCTGAAGGTTATTTAGTGCGTCTCATACACCTGTATGTCTTATATAACATCAAAAATGGTAGTTACAATGTCTGCTGATGACGTTCTCGATTATCGGATAGATATTTTAGGTATTTTCCTCTTGTAAATATATATATATAGTAAAAAAAACTAAAGTTGTTGACCATAGTCGAGGGTGATCAGAAGGCTCTTTTTATTAGCTTCTACACCGAAGTGTAGGCGAGGGCCCGACTCCTTTCCTTGTATTGCGCCAATTTAACCTTTATCCATATCTAATATTGCTGAGTGCTTAGCAAGGAGGTTACAAGGGCCATTTTAAAAGTCTTTATATATATATATATATATATAACTTTTGGTATTTAGAAAATAATGTTCAATTTTCAGGATTGATCCACGATGGAAAAATGTTATGGCATGTGGAGAAGATTCTAAAAATTGCTTATTCTTTTTGGGAGAGAAACTGAACGCCACTACTTTTCTCGATAGCAACCAACAGTTGAATAAAAGATCAGAAATATTTAACAGGTGCACGGACCAGAATATAAATTGGATTTGATGATTGTGTCACCATCATATGGGAGGAGATAAAAAGAATAAAAAAAAGTAACAGAAGAATTTGAAAAATAAAGACATGTGGGAATATTAGCACTTCCTTTGTAGCCAAGTGTGTCAGTTACTACCTCTTCCTTTGAAAGCCGTGGTGAGTATTGGTCACTGTTGGTGCTTTGTACCTGTTGATCGACTTGGTACTAGACGCTTCTGATGACTAATTTTAACGTTCTTCTAGGTTTGGTTTGGCTTCTTTATTTAATGGCATATCAACCATTCTAGGTTATTTAATGCCAAAGCTATTCTCCTAGAAGAACAGTAGTGGTACTATTTAACCCATAGCTGGGAGGATAAGGGGGTTCATACCTTTCCCAAGGTAAAGTGAACGTAATAGCACGACTCGAGTACGAACTTGCGTACTACGATTCCGCAGTCCATCGCTTTAACCATTACAACACGAGGACACCCCCATTCTTTTAGGTTATAAATAAACCCTTTTCATTGTTGCTCAATATTTTGACCCCTTCTCTCTTAAACTCTCTCTCTATATATATATATATATATACATATGTGTGTGTGTGTGTGTAAGTATGTGTTGTATGTATGCTGGTTGCTAGATAAAGTTTGTCTAATATCTCTAGCATACAATATGATATTTCAAAATGGCTGCTGGCTTTTAAAAAAAATATTGCATCAATTCGTGCCCTGTCGACTGGGTCGGAAGAATAAACCAACTGCTTCTCTGCAGAGGGATAAAAGTCCACAAAGAGTGTCTTGCTATGACTCTAAACAATCTGATGGTGAGTTCCTGTAATCCTGGATCTTAAGGGAATGCTGAGTATCCCTTCATTTCTATAGCTTCCAGGTCTGAACCAGAGTTGAAGTACCTAATAGGGTCTTTTCTATTGGTGAAAAAGAACTAAACAGTGTAATAATGCTAAACTGAATTGCTTGAAATAGAACTGTTTTGGAAATGAAAACTGTGTACTTGTGCTAAACTGATTTGTTTTAAATGGAAACTGATTTTTTAAATATAAAACTGTTTTTGACATTAAAATTATGTACGTATGCTAAACTGAATTGTTTGAAATGGAAAATGAATTGTTAGAAATATAACTGTCTTTTTTATTTGTATTCTTAGGCTAAACAGAATTGTTTGAAATAGAACTGTTTTTGAAATTGAAACTGTGAACTTACGCTAAATTGAATTCTTTGAAATGGAAACTAAATTGTTTGAAATAGAAACTGAATTCTTTGAAATCGAATTGTTTTTGACATTGAAACTGTGAACTTATGCTGAAGAGAATAGAACTGTTTTTGTATGCTAAACTAAATTATTTGAAATATAACTGTTTTTTTCATTGAACCTGTGCACTTAGGCTAAACTGAATTGTTTGAAATAGTACTGTTGCTAACTCTGAAACTTTGTACTCATGCCAAACTGAATTGTTTGAAATGGAACTGTTGTGACATTTAACTGTGAGTAAACAAAAAATTGTTTATAACTCTAAAACTTAATAACTTTCAAGTTTGATGTGCCATAAATCAAACCAAACCAAACCAGTTTTATAAATTCGCCAAACGTGACCACTTGTTAACGATCTTACAAACATTTAAGGACCCAAAGTGCCCATCGTTTATTCTAAAATGGAAACTACCTAAAATGGTTGTTTTCTGTTTCTTTTTCCTTTTCCTCAATTACAATTTTAAACGACTGGGTTTCATGAAAATATCTAATAAAATTGGTTTAATGCTAAGACATTTTCCGTTATTTGTATACTTTATACGGTTAAACAAAAATATTAGTATTCCGTTTAGTATCCTTAAAAGCATAAATTAAAGATCCGATTTGGCATTTTTATATACATTATAAAACAAACGCCAAGCTAAATGCTTCCTTCGAAATTTTAAAACTTAATATGCTACCACATGTTCCAGAAAATTTCGTGATCACAGTTCTACATGCCTTCGATGACAAACAGAAAAAAACATATTTTTGGCGAATTATTGTAACCCAATAACACTTACTCATACTCTCTACCGGTGGTCGTATTATCTACCGGTTGGCTATGATTCAAATAAAGGTGGTTGAGTCACTTTTCATTAAGTTTACTAGCATCTTGAGCACATATCATTAATGCGTTGTTATATCGTCATTATTAAGAAAAGGATGAACTGCCGTTTTTTTTTAAGTTTACCCGCAGTACGTACCCATATTACATATATGTTGTAAGACGGCTTTTATCAAAAATAAGAAGCGTATGAATTTACTAACCCTTCCCAGTATTCTGACAGATCTAAATAAAGCTGTCGTTTAGATGGTTTCCACTCGTCATCTTATTTCCAAGTTCTGCAGTCCTTTTATCAATCATTTGGTAGCTGTACAGAGCGCACCAAAAACAATTGATATCACCGTCACTTTCATATTTCATACCATTATTGTTCGATTTTTTTTCTTTTTGTTGTTTTTTTTTAGCAAGATCTAATTATTTATCTCTCTTTTTGCTTTCCTTCAGTTTTACCCTGTGGTCAGTCGGAACGGAAAAGTCCACCATTCGGCAGGTTCTCTTTTTTGTGGTTGACTTTCACCTGGTCTTGACGTTTGGCCGAGATTGAATGATCCGTTTGTATTTATTCGCCAGTCGGAACGGTAAAGTCCACTATTCGGTAGATATTCTTCTTATTATTATTTTCTTGTTTGAGAGGCTTTTTTTACACTAGCGTAAACTGATTGTTTTCCATTGGAGTTCGAGTGACAACAAGTTTCCTCAAGTCTCCAGGATTCTTCTTAGTATTTAGACCGATCTTAATAATTCTGTAATTTAGATGATCTCCATTCATCCTCTTATTTCCAAGTCCTCCAGTCCCTGTTACCAATTCTTTGGTGATTGTAGTTTTTAAGTGGAGTTTAACAGGTTTGGATACAGAGTTTTCATTCTCTTATACTGGTTATACAGAGCTTTCATTCTCTTATACTGATAATGATGATAATAATCACCATCATCTGTACCCAAAAAAGATATATAGTCAATATGACATTAGGACAGTATTCACAAGTGGTTCAACTCTCCGGAGGTATCTCTTCCGGGTCAAACCACCAAGGGAATTCAACATGACCAAGAACTGTGTTTACTCCATCCCTTGCAGTTGTGGTTCAATACACAAAGGTGAGACAGGTCGCCCACTAAAAGTAAGGCTAGATGAACATCGGAAAGCAATAGTACGAGGGGAGATTGAAAAGTCGGGTATGGCGGAACATAAAATGGAAATCATCTCTCCTTATGGGATAAAGTTGAAATAATTGATAGGGCTGAACATTGGAGGATTAGACGCCTTAAGGAATCAGCACATATGTTAGGCAATAATGACCTGCTGAGTAGGCCAAGTATAGAGTTGAATACAATATGAGAACCGATAATCAAGAAGGCTAGATAAAAAAAACAACAACAAAACCCCAAAAAAACCCTGAAATCTGAATATGAGCACAGGTAAAAAATCATACATAATAGTAGTAATTCTTGCTAAAGTAAGATAATTAATTAAGTTTATAATACCCAAAAATTCACTCTGAATTATCCAGCAGGACACATGGCGTAACGGTTATAGGCGTTGGTTCCCTGAGCTTCTAAGAAGACAATCATGTGCAGGTTCAATCCTCACTACAGGCGAGTAATATACAGGAATACTTAACGCTTGTATCCGGATATGGCTAACGGAATCAGAACAGGCGACCCCCGTGGTTTCAATAAAGGACGTAGTTCGAAGTTCCGTGAAGGTTCCCAAGTTCGACAAACACCTGAAAAAGGCCGGAGGACATATCGGCCGAAACATTGTGGAAATAACAATAAAGATGAAGACAATAGTCCGAAAAACCTTAATGATAAAAATATGTACCCATATTGTAAAATGTTCATTGCTAAAAAAAGTACGTGGAGTCACTTTTATTCACGTTTCCGATTTTTCTTGTTTATTTAGTAGGGCGTGATGTTGTTATATAATCACGAAGATCTCAATCCAACTGTACATATACAAATGCAAATACAAAATATATGCAAGCACAATACAAATGCAGGCAGAAACAGGCGGACTATGTGCTTCAGGTACGAACAGTTTTATTAATTTCTTGACTTCGGCCCATAGAGACACGAGGAGAAAGACACAATACTTAAAAGTCTTTTGTAATCATACTATGCTAATCCCACACCCAACCTCCGGCACATCTCGTAGTGTTTAAGATCTCAATTCATCTCTGCCGGTCGGAGCCCGAAAACCTTAATCGCCACCGCAACGGTTGAGAATTCAACTCTCTGCCTCAACAGCAGCGAACTCAACTATCTTCCTCCATGGTCCAATGTCAACTTTCAACAGATTCTTTTTCAAAATCATCACATTCTCAGGACCATCTCCTCCGGGCATGATATCATCCACACTTCAGCCTCATTTCCTGTCTGAGGTTTATTATTACAATGGTGATTGTCATATCCTTTGCGTGCGAGCGTAAACTGCACCAATTGACTATACAACTCAACTCTTAAGCCGAATACTTCAAAGGCCAACCAAACTGAATGATAAAATATGATTAACTAAAAATGATTAATATAAAAATAACCATTCCTTAATTATATAACAATGTAAGTAAGTCGAGTTCCGATACGTTCGGAGCTCTAGATACTCTCGAAAAGCCCCAAAAATGAATAAATCTTTCGAGTAAATATTTAAGTTTGATTTTATCATTTTATTTAATTCTATACTGGTCTTTGAGTGATTGCATGAATCTATATGTTTTTTTGGGCTTCCTTTAGGCTGACTGCCAGTTGAGAAAGGGATTTTCTCTTTGGCCGATACCTGGCCGCAATGAACACGGTGTAAGTGTATATAGCGAGAAGAATTCAGCCTCTCTTAAAGATTATCAAGAAAGTGTTTTACTCAGGCTAGGCATCAGGCGGACGCCCTTTTACAAGTAGGGAGACACAGACGATGAGTAACTGATTCAGATGAAAGTCAATCTGACTATGATCTAAGAGGACAGTTTAAATTTTCCTCGGCATGACTAGTAATTACTGAAGTTTGGTTGAAATCTGAGCGGAACAGACAATTCGTTCGGCTTTTTTTTATGTATTGCAAACTCTGGCCCAATCTATTTTAGATGCAGAATACACTGACTGCATTTCTGCAGAGGGGTACCCACCTCAACGAGTGTCCTCAATATTACACTAAATAATCTGATGGTGAAGTACCAGTATTGTCAGAGCTTTGGGAAATGTGGAGTACCCTTTCATTGCTATCGCCCCCAAATCCACTCTGGCCTGGAGTGGACTTAGGAGTGATGGCAATAGAATATGGTCTTATCTATGGGTCAAATCGAATTAAACTGTGTACTTATGCAAAACTGAATAGCTTGAATTATTTTTACATTTAAACGGCACATTTAAGATAAATTGAATTATCTGAAATAAAATTGTTTTTACATTTAACCCTGTGTACTGCCCAATCAGCAGGAGCCGTAGAATGCCCCAAATGCACATCTGCAGAGGGGTAGCCCCACCCAAGGAGTGTTCTTGGTATGACATTAAACATTCTGATAGTAAGGTTCCAGTAATGCTAGAGCTTTAGGAAATACGGAGTAGCCCTTTGTTGTTATCACTCCAAGGCCCACTCTATCTATGAGTCAAACTGCATGCTTTTGCTAAACTGAATTGCTTGAAATAGAACTATTTTGACATTGAAATTGTACTACGCTAAACTGAATTATTTAAAATTAAACTGTTTAGACATTTATCTGTATGTAAAGAAAAACTAAACTTATACTAAACTAAATTGTTTCAATTAGAACTGTTAGACAAAACCGAATAGCTTGAAATAAAAATGTTTTTGATAATCAAACAATGTACTTATATTAAACTCAATTCTTTGAAATAATACCGTTTATTTGCGTAAAACTAGATTTGGCATTAAATAACTTACAGGGGTTGATGTGACATAAATCACAAACAAACAAACAAAGAAATCGACAAAATATTTACCAACTCCTTCGCAAGAGTTTGGTGTGACACGAGGTTAATTTTTAAACGGAGTTGAACATGCTTGTCTTCTGGGTTTTACCTCTAGTACGGTTACCATCTAAGCTTAAAGATTCCAATCTGCCCCACTACTTACTCCTAAAAGATGTGAGTATTGCTGGATTCATACCTTTCACAAAAGCGTTAACACTATGTGAAATGCAATCAGTCTTGTCGGGGGTTTGATCTCGGGTAACAGAGTCCATTTTTTACGACGATATAAATTATAAAACAATCACTACAATTTTTTGTTTAATGGCATCTAAACAGCCATGGGTTATGCAATATGAAATCTATCCTGGGTGAAAACGGGTATGGGTGCAATTTAACCCACAGTTTTTAGCAGAATTGGATTCATTCCTTCCCCAAGCGTATTAGTCTAAATTTGAAAGCAATATTATGAACAGTACCTACGCTAAGATTTACTGTGTAAAGAAAAATTATACTAAACTGATTGTTTCCTTTAGAACTGTTTGACTAAATGAAATACCTTGAAATAGAAATTTTTTGACAATTAAACTATCTACTTATGTTAAATTGAATTGTTGAAATAATACTGTTATTTGTATAAAAATGCATTTGGCATTAAATAACCTAAAAATGTTGATATGCCAAAAAATCCAAACAAACCAAACAAAAGCAAACCACCAGATGTCTAGACGAAATTTCACGATGTTTGTCAAAGAATCGAGTCGTTGAGTGAGCTGTTAAGTAAATTATATTCCCAATGGTACTTGATGATTCTTTCAATAATATAACTGAGAAGCTGTTACAGTCTTTGACAGCCTCGAGAAGAGCCAGTCAGAAATCAGTTTTTGCAAACTAATAGCGAAAGGAGAGGCATTTCATTTTAAACCTGTAAAAACTTCAAAGCCACTCAGCTTGAAAATTTATCTCTTGCCTTTTGAACAGAGAGCAAAGTTGAACTTTTATGTTGTGAATTACGATCCTTTGAGTATAAAAATGACGCAAAAGAAAACCCACTTTCTGAAAAATAAATGGGAAAATGATAAAAGCTGATGTCACATTGAGGCATTCGTGAGTAGATACAGTATTACCAGGTGGTTATAGAGTGCATCATATTTCTATCTATCTATCTATCTATCTATCTATCTTAATGTGTTCATTCTTTCACTATTCATTTCATATTCATACGTACGCACAGACAATCGGAAAGAAATATATATTCTTTATATATGTCATCGTTCTGATGCGAATTGTTTTGCGTTGTGTCCATTTACCTCATGCGTCTGTTCACGTTGACATAAATAGATAGAAACAAGCATATTCAAACATATATCTACATGTATATGTTGGCCCAACGGCTGGGGCTGCAGAACACACTAACTACATCTCTGCAGAGGGGCAAGACTCCCCAACGAGTGTCCTGTTTTGACACTAAAAGAACTGATAGCAAGGTTTAAGTAATGCTGGAGCTTTGGGTAATCTGGATTACTCCTTCATTACCATAGCACCCAGGTCCACTCTGGCCTGGAGTGATAGTTCGTGAGAGGATTCTATCAGTAGGTGAAATAGAACTGTTTGGTATTTAAACTGTGAACTTAAGCTAAACTGAGTTGTATGAAATCGAACTGTTTTTATATTCAGCTGTGTGTAAAAAATATGTGTACTCATGCTAAATTGAATTGTTCGAAATTGAACTCTTTGGATATTTAGCTGTTTGATGCAAATAACTGATGTTTAATTGAATTATTATTCATACATAGCAATAATCGAAAAGATTAAACTGTGTGCAAACAAATTATTAAAATAAATATGATTGTTCGAATAAGAAAAAAAGAAATAAAACCATTTGATTGTGTGAAATAAAAATGAGCTCAGCTTAGTTTAAAGGTGTTATTTGCAAAATGTGTTTCAGAAACGATGTATTTGACATATACGTATTAAAAAGATTCGGGGTTAAATAGCATATCATGGTTGATGTGCCATAAAACCAAACTAAACAACTCGAAACATGCTTATGCATGAATTCAAAAGGATTGACACTTTAACTTACGTGTCTTGAGTATGCCACTAAATTGCTTTCAGATGGTCGAAAAGCAGCCTGAAACATTCCATATGTTTCTGTGGCATCCTTTTTTACAAGTTTAAAACAATTTTATTGCATATTGTTCTTCTGAAGTGTCCTCACGTCCAGATTGCATTTTTGAAATTCACCAGCTGTGATAATCAGGTTTTAGTAGGGTGTATTCCAATTCCTGCTGTAGCTGTTCATTTGAACCTGGAATCACAAAAATTGTTCAGTCATCTCATAATATGTATTGCAATAATATACTGGATTTTCAAGAGTCTATGACAATTCTAAATGCCGGTAAAAAAATGTCTGGAAACTGATTTTTTAAAATAGAGCTCTGGAGAATGTAGAGTCAACCCATTTGTTGCTATCATTCTCAAATCCCATCATATTCAATTACAGTATCTGCTATGTTCTCATCTATGCATTATATGCATCTATTAGCGATTAAGTTTACAACCATTTTGAATGGAATGAATACATTTACTCTTAAAACATTTATAGTTAAAACTAATTTTGAAGTGGTTTTGTAGTTAAAATATTGTGGAGTCTGTTAATATTCTGGTTTTTAAATTAGTCATAAAGCAATTCAGTGTGAGGTGTTTGCCTCTTTAAAATGATTATGAAGAAACATTTTAGTACAGAATACAATTGGATAGTCTGCTTTATTTGTTTAAACGAAAATGACCTCAGTGGCTTTTTCATTGGTTTGGTTTGGTTTTATACCACATCAACCAATGCATGTTATCAACGTAAAATCCATTTATACATATAAACAGTTCTATTTCAAACAGTTCTATTTAATATAAGTAGAGTTTTTTTTTTTACACACAGTTAAATGTAAAAAAAAAAACTATTTCAAACAACTCAGTTAAGTACCTAGTTTCAATATCAAAACAGTTCTATTCATAAACAATTCAGTTTAGCAGTTTCAATGTTAAAAACAGTTCTATTTCAAAAAATCAGTTTAGCTTAAGTACACATTTCCAATGTCAAAAACAGTTCCATTGAAAACAATTCAGTTTAGCATCAGTACACAGTTTAGATTTGTTTTACCCATTGATAGGATCTTATCTGGACCTACTACTCCCGGCCAGAATGGACATCGGTATAATGGCAATGAAGAGCAACTCCGAATTCCCCAAAGTTCCAACATTACTACAACCTCACCATCAGATTGTTTAGTGTCATATCCTGGACACTCGTTAGGGGGGGTCTTAACCCTCAGCAAAGAAGCAGTCGGTGTATTCTACAGCTACAACCGACTGGGCAAGTGGGATTTTCAATGCCAAAGACGTCCCAGTAGAAGAAGTGTAATAATAAAATTTAACCGATAGTTATGAGGATAACGGAATTCAAAAGTGAATGTAGTAGCGAAACAGGAGTTTGAACACGTTTATTACGATATTGCAGTCCAGATACATTAGCCGTAAAATCCTCTTTGATAGAACAGTGGATTATAGATTTGTTATTTGGGTGGCAAAGATAGATAATAAAATGCAATAGCCATCCTTGTAAACTAAACGAGGAGTACTATTTAACTAATAACTTGAAGGATAAGAGGTTCCATGCCTTTACCAAAGTATCTGTCCGAAAGTAAACACAATAGCGCAACTACAGTTGGAATTCACTTGCTAGAAGGCTGCTGTCATGTTACACGCTACGTACGATATTTCCTTCCTCAGAATCATCATTACCATATGGAATTTGACATGAATAATGCAACCATTTTTGTCATACCGCAAAATCAACCAACCAACCAACCAACACACACACACACACACACACACATATATGTATATATGTATGTATAAATATATATTTACTAATCTAATATCTACCAGCATTCACGGTACCAGAAAAAGGGGGAAAAACCGTGAGGAACAAGCGGTAAGAGTATCTCGAATCACCGCCCGGGGGAAAAAGAAAAAATATTATAGGTCAAAAAGAAAGAAAATGCCAACCTCGTCAGACCCCTTGAAAAAATCAAGGGATGTGCAGTCAGTTGGTCAAAAGAAAACTAAAACCTTCCGCGAATCCTGCAATACTACAATTACAAGAGTGCTCAAAACGAGTGGAGCCAATTATAAGATAAACTTAAATCGCGAGTCGGAAATCTTCTACTAAAGTTTCACATTATCGAATCATCAGGAAGTCTAACGCCGAGTCGGCGTTAGACTTCCTGATGATCCAATAGGGTGAAACTTTAGTAGAAGATTCCCAACCCGCGATTTAAGTTTATTTTATATATATATATATATATATATATATATATATATATATATATATATTTCAAAAAATATATTTCAAAAAATAGGTCTCCTTAGAGATTTATGTTATTTAAGAATTATTCATTTTGTTCTTACATGCCTGCATGTTTACTGTTTGTTGCTTTCGTTAGATAATATATGTGGCACAAAGGTCCAAATGAGACATGACGATTAACAAACTTACACGAGTGAGTTCGAGGCTCACTGGAAACCATATTTTTACGGCCTTATGCCACTTATGTTTTCTGACGAAAGCAACAAGCTGGAAACATACACGAATGTAAGAACCAAGTAATTCTTAAAAAACTACAACTTTCTCAGTGTTCTACCTCATTTTTAAATTTTTTTTTCTCTATTTGGAAAAACAACAACAAAATTAATTATATATATATATATATATATATATATATATATATATATATATATATATATATATATATATATATATATATAGGGCTTTTTCAAAAAGAATTTCTCCTTTTATAGTCAGACAAACCATTAGCATTCAATGAAACACCATAACACCTTTGGAGATTCCGAATTGTAAGCCAAAAAATGCTTTCCTTGGTAAGATTTCCAACAAAAGCAAAACACTGAAAAAACACAAAATTGGGTGATGACGAGGCTCTATTTCCGGGGATCTATATAGTATAAAGAGACCCTAAAATTAAATTACTCCCAGGGTAATTCTGACCTTGAGTGGTTGTATCTGTCTGGATGCGAACAAATGAATATAATACCTATGTATTTACCCACCCCTCCTCATGAGGTCAGTTTTTAAACAGAGTTGAATAGGTTTGAATTCAGAGCTTTTCTTTTTACTTGACCATTTCCCATACCAAGGCTAAAGGACTATATCTGTTCACTTATTTATAGATATCTAAGAGTCCGATGGAGAAGAGTCCGATATATAGCTTTCCGGAAGGTATTATGTGAAAGGCAAACAGCCATACATTTATTAATGTTAGATTGGACTGCTTAAAACTAGGTTGATTGGTTGGTAGATAGGGTTTTAGAGCTTATCAACCTTTGTAGGTTATTTAACGTCAAATCCATTTTTATGCAAATGGTCAATTATTTCCCTAGCAATTCAGTTTATCAAATCAGTTTAATTGCCAAAAACATTTATTTTTCAAGCTATTCAGTTTATCCCAACAGTTCTAATTCAGTTAATTCGGTATAGTATAAGTATAGATTTTCTTTACATCCAGGTAAATGTCAAAACAGTTCTATAGTAAAAAATATAGTTTAGTGTAAATACAGTTTCAATGTAAAAAACAGTTCCATTTCAAACAATTCAGTTTAGCATACGCACACAGTTCAAATGTAAGTACATACTTTAATTATGAAAAACATTTCCATTTCAAGCTAAGCAGTTTAGTCAAAAAGTTCAAATTCAAACAATTCTGTTTAGCTAAGCATGCAGTTAGTTCAATTTAACCCATAGATAGGGCCCTATCAGGTGCTACCACTTCGAGCCAGAGTAGACCTGGTAGTGATGGCAGTGAAGGGGTACTCCGCATTCCCCAAAATTTCAGCCTTACTGGAACCTCATCGTTGAGGGTGTCTTACCTCTACAGTACGAGCTTACTGAGACAGGTTGACATGCCGTCAAAATAAATCAATGATAATACAAAAATTGCGATTCCCTAACTTTTAGGCATAAAATAACCTTACACTGGTTGACATGTTCTGGAAATGACTCAATGAACATACAAAGTGTGTTTCCCGAATATTTAGTCATAAAATAACCCATTGACGGGTTGACAGGTCCATAAAAGTTAACCAATAAACATACCAAGAATGCGGTTCCCGAACATTTAGGCAGATTGCTGTTAAAATAAACCAATCCTACTTTAAACGTTATTTATCTATTTTTCTATAGAGCTTACACGAGGGCTATATAGTTTCATCCAAAGTTTGAGGTCAATGTCTGTTTTTTTTTTTTTTTTAAAAAGGGAGAAGGGTAAGTTTGACGACAGAAACTAAATGAGCTGTGGATCGATTCAAACACAGAGCAGTCATCCAAAATTTTCATTGAAATCATCTTGGTCAATAACGCTCGTATAGTAACAGAATCACCTTGGCCGAAACCATGCCTCCTTAAAAATCACATTGATGGTAGATGGTACTATTTACCAACCCCTCCGCTCGGGCAGGATATGACACAAGGTCAATTTTTAAGCGGAGTTTAACAGGTTTGAATTCAGAGTTTTCCTTCTCCTAGACTAGTTGCCTCAACAAGGCTGAAGAACCTAGTCCGTCCTACTATTTACCCATAGCTGGAGGGAGAATAAGGGGGTTCATACCTTTCCCAAGGGTATTTGCCCGAAAGTGAACGTAATAGCGCGACTGGAGTACGAACTCGCGTACTACGATTCCGCAGTTCATCGCTTTAACCATTACACCACGAGGACACCCCATTTATGGTAGATGGTGTGCATAAAAATAATCCACAAACAGTACACTAATTTTCAGAATATGATTAGGAGTGATAGAAAACAGATCAGTCTTAAGGTGTTATATATCCTTTTAGTCAGCTGATTGCCAGCGCCTAAATGTTTGCTTCCCTTCGTTCTTCGGTCATCTTTTTTCATGGTTTCGTTCTTTTATGTCGCCATCTTCGTTCTTGATCGTTGTCCTCTGTGGTCATCTCCAGTTATTCTAAGTTCATCTCTGCCCGTATGATGAATAAGAATATCACCTCATTTTTATGTGGAGATGTAAAATATATTCCTTAGATTTTTTTTTTCTTTTCACTACTCGTTGCGGCTGACGGATAGTCAGTGAGCAAGATTGAGCTTTCAACAGCTTGAGTTCCAGTAACTGATGATCTTATTCCTAACTTCTGGGATCATCCAATCTATTGATATTATCGTCCAATCAAATCCATGTTTTCAGAATGACATCGTGTTCATCAAACCAGATGATCCAACAGTTTATAAATGCGTTTTTTATTTATTTTCTTTTATATTTAGGAGGTGCCCGTGGTGTAATGGTTACTGTCGTTGGAAATGAACACAGTGACACGAGTTCAAATCCTGGACGAGACTGATTGCATTTCACATTACACTAATACTCTTGGGATAGGTATGTATCTAATTATTCTGGGGGTGTCCTCGTGTTGTAATGGTTAAAGCGATTGACTGCGGAATCGTAGTACGTGAGTTCGTACTCCAGTCACGCTATTACGTTCACTTTCGGGCAAATATCCTTGGGAAAGGTATAAAACCCCCTTATCCTCCCAGCTATGGGTTAAATAGCACCACTTCAGTTCTTCTAGGATAATGGCTTTGGAATTAAATAACCTAAAATGAGTTGATATGCCATTAAACAAAAGAAACCAAACCATCTAATTATTCTCCCTCCAGCTATGGCTAAATAGTAGGGCAGTCTAGTTTCTTCAGCCTTTGAGGCGACTAGTTTAGGAGAAGGAAAACTCTGAATTTAAACCTGTTAAACTTCGCTTAAAAAATTGACCTTGTATTATATCCTGCCCGAGCGGGGGGGTTGGTAAATATGTATAAACGCGTTTTATGTTTCAGGCCTTATTTTGAATGCTATACCCAGATGTCGGCTAAAAACGAACACATCCATTATCTAAGAGATTGAACTAATAAATATTTTTTTCTGCAGTGATCTACGTCAAGAAGTACCGAAAAAGTACATCTATATTTTGGTTCAGTCTTCCTGACGTAGGGCTAAGCTGTTTGATTATAATTAACGTAACTTAGACAGCACTTGAGTAATAAGCACGGTTTTCAAGAAATAAAGGGTAAAGAAAAGAACTTGACATTTCAGCCTGACAATAAGAGTAATGATCGCTTCTCATATGTAATGAAGAGGATTGCTGACCGTCTCGACGATGGTCGGATAGATGAATGTTGTGAAAAGGTAGAAAGAAATGTGTATCCTGGCAACAACCAATATTTGTCAACTGGGAAGCTTAAAAATGCTATAATGGAATCATCAGAGAATTTCCTTCGGTGGATATTCTCTTATTTGACAAAAATATTCATCTTTATTTTCTGAAAATAATTATTTTTATTTAAAAATTACTGACTTTTCCAGTTTTTACCATAACTGAAAATCAGTTTTTCGGGTTTATATTTTTATAGAAAAAAGAATGAAAACTAAAACAATATCCTAAAATGAAGAAAAGAAATTAGAAAGAAAACCAAACAAAGAAAATTAAAATAGCTCCAACATATTTTATAAAAATCTGGGCTTCCTTTTGAATAAAGTACCCCAACAAATTTCTAAATTGTGATGTTTTTTTATAATTCTTCATAGAGTGTATGTAAATGTACACATCTAGTTATAGCAAACCATTGCATATATATATATATATATATATATATATATATATATATATATATATATAAATAAATTCATTCACCCCCCATATATATATATATATACATATATATATATATATATGTGTGTGTGTGCGTGTGTGTGTGTGTGTGTGCGTGTGAATGTGTTTTTTGGGAGCGTATGCGTAAATGTGAGTGGTGGTTTTTTGGTTATATATATATATATATATATATATATATATATATATATATATATATTTCCCTCTGTGTGTTTGATTGCTTTTTGGTTATATATATATATATATATATATATATATATATATATATATATATATATATGCATGTATGTATGTATGTATATATATATGGGATTAGCGGGATGTCTGTGTGTGAGTTGTTCCTTTTGGTTATATATATATATATATATATATATATATATATATATATATATATATATATATATATATATATATTTATATATATATATATATATATATATATATATATATATGTGTGTGTGTGTGTGTGTGTGTGTGTGTGTGTGTGCGTTTGCGAATTTGAATGTATGCGTGACTATGGGAGTATAATTTATAAAGGGACTATTGAGAAAATATATTCTTAATGTAAAAATAGGAATTCATTTTAGAAAAAAAAAAATCTCTCAAAATTTTTTGAAAAAAATCGCAAAGTTAGTTCCCAGAAGAAAATTGTCTTTTTATCCGTATTAATTTGTCACAGCAGGTGTTTTCTTAAAGTATTAATGGAGTGAATATGAACATTTCGGAATCTTTTCGTCTTCTATTAACGTGTCCATTAAAATAAAATGCTTTTCAAATTGCGCACACGACCAAGCTACACACAACCAAGTGATTTTCTACCTGTCCAAATGTAAAGATAATTATTTAGATATACAAATATGTATCTGTCTGTACAATTGTACATTATCATTAGCAGTATTTAGATTATAATTTCTCACAAATACGCATTTTATATACTATACTTATATTATACTTTCATAAAATGTCGATTTTTCACACAGAAAATCATTCAGTCACATATATGTAAATACCTAGAGACATACGTACAATCTCCCCTATATGCAAGAATGACATCATAAAGTCACGAGAATTGTGCTGTATTTACCGAGAACGGCAAACACAAAGAATGGAATCAAAATTCTTCTTCAAAATTGTCCTCTTCCTTTAGATTATATTTATTACTGTGATTTTTCTTTTAGTTTCTCTTCTGAAATTCCATCTTTGATGACATGGGAAGCAGCGAGTTCCTATTAATTTCGACCTCAACGACTCGTTCCTCTATTAGACATAGATTTTTAATTTAGAAATTGAGAAAAAAGTTAAACTAAGCTTTGGTCTTTTGAATATTTTGAGAGCTTGATTTAACAGACATTGCTTTTCATTAAAATATTTCTTTCAAAATTGTCCAAATTGGTTACATCGATTCTTTTTAGATTGGATCTCATTAGTGTGGAAAACATTCTAGATCAACCCAGTCACCTGGGGTAGTAGAATAAACTGACAAAATTTCTGCAGAGGAGTAAGACCCATTATCTGCAACGAATATCATGTATATGACAATATACCACTTCGAAAGCTCAGGGAATTTTGGAGTACACATTTATTCCCACTACTATAAGGTCAACTTTGCTAGAAAGGATAGAACAGTTATAGTGTACCCTAATGAACAGAAATGTTTACTCTCTTCTCAAATGAACAGAACTATTTAATACTTTATTATACTTGAATGTAGATCGATTCGTCTGAAAGACGTTCTGAATTTCCTCGATTTCAGGTTCGATTCGATAAAGGAGGGTATTATAAAATTTAACAACTACATCAGTAAGATATATGCCACTGTAGTTCTTAGTGATTCAAAGAAAAGGGAAGGATGGAGACTTATGTAAATTTCTCTATCGAGTTTTGATTATAAACTGCATTGAATAATCGAAGTATATCGTCAAATTTTCTTCTCTCCCAAATTACAAGGGGGCATTTCATCGAGGCATGCAGTCTTTTGGTTTTAGATTTTTTAAAATCCTGGATGAAACTCTCCCTCAGGAAACTATTCTTTTTATGTCTTGTTGACCTTGGATAACTATTTTGGATATGTTTGTCAATGATGTCAAGAAGGTTTCCGAACAAATCAGTGAAGTATTCTTTCTACTTGTGAAGTGACTCCATTGGGATGGCAGCTTTTAGTTTTGCTTTCGAGGTGCACTCCTACCGAACGCTTAATTTTGTGCCTGCCCTTCATTTGATGGTTCAAACAAATTTGTTATTTTAACGATTTGGCCTTAAATGTATTCAATTATATTCTTTTTTGGTATGTGTATTTTTTGGTTCTTTATGGCTTTTTGCTCATTGGCATGTGCTTGGTTCCTTTTTTTAGATTACGGTTGCTTTTTTAAGTTACCTTGTTGTTTCCTAACTACTACTGGCTCTTCATAGGACTTTAAATTTCGATATTGGTTTTGTTGGTATGTACTCTGATGCTGCTTAACTTTGAGTGGTAATAACATTTTCAAATTCATCTTACGGATTGTTTAAAAAATATCCGGAAGATTATCAAATATATTTCTTACAGTTACTAATAAGTATTGCTTATATCTCTGGGGGTAAGCAAGTCGATTTAAAAAGTGCAATTTTCATGGTTTTTTTTTTTAATTTCTGCGTTGACTCCGGCGTATTTTGCCAAGACGATTCTGTGATCAGAAGATACTCGCTCACAGAGGAGGATGCCTTACAGTTCAAAGCGCTATTTATCCACTTCTTGCTGCATTTTACTTGGGAAGATGTATGTCCATAATTTTCCTTCCTTTTTTTTTTAAACTTGAATTTTAGACATGAATCTCAGTTCTCGTGTATAAGATCTGCTAAATATTCAACCTTTCGATTCGGCGAGTAGTATAAGGTGAGTTTAATATTTTCATCATTGCCTGTTTAAGCATTCATGACTCCACTGATGATTAGTACGTTGTGTTTCGGAATGTGTAAATCAAGGACAATTTGCCCTTCGTAAAAGGTTGATATATATATTTCACCTCTAGCTTTCGCTGGACATTTGCAAGAGACGATCATTGGCCAGGGACTGCTATTAAATGTACCAAATATAATTCTCGGATGGATGCTCTCAATGCGGCTTGGTTGCTTTGAGATTTTAAGGCATGAGGACTAAGAAGCATTCCTCTACCCCCAATTACCTGAATTTTCTCCCTCAAATAATGAGACACATGTCCAATTCTACCGGTAATATGATATCTTAATTCTTATTCACTATGTTAATATCAATATTTTTGCACACATATCTATACTGTTTTCGACAACAGATGCTGTGAGCTCGAATTGTTGATTTACTGTTTACAAGGGCTAACGTAAAAAAGTTGCTATATCTACGTAAGTTGGGTTTGTGCTCAGTTGTTGATCTTTCTAACATTTGGGCAAGTACTCTTTCAGGAAAACGGGACTCTTGTTTACCCGCGTGAAGGGCGTACTATTTGGATGTACTATTGGGATTAGAGTCATGGTATTTTTTGATGTCCGTTTTTTTCCTCAAGTCAATAGACGCCACACTTAGAGATAAGGAGAAGTAGATTCGTAACTTAACTATTTGATCCTGCCGTTGACCCATGAGGTTTTTCTATTAAGCATCTCGTGAAGTACGCTGTTGACCCAACTTTGGATTCATCTGCTTTACTGCCCAGTCGGCTGGAGCTGTAGAATACACCTACTGCACCACTGTAGAAGGACAAGACTCCACACCAATCTGTGTCCTGGATATGACACTAAAGAATCTGATGGTTAGGCTCCAGTTATGCTGGAGCTTTGTGAATTGTTGAGTACCACTTCATTACCTTCGATTTCAGGTCCATTCCGGGCCGGAGTGAAAGCACTTGATAAGGGTCTTATCTATGGATCAAATAGAACTAAACTGTATTCATTCAAAAGTAAACTTTTAAAAATAGAAATGTTTATATGTATAAAACGTATTTGGTATTAATAACCTACAATGGTTGATGTTGCCATAAAACCAAAATCATCTGCTTTACTTCATATATTTCATAGCTTTCCTTTGCCGATGGATCTTGTTTAATATTATTTTAATAAGTTTATTTGCCAGCGCCCACTAGTAGTTTTAGTTAATTGATTGAAACCTAATTGCAAATATTTTATGGGAGGAAGGGGGGAGTAGGAGATAGGTTCGTAATAGTAATAAGTTAGAATGTAAGGAGTTGAATAGAGTAGCGCGGATTTTGTTTTTTTGTTTAAGGACGAGGTAAAGATGGTATTATATAGTAGAGGAGTGTGAAATGCCCTGTTTTTCATATGCAGTTACTGAAGGACAGATGTCTATCAGAACTGGCGAAGTCCGGCCTTATGTTTATTGCCTTGGTAGAGCACGAGCGTGGCACCTCGCGATCAAGAAGGCGGCTTGACTCTTCCAGAGTCATGCCAGGGTTGCTGTCGGAGCCGATATGATGCAAAAAAACCTGAAGTCGGCGATGAAGACAGTGCATCACTGAGGACCTACTTTGATGCATCTAGGATGTATGATTGGAATTATGCTTAAAAGTCTTTTATCTGCGGACAAACCGGGATAGGTTATCTAAGTGATTATGGAGTCAATGAAATATTAAAGTTAAACAAACTTATTTTATCGAGATCAGACACATGTAGGATAATCTGTTCTATCTAGATTAGAGTTCAGTTCACTAAAACTTTGGATTAGAAAGGAAACGTAGATTTTATTCTGAGAATATTATTATTTTCTGACTATTGAAAATTCCAGGTAAATTATATCTCTCTTTCACGAGATCCGTTTCGATTAAAAGGAATATGTACATTAAATTATTTCCGTGTTCTTAACAAGCCCCCAAAATGTGACCACGGACAAGCATGGAAATATGAAGAAAGAAAATTCCTTTTTATTTATTTATTTGCTTAAATGTATTTGTCGGCTTAATAAATGTCCACTACCAGTCCACTCCTAATTTCGTTCAAATCACATAGAATTTTGACTAAAAGCGAAACACTTTTTGGTTTCATTTTGAGAATATAAGTTATTTCTCACAAGAGAAAATTCTTGGTAAACAATTTTTTTTTCCTGGGGCCACGAGGTCTGGTTTTCTTGTAGAGATTTGGTGATTAATTAATAATTAAAAGCCCTTTAGAATCTTAAGCTTTACATTTTTTAAGGAAAGTTTCTGTTTTGTGTGCATATAGCCTTTCTCAGCAATGTGAAAATGTGTCCTCCTTATTAATGTACTTATAAATCATTTCCTCTCAAAATACATTTAAGAATCAAGAAAAGCTTGAGGAAGATTGGCCTATCCCACTAATTACTTTCTTCATTAAACAATAAGGTTTAAGCACACATATACACACCCTCTGTCACACTCTCTTACACACATACTCACATTAATATCTGTAACTATTATATATCATATGATGTATATATACATATATATATATATATATATATATATGTGTGTGTGTGTGTGTGTGTGTGTGTGTGTGTTTGTGTAGTTGGGTCACAGTCTTTCATTTAAGCATGTTTGATTAAATAATAAAAAAACATTTTACGATTTTCTTAAGATCTTTTCAAGTTTCTTGATAAGTGTTTTGGTTTCAGGAAGGAAATGGTGGATGAATTTACCAAAATTGTTCCGAGTGATTTATATATATACATACGTGGTACAATCAATAAGTTTCCAGACATTTTTGCTCAAGCATTTAAAATTGTAAATTCAGTATGTTATTGTTTTACATCTTATGAGATAACTGACCAATTTTGATGACTTCAGGTTTAAATATAGATCTACAGCAGCAATTGGAATACACCCTACTAAAGCCTGAGTGTCACAGCTAGTGAATTTCCAAAAAGGCTATCTGAACGTGAGGACACTTCAAAAGAACGATATGCAATAAAGTTCTGTTTTAAACTTTGAAAAAATGCCACAGAAACGTATGGAATTATTCTGGATGCTTTTGGACCATCTTGCATGAATCGAGCATCAGTTTTTGAGTGGCATAAGACATTCAAGGCAGCAAGGAGTATGTGAGGGATGATGAGAGGTGTTGGAGGAGTAAGGAAGTCAGAACACCAGAGTTGATTGGCCAAAGGGTTAGGGTTAGGGTTACTATGTTGAGATTTTAAGGGAGTTCAGGGAGAGAATCCGTCAGAAGAGGCCACTACTCTTCAAATTCGGTCAGTGACATTTCCACCAGGACAATACACCAGTCCACAATTCCATCTTTGTCATAGACTATTTGACTAAGATGGGCAGCAAGACAGTTTATCAGCCCTCCTATAGTGCAGATCTTGCTCCCAGTGACTTTTGGTTATTCCCTAAGCTCAGAGGCGGTCGTTATGAGACAATTGAGGAGATGAAAGAGGCTGTGACGAAGGTCATTGACACGCTAACACAAGAGGACTTCCATGGGGCCTTTCAGAAGTTGTCCGAACGTTACATGTGCATTGCAGCCGGCGGAGATTACTTCGAAGGGGACTAGAGTTTCATGTGTGTACTGTCAATAAAACTGCCCATACGAAAAAAATCTGGAAACCTATCTAATGATCCTCGTATATATATATATATAGCGAGTGAAAGAGAAAGAAAAATGGAGAGAGAGAGAGAGAGAGAGAGAGAGAGAGAGAGAGAGAGAGAAGAGTTTGAAAATTATTCGAAACGGGAAAGTAATATTAAAGAAAAAGAACCAATATGGAAAGTATTTTTCTGTGAAATTAAAATTTAATAAAAGTAAATCCTATTTTATTTGACATAGATTGGAATATCATTAACTTCTCTTTAACAAGATCAGGCTCGCGTGGACAAGTGATTAAGCCTTTGATTACGATCTTGTAGTAACCGAGAACGAACTACCGTCTTATTATCACTTTCGATCTCGAACCCTTGGGAAAGGTGTGAATTCACTCATCCTTCTGGCTATGGGGTAAATAATATCACTACTATCCCACAAGGATAGCTTCGGTACTTAATAAACCACTAAAACTGATATGCCATTAAATGAAGATTTCAGACCAGAAGTAACCAATTTTAAGGGACAATGTAATTTTTCGTTATCATCAAAAATATTTCGAGGTGCAACGATAAGTTTCCAGACATTTTTCGTATGGGCACATTATTGATTGTGCACACATGAAACTCTAGTCCCCTTCGGAGTCATCTCCTCCGGCTGTAATGCACTTGTACCCTTCCAAAAACTTCACGAAGGTCCCTGCCTTCCTTGAATCCCTTATGCTACTCTAAAACTGTTGCTCGATTCCTGCAAGTTGCTCCAAAAGCAGTCTGAAGGTTTCCATACGTTTCTGTGGCATTTTTCAAGTTTAAAACAAAATTTTATTGCATATCGTTCTTCCTCACGTCCAGATTGCATTTTTGAAATTCACCAACTGTGACAATCAGGCTTTAGTAGGGTATATTCCAATTTCTGCTGTAGCTGTTCATTTGAACCTGAAATCATAAAAATTGGTCAGTCATCTCATACAATGTATAGCAATAACATACAGAATTCTCAAGTCTGGATAAATGTAAATAACAATACGAAAAATGTCTGGAAACTTACCGTATGCACCTCGTATAATTTATAACAAAAGTAATACTTTCAAGCACTTTAATACATAGATGAAATAACAGTCAAAATCACCCATTCGAATATTTTAATATTTTAAAAAGATCGACATTACAATTTAAATTTCCATCACTACCTCATTACAAGTTTCCATCTCCACAAATATTCTATCCTTGAGTTGGAATTTTTCTATATCATTTTTTAATTCTTTTTTCTTTTCTTTGTTTAATGGCATAATATGTTATTTTATGCCAAAACCATTCTTGTACAAGAACAACAGCGGTGCCATTTAACTCATATTTATTATATTCATATTACCAATCTAATGCATATTTCTACCCACCCCCCACCCCCCAAAAAAAAGCGCTAATCCAAAAGTAAACGTAATATCACGACTTGAATTCGAACTCACTTCGAGGTTGCAATCCTTCACGCAAGCCATTACGGTACAGTTTGACTTGGTTTGGTTTTATAGTATATTAACCATTATAAGTTATTTAATGCCAAATTCGATTTTTACATATATATTAAGTATATGATTTATAAATACACGTTTTAGATTAACACAGTCAAATGATCAGTTCTATATCAAATAATTTAATTTAGCACAAGTCAACAAAGTCACATCATTCCAAGTATTGTCATATATCACTAAAAATTCAGTTAAACATCAGGTATTTGTATACACAAAATTAAATGATCAAACAGTTCTATTTCACGGAATTCAATTTTGCACGAATCATTTGCTTGCACTCAGTTTAAAATTTCAAACAGTTCTGTTTAACCCATAGATTGGACCCTATGAGGTGCTACTACTCTGACACATTGTAGACCTGGGAGAGATGACAATGAAGGGGTATCCTACATTTCCCAAAGCTCCTGCATTACTGGAGCCTCACAATCTAACTATTTAATGTCATATCTTGGACACTCGTTGATCTGGCGTCTTACTCCTTTGGTGAGTTGTTGTCGGTGTCTTATACAGCCCCATGTAATTGGGCTATAACTAATCATTGACTAATAAAATCCTGCAAAGGATAATATGCTTAAGAAACAAATAAATACTCCCTCAAATGTTCACGTCATAGTTTCCATGTAGATGCATACACATGCACATATGATGGTGCCAGTAGTATAATGGTTATCGTCTATGGTGACACGAGCTCAAATCCTAGATGTGACTGATAGCACTCATATTCTCGGAAAAAAGTGTGAATCTAATTTTTTTTCATCCAGCAATGGTTGAATAGTAGACAAGGTACTTTAGCCTTGGTGTGACAACTTGAGTTGCTGAGTTTATATATGTTTGAGTGTGTCTGTCTGTCTGTCTGATTCCAGCATCGTTTTCAATTTTCAAAACAATCAGCAGTGTACTATTTTTAGACAGACCTTAGATGATACATTAATGTCTTCTTTATGTCTATGGCATTTTAGAAAAATTCTAATAAACATCAGATTGGGTCAGCAGATCTGGGTTCTGCGATCTTCCGTTAAAATGTTTGTATTTGACGCGTGGATACTCTTCGCATGATAAATATAAATGCAACAGCTATACAATATGCAAAATTCCTGCGTAGAATCATCCAACCAAGCGGACTAATATGATAGAAGAGAGTTTGTTTACTCATGCAAAGAAATACCCCTTCTGGCAATTTGGCACGTGAAACTACAGTTGCGCAACCAATTTCGATAACACATATATTATCTTGATACATCCAATATGTAATCACATACATGCATGATAACTGTATAATATTTCACAGATAACTGCCGTCCCTCATAATCTAACACCTTTACCATCAGCATTCTTCTGCCTGGATGAGCAGTGGTCTCGTAACATGGGCGGTTCAGACACATTAGTGTCCACCAGGGTCAGTCCCCTTCACGAGAAGACACAAGAAAGGTGTTAGTAGAAAATTCCTGCTGTCAACTGGTCAAGTCTGCATATGTTACCGGAACTTCATTAACATGAGGTTTTTTTCAAGATTATGTTGGTCTGATGAAAAAACCGTAAGGAAACTTTATAACATCATGGCGTATAGTGGCCAACACTTGTACAACACGAATACCACCCTCTAAGCGTTCTTGATTATTATCCGAAATAGCCAAAGATAATCTGTAACCATGTTAACCACAGATCGTGTATCAGAATTGTCCTAGGTGGATATCTTGACAAAAAACATACATACATACATACATACATACATACATACATACATACATACATACATAGGGCACTTCTTGTAGTGTAATGGTTAGGAAGCTTAATTGCCAAACATACATTAATATGTCCAAGTCTCATTGGGTGCCCAATTCACCAGACCATGTGCCACATCGAAGCAATAAATTTCGTAAATTACATACATACATACATACATACATACTAACATTCTTAAATTCGTACATGAATATACGAATACTCAGATGTACACTTACTAACATACACATACCAATAGAGTTACACTTAAGAGCTCGTTTAGCTTTACGGTTATTGCCATAAGATATGGAATCGGCCCTCCGAGTTCAAATCCTAGACGAATCTAGTTTCCTTTCCCTTTGTGTTAATCCCTTTGGGACAGAGATGAATTAACCCCCATCCCTTGGGATATAAAGTTGGAAAGACTTTATTATTTATATTTCATATGGCATCCAGTCCAGACAAAAGGAAAATTCTGAATTCAAACTAGCTGTACTCCGCTTAAAAATCGAGCTTATGTTACTTCATGCTCGTGACGGAAAGGTTATTGAAATATATATATATATATATATATATATATATATATATATGTATGTGTGTGTGTGTGTGTGTGTGCGTGTGTGTGTGTGAGCGTACGCACGTACGCGTGTGTGTGTGTCTGAATAAATAACTTCTTAATTTGAAATGAAATCATTTATTCGAATTTGATTGAAAAATGTTCACTAAGTGATATCACATCGAAGTGATTAAACTTCATTGAATTAAACTCCTTGACATTGAAATAAATAATATTTAAAAAAAAAAATGTATCATTATGCAACGTATATATATATTTTTACATTTTTTTTTCTCTTTCTTTCTTTCTTTCATTTATCTATTTGTTTATTTCAATCTGTCTATCTATCTATGTCAGTCTATTCAACTTGTCTCTCTGTAAGTATATTAGTGTATAAAATCTCTCATTTAATGTCATTTATATATTTAAATATACTGAGACATGAAGAACTATTCTAAAACGTACCGATTTCTTCTATCCACATGCCAAAATCGATAGTACTGGTCTTGAAATCTATTCTTTTTTTAATGTCATTCTGCTATCTCAAAGAACAATTCTGACGTTTTTATGAATTTTTCTCCACTACTAAAAAGGTAAACGAGGGACAGATAGACAGAGAAAGAGAATTAAACATTACTGAATTATAACTACGAAACGAAATTCGATGACGACCTATCTTCATTCTTTGATTCACATATAATATTTTATCAATATACACGTATGTTTTGGAGGTGCCTGTGGTGTAATGGTTATCCTCGTAGGGAATGGACACAGCGACACGAGTTCAAATCCTGGACGAGATTGATTGCATTTCACCTAGCACTAATACCCTTGGGAAAGGTACGAATCCAATTATTCTCCCTCCAGCTATGGATAAATAGTAGGGCAGACTAGGTTCTTCAGCCTTGGTGAGGCAACTAGTGTAGGAGAAGGAAAACTCTAAATTCAAACCTGTTAAACTCCGCTTAAAAATTGGCCTTGTGTCATATCCTGCCCGAGCGGAGGGGTCGGGTAAATATGAAATACACGTATATTACAAAGCCAGGTATACGGATGTGTGATATAGACATAGGGAATCCGAAATAAACGCGAAACACTTCTTAATTCAGGTACGAAACTTTTTATTACCTTTGAGTTAAAGTTTTTTCGACATGAGGAGAGAGAGAGACACAATCTTTCTATGCTGACTGCTTTTACATTGTCAGCTCTCAACCTGACCAGCGCGCGGCGTCCGTAGCGCACAAATTCGTCTGGCCTCGCCCAGCTCTTAATCTCGACTCTCTCGTTCAGAGGCATGAACTCAACTAACTGACTTTTTTCAAATCTCAAAACACTTAGCCCACACTTCCGGGTATGACGTCATTCACACCTCCTAATCTATTTTCTATCTGGGATTTTTATTTTGATATCTGTGAACGACACATCCTCTCCGTGTGTGCGTGACCAGCTGCGTTAATGTTTGCACCTAACTAACCCATGCACTGAGCCGAAAATTTCTCACCCTAACTAAACTGAAAGGTAAGATATACAAAAACGAAAAATGATAATAATAAAAAACTCCCTCCACAATTATATTACACGTATAGTCGATGGTGTTAAGGTCTACGAGAGTAGGAGGTGCCCATGGTGTAATGGTTATCCTCACGGGAAATGGACACGGTGACACGAGTTCAAATCCTGGATGAGACTGATTGCATTTCACATAGCGCCAATACCCTTGAGAAAGCTCTGAATCCAATTATTCTCCCTCCAGCTATGGGTAAATAGTAAGGCAGACTAGGTCCTTCAGCCTTAGTGAGGCAACTAGTCAAGGAGAAGGAATAACTCTGAATTCAAACCTGTTAAACTGCGCTTAAAAATTGACCTTGTGTCATATCCTTCCCGAGCGGAGGGGTTGGGTAAATATGTTAAGGTCTACGAGTGTTTAAGTGAGTGATGTTTTACCCCTATATAGATCAGACACTTACAGATAATGGGAAAACACTATCATAGTCCGGTATGCCCATTCACTACAATGGTATAAGTTTATTTATATCATTATAACACAACTACCGTACACAGACGGAACAGTTATAGTCATTCAACATGTAATTGGCGATCCGAGTTCAAATCCTGAAAGAAGTTTTTTTTAGTTTCACTTCACGCTGAAGCCCGTGGGAAATAAATGAATCTACACTTCTCTGTTATTGATAAAAAATAAGAAAGTTTGTGTCCCTTTTTTTTCCTAAGAGTAAAATTCTAGGAAAAAGGAAAACTCTGAATTTGAAACCGCTTAAAAATCGACCTTTTGACACATCCGTTTCGAGGCGGAGGGCTTGAGATAATACACACATAACACGTTTTTTAGCAATCTTCACGGGTCAAGGTGTATTTATCCTGATACATATACTTAGAAATAAACGCCCTGTCCTGCAACAGACAATGTCACGGGCGAAATCTGCTCCCAAGAATTACCCGAAACTATAAACTACAAATCTATCATTGCTGGCGTCGTTTTCATGACAAGATTTCGACATTGTCAGCCTCTATGTCGACCAATAGTTAAGATACAGAATTTAACCTAACCGAAATTATGTCAGTTCACGTAGGTTCTCTAATGGAAGAGATTAGATTGTTGCGCTATGAAGCTAAAAATACAAATGCTGCCGTCGATAAATTGGTTTACTATGTAGTTGCCAGTTTTTGATAGTTTTATCTAAGCAATATGAGTAATATTCAATATCACCGTTTTGTGATGATAACTGTAAATCTTAAATTGAATTCTGCAAAATGGAGGTGAGACAAATTGGTGGTCTCTAGAATTGGTTTTCGGCAACTATTTCTAGCATCGGTCCATTTCGCTAGATGATCAACATATGCATAGATCTTGGTGCTGTCCAGGGAACATTGTATAATGATATGAGTTATTCACTGGTGCTAAAAACATATGGAGAGCATGATGCATTTTTTTTATTTACGAAAATGTAATTTTCATTTTACAATATAAAACGGATTTATTGACATAGAAAGAAATTCAAAATTCAATTTTAAAAGTCAGCTCGCACTAACCGAACTTTCAAATTGTCGAAACAAAAAGTAAGCTGTATTGGTGTTTTATTGTTGAAAATATCCATTTTGAATCATGACAACCGAAACTAACACTTGCCTAGCTTTTGGGATGAAAAGAACAAATCGTTTGATTGATTAATCATATATTTCATTTTGCTTTGGTTAATGTGAAAAGAGATTCTCTCCGACTGGGTGTAAGCTAGGACTCTTAATCAAATAAATAATCTATATTGTGGTTTGATTGGCTGACTAATTAAAATCTGATGCGTGCAAGGGATAGTCTTGACCACTGATTTACACCAGCACATTTGATTGGCTGACCAGTCAAAAAATGGTAGAAGAATATAAAATGTCTGCCATTGTTTCCAAAGGAATCCTCTAAAGAAATAAATGTTTTTTAGGGATAGAAGAAAAAAGATATCCGATACAGAAGACAGGAGAATAAGAAAAGAAATCTCTTGAAGAACTAAAACCACTCCAGCAAGATCTTTCCGCACTGGGTGTCAATAAATACTTGTTAATTATTAACAGAGAATCTTGTCTTTGAGTTACCAACAACTTTGCAACTTGTCCCTACGAACAACCCTAACCTTCAGAGGAAGTTCCGGATAGATTGTCATCCCTCATCTGTGGATCTTTAAAACACAACGTAGGTACAGAGGGAGGGAATAAATCAACTAGCCAGAAATACATGTAATAGTCATGGAACTAAGACCACCATCCAATACCATAAGTAGCATAGGACCACATAATATAGTACTAAGAGGTTTCATCACACAGTTCTTTCCTCTTCTCAATACCTCAGTAAGAGAAATGTAAGATGCTATGAAATTTTACTGTCGAAGTTGCCAAAAATCTGACAGTTTAAGGACTCCAGATCCTGGTTTTGTCACTCCTAACTGAGGTCGATGCTATTTGCGTTTCTCTGAATTACAATTCCCTTCGAAATTGCATGAATTTAACCACACTCTCCGCCATAACAGGATATCAAACTAGGTAAATATTTAAGTAGAACAACGCTGATTTTGAAGTACATGTCTTTTAAGTAGAGGAATTATATTTTAAATTGAATTATCACAACCAGAAAATTCGGAAAACACTTGCACGTGACATACTAGTTGATTTAGCATCGCCTGTGTGCAATGTGGCCCGATGGATCAGAGGTAGAGTTTCGGCTCTGTACTCGCTAGTTTGATCTCCAGTGGTGGAGATCACGGTATGTACTGCCGCCGAGACCTAATAAGGTCGAAATACCAGTTCAGTGGTTCTGTATGTCATGCACAAGTATTTACCGATTTTTCTGGTCAGGATAAGTCAATTTACAACGCTGATTTTATTTCAGGTGTTCCGTTTTCCTAGAATAGTTGTCAAAGAAAAACTTTAGAAACAGGTCTACCAAAAAAATTAGTCTTAGTTGTTAGGAGAATACATCGATTCATTATTTTTACAAGCGTATTTGTGCGAAGTGAAATCTATGCAGAATCGTAAAGGATTAGAGCTCTTGTCACCGATTCTGTTTCCAAAGACAATAAACTTTATACCAAAAGCTCTCAGCAGTAGGTAAGTAGTTGAATTGATTGGATTCTCAAGTGTTGGTAACGATAACCTATGAAGACATGACTCTGTCGGCTGGGACTCTAGAATACACCTACTGAATCTCTGCAGAGCGGTACGACTCCCAGACGCGTGTCCTGGATATGACACTAAGCAATCTGATGGTGAGGTTTCAGTTATACTGGAGACTTGGGATATGTGGAGAACACTTTCATTGCCTTTACTCCCAGGTCCACTCTGATCCGGAGTGGTACCACTGGATAGAGTCCTATCTATGGGTTAAATATAATTGCCTGGCATCTATATTACATAATTTTGCTAAACTAAATTGTTTAAAATTGAGCGGCTTGTTCATTTAACTGTGTGAAAACAGATGACTGATGTTTATTCAAATTTTTAGCGTTAAATAGCTATACTTGAAAACATTGAACTGTGTACAAACAAATGATTAATAATAAATCAAATTGTTCGTATTGGAGAGAAAATGGTAAAATAATTAACTTTGAGAGAAAAAATAAACCAAGGCACGTTTACAAACGATATCTAAACGTGATTAAAATTATATATATACTATATACGTATAAAAATGGTTTGGCTTTAAATAACCTCTAATGGTTGATATGCCATAAAACCAAATCAAGACGGAATCCTCTGAATTTGGTGGGTAATAACCAATCTGAAGTTGAAGGAAAACTCTGAATTCAAACCAGTTGGTCTATGCTTTATAATCTGCTCGAAGCCCATTGGTTGGGTAAATACGCTAAGTAAATTGAGGTCACGTATATACTCCATTAAACTTTGCGTATGTATATGTCTCTGCAAAAGAATCCACTTATAAATTGTATCAAAGCAATATCTAATGGAAAAGAAAAATATATCATTAAATTCACAGGAGACTAGAAAGAAGAAAAGCTCTTGTGACTTTAATTGAGGAAAAGTATTTTTGATTGGCTGATTGCCGGCTGAAGAGTATTTGAAGAAATATTTCGAAATGTATGAAAAACAAAAAAATCGAATAAATTTTTTCAGTAATGCTATTTATAATAATCTTGAAAAATATAAAAATAATTTAAAAACGTCTCTGCGTCTTGTGCTCGCAGGTAAAAAAAAAAAAAACATCAGGACGTTTGAATGTTTAAACTGGGATGTTGTTCAGTGTATGTTAAACTTTAAATCTGACTGGTTTTATTTCTAAACAAGGGAAGAAAAATAAAGAAAATAAATGTATAAAAATGTATATGAAACCTTATGAGACATCTTTGGAGAAAGGACACAGCTTATACAACAAAGATTTTCAAATAATAGAAAGTGTAATGGCAATTAGTCAAGTATCGATAATTTTCCTCTCGTAAATTCTATAATAATGAGTACTTGATATTTTGAACGACGTAAAATACTTATATGAGTAATATCTGAGGAAATTAAATTTAATGTACTTTACAGAAGAAAATAAAAATAAAAAAAAGCACAAAGACAAAACTCAGAAAAGTCGTATGTGCAGAGAGATGATAGTATGGTTTCTTTGTTTAATTATTTACCAAATTTCCTGGTTTATTTAAAGTCAGAGCCTCTCTTAATGAGGTAAGTAGTGGTAATACTTAAATCAGGGCTGAGGCGGGTGCATAAGGAAGCTCATCACTTCCCAAAGTGTGTTTGTCCGAAAGTGAGATTAATTGATAGCTTGACTGACGTTCAACCTTGCTTACTACTATATCACAGTCCAACCTGTTAGCAATTATGCTCTGGTGTCTTTCCTTTAAAAGAGATATGAAACGATCAACTATAGAACAATGAGGTGGGGAAAGGGATTCACAAGGAAATGTGCAAACGGTTAAAGTTTGACCATAGAAACCCATGGTATATATACAAATTGTAATTATATACGGATTAATGCTAAACAAAGTTATATGTAAAATCAATTATTTAATCCAGCCCAAGCGTATAATAAACGAGTACAGCAACTTGAAGCAAAAGAGTAAAGGACTAAACATGAGTGGGTGGAAAGGTGATCTACTGGGAGTTGTGCAAGAAGTTTAAATTTGACCTTGCGAAGAAGTGGAATATGCATAACCCGAAATCTATACTGAGATTTTGACGTACAAACGGATCAACTAATCTCGGCCAGTCAACTTATATCTTGTCATAATCAATTAAAAAAAAATCTGCCGAATAGTGGACTTGGCTGTCCAGTCTGATTTGAGTAAAATTAAAAGAAAGTGAAAAGAAAGATAAGTACTTAGTCCTTGAAGAGAACTAAAAAATATGAATAGGAAGCTGATAATGATACCAATCGTAACAAGAATAGTAAAGGGACGGGAAAACTTTGAAATAAGAATACCAGTAGATACCATTCAGACTATAGCATTATTAAGATCGGCCAGAATGCTGAGAAAAGTCCTGAAGGCGTGAGGAGACTAGATGTCACTCAAACTTCAGTGAAAAAACCATCAGCTAACACTGGTGTGAAAAAGTCTCAAAGGAGTATAATAATAATGATAAAAATAATGATTAAATATAATAACCAAAATTGTCATATAAACTTCATCACAAAAGCTATGAAAAAGCAGTAAAAAGGAACTAACAGTAGGAAGACAACACCTACTAGAATTGAAAATTTAGAAAGGAATATTCCTAGGGGATTCAGTCTTGATACAAATATTTGTTCTAACAATAATGTCACTCAATTACGCACTTGTAAAGGGCACTGGGGGTCAACAATTTACAAAATCATGATAAAAGATAAATCAACTTACGCACATGGAGGATGTCAAGTTATTTACAAGATTGGAAAAAGAAGTGGAGACCCTGATGAAAACAATATGAATATGAAGCCTCAATATAACAATGAAATTTTGCTTTAGAAAATGTCTTATACGAGTTATGAAAAATCGGAAAAGAGAACAATACATTGAATTGAAATTCCCAATCACAAAGCTTTAAAAGAAGAACAATTACTAGTACATGTATACATTCGAAGCAGATACCATCAACTAAACGAAGATGAAAGAAAAAAAAATGATAAAATAATTACATTTCAAAAGAGAAAGAAAACTATCATCAAAGATATAAACACCTAGGCAGAACCTCTTGTGAGATACTCCTGACCGTTCTTAAAATTCACAAAGAAAGAACGAAGACAGATAGACCAATGGCAAAAAAGCATAATTATTATGTAAAGTAAATTTTGCGACCATAGTTGAGGGTGACCCGAAGGCTCTCTTTTCGATAGCTACTACACAAAGGTGTAGGGGAGGGCGCTATTCCTTTCCTTGGGTTGTTCCACTTTATCCTTGATTGCGTACCTTATAATGCTGAGTGTTAAGCAAGGAGGCATCAAGTACCATTTTTTGAGTCTTTGGTATGACTCGACCTGAGATTGAACCCAGGTCTCCCGGGCCATTGGCGAACACTCTAACCACTAGGTCAATGTTATTTCCTTAAAATCAAGAGATGATATTGATTGAATTCGAGTCAAGATGAGAAGGTAGAAGACTCACTAACCTTGAGGATTACGTTGACGTATCAATAGAAAGATTCAATAATTTCCTCAAAAAAAAACAAAGAAAGACAAATTACTGTACCTGATAGCATAAATGCTAATATAAGAACAAACAGAAAAACTACAAAAGCCAGAAAGGAGAAATCGGAAGAAAAACAACTTCTACCGACAAACTGGAGATATTGTACACAAAATGGCTTGGCCATGATTGAGAAAAGGAAGCCTAAGGATAAAAATTGAATTTCTTTTAATAGCAGCACAGAATAATGCTATACCATTTCCCACTTCGATCGGCCCGTTCGGACATTCACGGATCTGGTCGGGTGTGTTCTGTTTGCGGTTGCGTTGGGCTTCTGAAGAGGTGCACCTTGAACGGCATCCTAGAGCCTCAGGGAGCCGTCCCCACTGGCTTTTACCCTCCTTGGAGGGGTTAGGTTTATCGCCGGGCACCTGAATTGTTTCTCTTTCGGGGAATGCCGACGGGGCACGAGGCATGTCTGGAGCCACCATGCTCCCGGACCCACCTGAAAAAGGCATTGTGCCACACTCGTACCCATGATGGGATGTATGACAAATACCACCAATAATATTAACCAATAATTGATAATACGCTACAGTATAGCAAGTGGATGTCGAGACAGATATGTAACGGATAATTCCATTTCAACCGAAAGCACCACTCATGCTTAAAAGATGTACAAGACTAGGAATGATTAGAAGGGAAGTGTGATCTCAAGGAATTTTGCAAGAGATTACAATTTAATATACTACCATTGATATATGCCCAAACCAGTCCTTCCAGAGAACGAGAGGCGTAAGATTGTCTGGAATTTTAAAGTACAAAGATAGCACCTAATCCAGGCCAGAAATAGTAATGTTCTACCTTCAAATAAGAGAATGTATCCCTGCCTCGTAAAATTCTATTAACTCTTTTTTGAGTCACTTCATCACGGCACTTTTCATATCCTCGTCACTGGCATAATGTTTATTACCTCTTAAACCCACTTTCATGGAGTCGAAGAGATGATAGAATGAAGGCGCTAAATTCGGTGAGTATTGAGGATGCGGTAAAGTTGTCCACCCAAATGAGGCGATTGTCTCCTTTGTCCTGAAGCTTGTGTGGTCAATTATTCTCACGCAGAACTGTTATACGATAATATCATGTTGAATCTTATGATTCAAATATAAAAAGAACTGACTCTGTTAATCAAATACGAAAAAGTCTTTTTAATTTAGACTCTTCGATCCTAGGAGTCCACAAAAAACACGAGGGAAGATATGAAAAGATCTATGAACAAATCTCGCTTGCTGCAACACAGAAACACCCACTAGCCGTCCTGACCAACGTCTTGTTTCTTTCTGTTTCAAACAGCCGACTCTGAATGTAGAATTATTTCATTCAGATAATGTTATAAAGACACGTCATTGCATCATGTGATCATGACTCATCACACTTTAATTAAGCTTTTTTTAATTTCCATCAAACTTATGAGACGTCAAGAATCCATTTTTTTTTTACATTTGAGTTTTCGGAGTGCACAAGGTTATTTTGACAGGAGCTGATATATTGGTCGATACCCGCGCACGGACATGACGTTTCCATGACTTATATTTCAACTCAAAGATTTCTGACTATTCTACGACCTCATCGAACTAAAAAAAAAAAATAAAAAATAATATAATCCTTATAAAAAAGATAATTAATTAACACCCTAAATATTTTTGTCCAGTCAACTGGAGCTATAGAATACACCAACTGCTTTTCTGCAGAGAGTTAAGACTCAACAAAGGAGTGTCATGTATATGACACTAAACAATCTGATGGTGAGGTTCCAGTTATGCTTGAGCTGTTGGAATTCAGATTTCTCCTTCATTGCCATCTCTCCGAGGCCCTCTCTGGTCCAGGGTGGAAGCACCTGATAGGGTCCTATCTATGGGTCAAATAGAACTAAACGGTGTTATTATGCTAATCTGAATTGTTTGAAATAGAACTGCTTTTGATATTGAAAATGTGTACTTATGTTAAACTGAATTGTTACAAATGAAATTGCTTTGGCATTTAACTGTGTGTAAGCAAAAAACTTTACTTATACTAAATAAACTGAATTATTTGAAATTAAACTGTTTATATGTGTAAAAATGGATTTGGCATTAATAACCTACAATGGTTGATATGCCACAAAACCAAACCAAACCAAACCAAACCAAACCAAATTATCTTACCGAACTATGACATTATCGATTGGCAAGATTTAGCCCATTACTTTTTGACTCACCATCAAATTTATTTCAGTTGGCCGCTCCCTAAGTAAAACCAACCTCTTCAGATACACAGAGCATTTTTTTCAAGATCGTTTATTGGTATATAGAAACGGGTAATACAACCCCAAGTAGAATCCGTAATACTCGAACAGTAACCCAAACCCAAATTCGCCCATTCTGAGTGAGACTAGGCACACAATTCAGCCTTTCAAATCTGACTATTTTTGATTAGTTATTCTTTGGTCAATCCTCTATGACGGGAAATCGTATTCGCCAAGTTAAGCTTAAGTTATTAGTTCACAACTCACAAGCAATTTCCTAATATACAGAAACTTTCGCCACAGACATTTCTAACTTAGGACATTAGAACAAGTTGGAATATCTCTCGCATAGGTGAATAAAGTATTTCTAGAAGTGATTTGACAATACAGCATTCGTTTCGTCTCCACGATACATAGTCAAATATTCTGTCAGATATGAATAGAATTGATGAATATGATTGCTGGAAAGGTCTATTTTTGTTAGGTATATGCATGCCTTTTTTTTACCAAGAGCCAACTGGGGAAAAATCTGTTTTGGAAGTATCTCATATTCCAGGAAAATAAAACAGCCAACCTACAGGATATAGAGTTTAATAATTCATAACTTGAAACAGAGGCATCCAGCCTATTCGGGAACTATAGTGGCTGGTGCGTTGGATTTTCCTCTAATGTTTAGTACATGAATCAGTCAATTTTGATGGAAACGTTCTTGCTATTTAATGTAGACACAGATGTAGCCCCCCCCTGGCTCAAGCCATTTTTTCCAAAGGTGCCAAATACTGCAGAAGAAGGTCTTGTGTGTACACATACACACACACATTAATATATATATATATATATATATATATATATATATATATATATATATATATATATATATATATATATATTCAAAGAAGATGAATTGGGAATTATCCTATTTGAGAATATATTAGAAATTTTTTATGAATCTCCACGTGTTATTAGTTTAAGATTATTAATATATAAAATTATAAATTTTGTTGAGAATAAATTCATATAATTGGAAAAAAAATCACAAGAAATCGTCATTAGGCAAATAAAAATCTATTACAAATGCCGGTCCGAAAGTAAAACCAACTTCTTCTGGTAGCCATCACACAATGTAAATAATAAAGTATATATATATATATATATATATATATATATATATATATATATATATATGTGTTGTGTGTGTGTGTGTGTGTGTGTGTGTGTGTGTGTGTGTGTTCGAAAAATATAAAGTCAGATTTTAGAGTAAATATAATAAATAAAAAATGTTTTATCCTTATTGAAACATTTAACCCTTAACATAATTCGTTATCATCAAGAGGTTTAGCACGAGTTGGTCTCATAGTTTACATCAAAACTTAAAGAAGCGTGACATCTGTAAGTTTAATTACGGACGGGATGAGGTTCTATGAAGAAATAGAAGTAATGATTATAAAAAAAAATTCTATATGCAGAGGTTTTTCATTCACAATATATACTCTAAAATCAGACGTTAATTTCATTCCAACCATACGTATATATATATATATATATATATATATATAGAGAGAGAGAGAGAGAGAGAGATACATATATACATACATACGTACACACACACACACACACATACACACACGCACACACACACACAAATATATATGTGTGTGTGTGTGTGTGTGTGTGTGTATTAGTGGCGACTCCGAGTATTTGCCTTAGCCCAAAGAGATTTTCTCCCAAAACTATTTCGAACCAATAATATTTTCTCTGAAACCATCCAAAATAATTATCTTAATTTATCAAATTTTATAGCCTTTTTTTTTTTTTCATGCCTTTTGATGTTAACTTTGCAAAAAATTTAAAGATCATCCACATCATCATCATCATGTCGTTTTATCCCCATGGATATACCTGACCCTCTCCCGCCACGCTTCTCTATCGTCCATCGCTTCTGGTTGGTCTTCAAGGCTACATCCTGTATCGGCATAGTGCTATTGTATATAGGTTCGAGTTGGTCATCCTGCCTTTGCTCGTCCATGTGAGGGGATCCACAGTACTATGTCACTTATGAGTTAATCCCTACTTCTTCAGCAGTATCCTGCATGTCTGGTTCGTCTAACTTGCTTTCGTGGTGGACGGTAAGTGGCCGTACAGCTGCTGTTTTGTGGGGTGCTTGCTACCTCCAGGATTTGTTCAAATTTGCCTACATTCTTGTGTAGTTGCCGTCAAGCTTTTTCTCCATACGTTTAGTTAGCGTCCATTTAATGCATTAATTCAGGAGTATGGACACGACCGCTTCTTGGAAAAAAACTGCGTTTCAATTTATCTGTCAGGTCTGACTTCCATATTACCGATAACCTATCGATAGTTATCCAGGCCTTTGCTTGTAATTTTACACTAAGAAAAAAATGTGGCTCGTTATTCATGGAAAACGTGTATCGGACCAAAGAAAACAGTGAAATCCCTGCTATAATATGACGCTGACAAATGGATTTCTGGCTTAAAGAAGAACGATACTCGCAAAATATCAGAAATATATTTTATTCCTTCTTTTGTAACGATTGTATTTTTGTTTCACTTTAGCAATAGATATTAGAGGGAAACTCAATAATACGAGATTGAGATCTAAAGATCACAACCCACTGTTCGTGTCCTCGTGGTGTAATGGTTAAAGCGATGAACTGCGGAATCGTAGTACACGAGTTCGTACTCTAGTCGCGCTATTACGTTCACTTTCGGGCAAATACCCTTGGGAAAGGTATGAACCCCCTTATTCTCCCTCTAGCTATGGGTAAATAGTAGGACGGACTAGGTTCTTCAGCCTTGGTGAGGCAACTAGTCTAGGAGAAGGAAAACTCTGAATTCAAACCTGTTAAACTCCGCTTAAAAATTGACCTTGTGTCATATCCTGCCCGAGCGGAGGGGTTGGTAAATAGTACCCACTGTAGTTCAGAACTTGATTGTTTGTTTGTGGATGTCTGTCTGGCTGGCTGGCTCTGCGTTTTTCCTCCTCTCGGTCTGTATGCGTATGTGTGTGTCTATGATTCATTCTCCTGAACGTTTAATATTTAAGATTCTTGTATGAATTGGGAAAGATATTTAACCTGGGTCAAAGATATTTGTTTTGAAAGATACTACAGATAAACAAGAAATTAATTTCTATTTTATTTTAGTGGAATGGTCAACTGTCAACTAAAAGCTATGAAAATCTACTCATGTACAGAAATTAATTGGTTGAATTGTATTTAGCAAAAGTTTTGTCGGATGTATAGTCTTCTTACATTCTAAATTTTACATAGAGTAAATTAAGTCAAAAATGACCCCGAGAAACACACACACACACACACACACACACACACACAGATATATATATATATATATATATATATATATATATATATATATATATGTAAGTAGAGTTGGCGAGCGTAGTCGAGGTTGACCATAAGGCTCACTTTTCAATAGCTACTACACCGAAGTGTCGGGGAGGGTGCTACTCATTTCCCTGGATTGATCCACTTTACTCTCGATACGTACCTTATATTGCTGAGTATTAAGCAAGGAGGTGTCAAGTACCATTCATAAAGTATTTTGTATGACTCGTTGTGTGTGTGTGTGTATGTGTGTGACATAGAGAAAAAGTCTGTGCGAACGTGTATGTACGTGTTGCGCAGTTTCTTCGCGTTTAAAGTGATTTTCTTGCTTGAAAATAAAGGTGTTTACGTAATTTTACCTTACAGTTGTGCTAACAAATATACTGTCTATATGTGTATACGTGTGCAAATTCCTTGGAGCTCATTTATCGCCAGAAGAAAAGTAAACTATTACGTATTTCTCGTAAAAATCAATCGTTCCAATATCAGAGTGTTTACTTATAAAAACCTAGTATAATCATTCAATCCAAAGTAAATGAAAGAGCGATAAGCTAATGTCTTTACGCATACAAATATATGCAAATTATATTCTCTGAACTTGACAAAAAGATTTTCGGCAATTTGCCGAAACAGTTCATTTACAGAATTTAGTTTTGGTTTGTTTAATGGCATATCAACCTTTGTAGGTTATTTAATGCCAAATCGATACTCCTCGAAGAACGGTAGTGGTACAATTAGCTGGGTGGATAAAGGGGTTCATATCTTTCCCAAGGTTATTTGCCAGAAAGTGAACGTAATAGCGCGACTGGAGTACGAACTCGCGTACTACGATTCCGCAGTCCATTGCTTTAACCATTGCACCACGAGGACACCCCCACAGAATTTAGATATGAACATTTTTTAAAAAGGTAAAATATGATTTATAAAAACTTAAAGAATGTCATTATGATTATACAACAGTAGAAGCTATGATGTATTTAATCGTTACCACATATCTGAGTTAGGTTTACAACAATTTGACTTTTTGTATATGAATGGAGTACATCAATATTTTAGACACAGTGTCAGGTTATTTTCCAGGAAATATTGTCTACTGTTTTACATGTGGCAATTTGACGGAAAGTAGAGGATAAGCAGGTTGTTAAAAACGCAACAAATTCGTTCACTGTATCAATGAAAAACTGCATTCTGTTCATGTGGGCTTAGCCTTTGCACTTCAGTCACTATTTGCCTTTATCTTCTCATACTCTCCCTAAGTTTCCACACACACACACACACACACAAACACACACACACACATTCTCTCTCTCTTTCTCTCTCTCTCTCTCTCTCTCTCTCTCCCTCTCCCAAGCTCGGTTGGTGTGTGCGGACAATGAATTCAGTCTAATACACCTGTCAGGAGCGATAAATAATAGGGAAGAATATTGGTTGGAGAGAGAGAGAGAGAGAGAGAGAGAGAGAGAGAGAGAGAGGGGAGGGGGGGATCCTAGCTATCAGCATGATTTGATGATGAGGACGATGATGATGATTAATATTGCAATATTGCAGTATTGTTCTCGATTTTTGCTTTCGCATTGTATATATTATGTGGTTTAGAGCCACTTGTGGAGTTTTATTCTTCACTTCATATTCCAACGAATATATATATATATATATATATATATATATATATATATATATATATATATATATATATATATATATATATATGTGTGTGTGTGTGTGTGTGTGTATTGGTGGCGACTCCGAGTATTTGGCTTAGCCCAAAGAGATATTCTCCACAAACTATTTCGAATCAAATTTTTTTTTCAGAACAAGCGCTCGATATATATATATATATATATATATATATATATATATATATATATATATACATATACACATATATGTGTGTGTGCGTGTGTATGTGTGTGTGGGCGTGTGTGTGAGAGAGAGAGAGAAAGAGAGAGAGAGTGAAAGTATAACAAATTTCTCGACACAGCTAAGACTATATTGTAACAATCACATTTTCCATATAGATTCACTATTCAAACAGTAAACAGCACTTTCTCAAAATTATGCAAATACAGCATGCTAAAATTATCTCAGAATCCGGTGCTCCTCTTTTGTAATCTATGTTTCTTTATTTTTTGATAATATTTTTTTTAAACTGAAATAATTTGATAAAATTATAAAATTCTTTATAACTTGTTGATCACACATCATACACTTCATTTCAAGGAACATTCACAAACTCAATAAACTTATATAAGAGAATCAACCCCTCTTAGATTCAAGTGTTAAAAGTATTCAGCTCTCCTAGATTCAGGGGTTTAAGAGAATCCAGCTCTCCTAGATTCAGGGGTTTACAGGATCAAGCTCTCCTAGATTCAAGGGCTTAAAAGAATCCAGCTCTCCTAGATTCAGGGATTTAAAGGAATCCACCTCTCCTGATTTAGGGGTTTAAAAGAATCAAGCTCTCCTAGATTCAGGGGTTTAAAGGAATCCACCTCTCCTTATTCAGGGGTTTAAAAAAATCAAACTCTCCTAGATTCAGGGGTTTAAAGAATCAACCTAAATTAGATTTAGGGGTTTTAAAAATCCACCTCCCCTAGAATCAGGTGTTTAAAAGTATCCATCTCTCCTACATTCAGGGGTTTAAAGAATTCAACTCTTCTAGATTTAGGGGTTTAAAAGAATCCAGCTCTCCTATATTCAGGGGTTTAAAAGAATCCATCTATCCTATATTCAGTGGTTTAAAAGAACCCCCCTTCCAAGATTCAGGGGTTTCCAACTATCCACCTCTCCTGGATTCAGGTGTTTACAAGTATCCACCTCGCCTAGATTCAGGGGTTTAATTGTCCAGGAGACCAGGGTTTAATCCCTGGTCGAGTCATAATAAAACTCAAAGATGGTTCTTGATGACACATTGCTATTATAAGGTAAGGGTCAATTGGAGCAATCCAAGGAATGGAATATCGTCCTCCCCTGCACGTCGGCGTCGTAGCTATTGAAAAGAGAGCATGTGGGTTACCCTCGTTTAAGATCGCCAACTTTACCTTCTTATTTCTGAATAATTATATGATATACTTCTTTGAATAATTGTAATATTGTTAATGATATAATATATTGCTTTTTGAAAATTATGTTTTGAAGACCTAATAATAACAATTATGTTTTGAAGACCTAATAATAACAATTTTTACACAATAATGTGTAAAAATTGTTATTATAAGAACACGTGAACTTTGTACAGAAAAAATAAAATTGGTATCAACGGGTGAGATAATTAAGCTTGCTAACAAGTGTTTTAAGCGAAGTCTAATTTATATTGGTAACTCATATTCATAAATAGACAAATCTAATTCATAAAAATGCTAAAAATTGCTTCCTTTCGTCCGAATGAGTTCAGGAAAGTATTAGTGTTTTTTAGAATATTATTTTAATACTTGCAAGATTTTTGTACCAGTCTGAGAGACTCCTGTAACGCTCAAGTCTCCAGAACTCTTCTAAGTATTCGAGTTGATATTAACAATGCTGTGGTCTGGATGGTCTCGATAAATCCTCAGATTTCTAGTTCTTTGTATTTTTTCAAAATTACTTTTGAAGAAGTAAGGAGTACATTGTGATACATAGCTCCTGAAAAACTATGATAAAACTATTACAAAATAATGGATGAAAGGCCGTCTTTATGGTCATTTTAGGTGTCTTTTTACGACACTGATTAATTCAAATTTATTTAAAAGAAAATCTACTTACAACGTATCAATTATATGCTTTGATACGATACTTTTGAAGTTCGATGTAAGTATTTTGTGCTTGTTACTACGTTTACGAATTTGTTTTCTTTTCATATCAATTTCTTTAATGCCAAAGTCATCCTTGTTGAACAATATTGGCAAGAATCAACTCATAGCTGAAATTAGAAGATTCACACCTTCTTTAAGTGGATTATTAGTCTAAAGTTCAACGTAAAAACGGCAGTAGGAATCGAACTAGCAGTTTAACACGTTAAACATTATGCCACTTGATAATCCCTATGATTTTGTATTTCTAATAGTTTATATATAATTTTCCAAATTATGAATATCGGTCCAATGAACAAATAAATGTAAGTTGTAATGAAAGCCTCTTATATCTACAACAACCTTGCTGTGTACAATATTTTCTACCAATGATCTATATCTTAAAATTTGCTTTGGTTTGGTTTTATTACATATCAACCATTGTAAGTTATATAATGCTAAATCATTTGTATACATATATATTAAATATATGATTTCTAAACATATTTGTAGATCACATTTTTAAACGAGACTCAGCACATTTTTTGTCACATAGTTAAATGGCTTCACATACAATCAAATGATCAAACTGTTTTATTTCAAACAATTCGATCAAATTAAGTACAGTTTTTTTGTTTACATAGAGATCATCAGGTAAACATCAGTCATCTGTTTACTCACATTTAAATTACCAGCAGTTCTATTTTTAAAAATTCAGTTTAGCATAAGTGTACAGTCTAAAAGTCAAACTGTCCTATTTGACACATAGATAGCATCATATCAAATGTTACCGCTCCGGTTCAGAGGGGAGCCATTAGCGATGGTACTGATGGAGTACTCCGGATTCCCAAACCTTCAGCATTACTAAAGTCTCACTATCAGAGTGTTTAGTGTTATATCTAAGGCACTCGTGAGTGGAGTATTACACTTCTGCAGAGATGAAGTCAGTGTATTCTGCAACCCCAGCCAACTGGGCCGTCAAAACTCTAAGGCTCGTGCCACATCTTCTGATAGTGTATTGTCATATCCAAGTTGCTCATATGATGCAGTCGGTGTATTCTGCAACTCCAGTCGACTGGGCCGTCAAAACTCTAGGGCTCGTGCCACATCTTCAGATAGTGTATTGTCATATCCGAGCTGCTCATATGATGCAGCCGTTGTATTCTACAGCCCTAGGCGATTTGATCATGCGATTTATTTGTGATTACTTTATGGGTAGACATTTTTGTTTATTAAGGAATTGCTTGGTTGCCGATTGTTTTACGGGCGTTTTCTTCGTAAATGATCTTGCTTTGAAGTTTTTTTAAAAATATTATTTAGATAGATTTGCTGCAATGAAAATGCAGATTTTTTGGTTTGGTTTTATGGTATGAAAACCATTTGTATATCATTTAATGCGAAATTCTTATATACGTGAAATATATGTTATTTGTATACACATTTTGTAGATAATAACTTTAAACGAGCCAGAACTCTCTTTTTTCACACAGTTAAATAGTTTCACTTATTTCTATCTTATACGATCATTTCTATCAATGATTTGCTTGCACACAGTTTAATGTTATCAAGTATTGCCATGTATCATAAAAGATTCAGTTAAATATCAGTCATTTGTTTACACAGAGTTAAATGATCCTAAAATTTTATTTCAAAACATTCAGTTTTGTATATGTACACAGTTTAGATGTAAAGCATTTTTATTTCACCCATAGATAGGACCTTATCAGATGCTTCCACTCCGGGCCAGAGAGTGATGGCAATAAAAGGACACTCAACTCTCCAAATCTTCAGCATTACTGAAGCCTCATCCACAGATTATTTAGGGTCATATTAGGGAGACTCGTTGAGAGAATCTTACCCAATTACAGAAATACAGTCAGTGTATCATGCATCCCGAGCCAATCGGGCCATCTATTTTTAAATAACATGCTAATTACATCTAAATGTCTTACGTTGGAAATAACCTGATATTTTTAGATAAAATGAGAATGAATATTTTGCTTTCTCTTTTATTTATTCAGTGAAAACTTAGTTGTGAAATAAAACTTTCGCTCTGATACATGAAAAGAAACATAATTAATAATTTGGATATCTACACACTATTTCGCTGAAGTTGTGATCCTACCTAGAGTAATTTTCTGTGGCGTAGTGGCTAACCTGCTGGACTCCGCCATTGTAGTAAGTGATTTCGAACAAAAGTCGCCCAATTGCGTTTACTCTTGAGAAAAGTAATGGCCTCCGTAAACTTCAATCTATGGTTTAGATATTACCATAACTCATCTGCAAAAGTAGTTCAGGCATAAAAAGCAAGAAAGTTAATATGCCATTGAATACAGAAAAAACAAACAATTATTTATTTTTACGCCTACACTACTGTTTTTTTTAAATTTTTATAAATGTTGTCAAAAATATAAATATGATGATAAAAATCAGATTAAAGATAAACAACACAGCACTGGAAATTTATTAAGATATGCTGTTAAAAATCCTTATGATATTTACACATAAATATAAGATAGATAAACTCCGTACATTTCCTTTTTTATGTAGAGGAATTATATTAAATTACCATGACCAGGAAATCTGGCCAACACTTGCATGCGACATACGGAACCACTGGAGTGCTATTTCAACCTTATTAGCTCTCACCAGCATCAGAATGATCTCCGCTACTGGAGATTGAATCAGCGACCACTGAATGCAGAACCTAAATCATATCACTGAGCTACTGGTTCCCATCGCATTCAAGCGTTGCCAAATAAACAAGTTATGGAAATTACGCTGCCAATTAGCCTGATGAGTCTTAGAAGTTACATCCGAACTCTTATAGGGTACACGTTCTCCAATAGCGTCACGTCTTCACAAGAGGATTGGAGATTCTTGGTTGAAATTTTTGAAGCCTAAGACGAGACGTGACCCAGTGAACAAGCATGTTAGAAATACAACAGAAACCATGAAATATTGTCTAAGGAATTGGCTATAAGAAGCTTTGTTTACTGCTGCATTTTTGTTTTCACAAAATCAAGAGGGATTGGTTCTTTCATGTCTTTTGAACACGTGCACCATTAATTTCTTTACTGACCAGAGTGCCTGGTTCTTTGTCTTAACTGGAGTCTCAGTGTCTTTCCACTCTATGATATCTTTTTGTTTCAGCTTTGTAGTGACAAACCGAGGATTAGCTCATTTGTAAACATTTTAACTAAACCATGTATTTCCAAAAATATCACACAGACATGTAAATTTTACATGGCTTGCACTTATCAGCCACCAAAGTTTTGATGGCATACCTCCGGAGAATTGCCTCTGATTTTCCGCCATTTTGAATCGCTCCAAAAGAAATATTTTTGGAAGGTTAAATGAATTGTCGCTATAAAACAATTGCAAACAATGCAAAGTTTACAGTCAAGGGAAAAGAATTTGGAAAAAGTAAAGAAAAATTTCTTATCTATTAAGTTTCTTTAGTAGATGATACTTTATAGAGGTTGCATAGAATTAGATGAAGTAATCAATTTTGAAATAGCTTTCATTGCTTTAACTCTATCAGTAAGTCTTTGAATACAACGACACTATATTTTGTAGAAAGGTAACATCTCCTAACCACCAAAAAATAGTGTCCCTCTTATGGTACTAAACTGCACAATACCCCAGTTCTGGATCTATGGTGTGTGTCGTGTACCAATGAATGCCATTATCCGTAGTTCAATCTCACCAGGGATCATGTATGGATTAAATAGATCTGATAGAAATGTATTAGCATTAGATGGAAATACTTAAAGCTTGTATATGCGCATTATTTTATTTAAATCTCAGAATTAAATAACCGATGAGGGATTGATATGGTGTTAAATTAAACCAAAACAAAATACTCTACAATTATTTGTTTGTCCTCAAGAAACATTTTAGAAATATTTATCGCATTTGATGGCGTATAAGCACGAATGTATAAGATGCACTCCAATTTCAGCTCAGAAGATCAAGAAAAATATAGTAATTAGTAAAATTACAAATAAATAGCACAGCTGGGGCTATATTTAAGCGCTGAGATTTTAGTTCAACGAGCTATAATTTCCGTTTAATGAAAAATAGTAGAAAAAAAAGAACACACACCTATGAAAATTTTATTATATTGAAAGGTAAGAAAACAAAATAAAAATAAAGCAATTATTAGAATTGAGGAAAACTGTAACCATTAAAATTTTATTCATGTTCAAATCCAGAAAATTTACCGTCTTTATTATCAAAACTTTGATACTCATTTTCAATAACACTATCATCGTCGTTAAATAATGCATCGACTTCCGTTACATTGAGAGCATTGCTTTTCACATGTTTACAAACAATTAGATATATTACTTTTTCGAAATTTCAGGTCTCTGCATCATATTTACATCATATTTGCCTCCCACCTGTCACCTCCCATTCAGATCCAAGAAACAAACCAAAAGTTTGCAACCAAAAGACATTTCCAAAACTACTGCAAATACAAAACTGCTAGCATCATCTTCCAATCCTCAAAAGATTAATAATTCCTTGGAGTAAATACTCCGACACAAACTGTTGCCATGTAGCGAATTTGGAGCGACTATCGTGAATTTTTAACCTACATTTATCATATATGACACAAAAGAACTTTAAATATATCTTAGTAAAAAAATGTGCGCATTATATGTCGTCAAATACGATACATAATTCAGAAAATTTATACGTAGCTTTGTACGTAAGATTCAAAAAATAGATGCATTAGTATTTATCATGAGTGAAAGGTTCATCTGGTGTTTAGGAGTCTTTCAACATCAAACCTCTTTGCCCAGGTAACCAAGTTGGGATTAACCACTTCAAAACATACATTCCTACAAAATCTCTAGATTATTTCTTTCTATTTATTCAAAGCCACAGATTGAACTCTTTTAAATCCGAAATGGTACAAATGCCGTTACTTTTAGCAGCACACCTTAAATCAACTCGTATCAAGAATCTCCAGAGCGAACGCACTTCAACAGCTCACACCTGAGCTCACCACTGCTGGCTTTTCTTTTGTTCCACTAACACCTTGTATTTATGGCCAAGTTGGCTGGAGATGTACAATACATTGACTGTATCTCTGCTGAGTGGTAATACTCCCCCAACGAGTTCCCTGGTTATAACACTAAACAATCTAATGGTGAGGTTCCAGTAATAATAGAGCTTTGGTAAATGCTGAGTACTGTCATCGCTTCCAAGTACCCACCGATCCAGAGTGGTTGTACCTAATAGGGTCCTATTTATGAGTCAAATAGAACTAAGCTATGTACTTAAGCTAAAAAGACTTGTTTGAGATAGAACTGTTTCGGCATTTAAACAACTAAAATGAATTGTTCAAAATAAGACTGTTTTACACTTAAGTAGTAATTTACAAAGCTCTTTGCTTCGATGTGCCACAAGGCCGAATGAATGGGGCGCCCAAAGGGACTCGAACTCACTCGTGTAGGTTTGCTAGTCTAGCTTGCTAACCTTTACACTACCAGAGTATGAGTAAACAAAAACCTCTTCTTATGCTCAATTGAATTGTTTGAAATAAAACTGTTTATATGAATAAAAACGGATTTGACATTAAAAAAAGTAAAGCTGGCGACCCTAGTCGAGGGTAACCAGAAGGCTCCCTTTTCAATAACTACTACATCATGTTGTAGGGAAGTCCGCAACTCCTTTCCCTGGATTGTTTCACTTTACCCTTGATCCGTAGCTTATAATTATAAGTACCATTTTTGAGTCTTTGGTATGAGTCTTTCTGGGATTGAACCCCGGTCTCGCGGACTATTGGCGAACACTCCACTCATTCGGCCAATGACCGGACCTTTGGCTTAGTGAGTAGAGTGTTCGCTAATTGTCCGGGAGACCGGAGTTCAATCCCAGATCGAGTCATACCAAGGACTCAAAAATGGTACTTGATGCCACTTTGTTTAACACTCAGCATTATAAGGTACGGACCAAAGGTAAAGTGAAGCAATCCAGGGAGTTGTGCCTTTACCTACACCTCGATGTAGCAGCTTTTGAAAAGGGAGCCTTTGTGTTTCCCTCGACAGCAGACGCCAACTTTACTATTTGGCATTAAATAACAATGTTTGTTATGCCATAAAACCAAACCAAACCAAACCAAATCAATCCTGGTATATAATGAGCTTAAGTTCACGATCTTCCTTCTGATATTCTGACCAGTATATAATTAATTCCCACATGATCACCATGAAGATCCATGAAGATCCAGGTGGTCTAGTCGAAGTGTTGTTTGTATGGAATAATCAGGTATTTTAACTCTTCCAAGATCCATTCCCAAGTGATAATCTGGAGTTGATGAAAGCAGACATCCTCCTTTCTGTCGTATCCACCATGTCAACTTCCCAACTTTCATAAAATTGTTAGTTTTCCTCCCGGGGCGATATCTGCTGTATCAAATGGTCGTTGAAATAACTCCTGTTATATACTCAAGAGAGTGGAACAATACATCCTTAACCATTACTTCTACATTAAACTATGGTGGTATTATCCTCGATGAGTCAAATATATCTGTTTGAATTTATATGTAACATAACAAATGTAGCTGGTTATCTTCAGAGAAGTATAAAAACAGGTACACACGAGTACCTACACTTACGAACTGCACAAAATATATGTAATGCGTTACAACATCTTAATAACGCGTGCAGATTTGAAAATTTACATTTCGCCGCTAGACTTTGATTTGATAGGATGCTATAAGGGGGCCTCATGTCAGTGAGGGGGGTTGGGCTGATGTACAAATAAAACCGTAGAGCAGATGGCTCCGAAACAGTGCCCATTCTCTCCTGATGACCCCAAAACAAGCATGGATTTAAACTGCTCGGTGGAAATGAGAATGGCTAAAAGAGCATTTTCAATCCTTTCACTTTTTGGTGAGTTTCTGTTACTTGGTAAGTAACTTCCTTCTGTATTTAGCTTTGGAGAAAAATATAATCATATGCCATAGGGTGTTTTGATGTTGTTGTTTTTTTTTTTCGTGAGTAGGGTATTTGCGATCAAAATCAGCATCTTCTTTTAACTTAGCAAACGATTTATACAAGATTTCTATGGGTCTAGCTAAAATGGAAAGTACTAAATTATTGAGAAATTTGGTAAACTTCTGCTCATGATATTTCTCTTTCTACTAGTTTATCGTTAATTCCTGCTAGGTGACCTCCTGGATTTCATCCATGAAGAGGCTTAGAGTCTGGTTGAAGTGTTGTTCTCATGCTGTGATAAGGAAATATGAGCATGAATCCTAATGGAAAAAATAGAATATCAATTCGGTTGTTGCTTTTTTAAGCGTGGGATATCAAGAGATTGGTTCTAATAAGAATGGGGTCACAGGTTTTCCTTTCGTAACAAAAGGGTTTGACATCCTAGACCTTATATTGTCAGCTTTCTTTTAAAATTCTAAATAACACATTTTAAGTAATAGATTGGCTCCTGTCTTTTCTCTTCACCTTATTTTATTTATATTTCTCAATGTGTTACATAACCATACATGAATATGTGAAATAGACATAGAATGTTGATAACGCACAAAGGAATCACGAAACACAAAAACACTTACGACTTCTTAGTTCAGGTACGAAACTTTTTATTACCTTTGAGTTAAAAGGTTTTTCGACAAAAGGAGGGAGATACACAATCTTTCTATGCTGACTTTCCCATCTGCCTCCTCCCCACCACGTGCAGCACCCGCCGCAAGGCCTCGGCGTGCTCCGAAAGTCGACCTCCTTCTTCGGAGGCAAAAACTCAACTAAGTGACTTTTCTCAAATCTCAAAAATCATCCGTGCACGTTTCCGGTGTGTGACGTCATTCACTCCTCCTGGTCACATTTCTATCAGGGATTTTTATTTTGACATCTCTGAATGACACATCCTCCCCGCGTGCGCGTGAACACCTGCCTAACTGAACCGAAAGCCTAACTGAACCGAAAGGCAAGATATATAAAACGAAATCCCTTCGCCATTATATTTCTCAACGAACTTTAGAATTAACTTCTTCATGTTTTAAATAAATGCATAGCAGAGAACATCCCAATGTGTGAACTCAAAGTTACTCTGTGTTTTTTTTTTTAAATTTTTTTTTATTTTGAAAATAGTTTGCTAGTATGAACGCTTTAAAATTAAATGAGCCCAATAAATCTAACAAACACGGAATTAGAAAAATAAATCTAAATTATCAAACATTCGGATTAAATGCATACATAGTGTTGTCAAATTCGAATCCAGAATAAAAAAATGTAATTCGATTTCAAGTTGTGTTTGTAACCAGCAAATACTTAAAAAGTCAACAAGTGAATTCATGAATCAGTACACGCTTTGCTTTTCTTTCATCTGGATTTATTCAATCGATCTTTCTGCAACGAATAGGTGACGGAGGGTCGATTTTTCAAGGAAATCGTGCTGGCTTGAATTCCAGTTTTCCCTCCCTAAGACAGTCTACCACACCAAGGCTAAAGATATTTGTCTGTCCCACTCTTAACTCAAATAAAAATGAATTAATGCTTTTCCAAATGACAGCACAAAATAAAACACTAACAGCTTCGTAGAGAATTTTAATTTGGGCCATTTCTTAAGATGATTACCGTAATGACGTGATTTTCTTGCCTAGTCGGCTTTAGGCGGAAGAATAAACCAACTGCCTCTTTGCAGGAGGGTAAGACCCTACACCGAGTGCCCTAGATATGACACTAAACAATCTGATGGTGAGGTTCCAGTTTTGTTTAAAATAGAACTGTTTTTCGTCATTGACACTGTGCATTTATGCTGAATGGAATTGTTTGAAATAGAACAGTTTTTGACATTGAAACTGTGCACTTATGCTAGACACAATTATTTTAAATGGAGTTGTTTATATATATATAATTGTTTTTGGCATTAATAACGGACAATAAAACCAAACCAAACAAACCAAACCAAACAAACCAAACCAAGATATGAATACGTGAAATAGACATAGAATGTTCATTATCCATAAAGGAATCCGAAAATACTCGAAACACTTACGACTTTCTTGCTTCAGGTACGAAACTTTTTATTACCTTTTGGAGTTAAAGGTTTTTCGACATGAGGAAAGAGAGAAACAATTTCTTTCCATGCTGACTTTCCCATCTGACCCCCACCACGTGCGGCACATTTCGTAGACCCCTCTGGTCTCGAGAGCTCCGAAAATAAACTCTCTCGTTCGGAGTTTAAATCTCAACTCTAACTCGCCCAAACAACGCGCGGTGCCTGTGGCGCACAAAGTCGTCTTGCTTCGCTCAGGTCTGAATCTCAACTAACTGTGTTTTTTTTTCAAATCCACAAAATCCTCAGCGCTTCCAAAGCATGACGTCATTCACGTCCCCGGTCTCCTTTCTATCTGGGGTTTTTATTGAAACATCTCTGATTGTCACATCCACCCCGCACGCGCGTGAACACCGTCACTCAACTAACCCATGCACTAAACGAAAGGATCTCAGTCTAACAAAACCGAAAGGTGAGATATATAAAACGAAAAAATGTTAATATAAAAAAAATCCCGCCGCAATTATATTTCACTTTTATATTTACATTTTATTGAATGTATATATATAATATACCGATTTAATCCCTTTCATCATTTCCATTTCTTGAAAACTTATGCTTTGAATCTAACATTTAAAATATATATCACCCTAATGATTGTCAGTGGAACAAATTTTCCTGTAATATTTTCTATAGTTACAAATGAAATCAAAAACATACTTTTGAAAAATCGGTTTATTACCGGACATTGGCATGAGGTTAGAGAGTTCGACAATGGCCCGTGAGACCTGGGTTCAATCCCAGGTCGAGTTATACCAAAGATTCCAAAAATGGTACTTGATACATCCTGGCCTAACACTCAGCATTATAAGATACGGATCAAGAGTAAAGTAGCACAAACCAGGGAAAGGGGTAGCGCCTTCCCCTACACCTTGGTGTAGTAGTAGCTATTGAAAAGGGAGCCTTCGGGTCACCCTCGACTAAGATCACTAACTTTACTTAATTACTAGTGAGGTGTTAAATTTGCAATCAAGGCAATAATGTTCAACTGAACACCTTTTTTACATCCAGAGGGTTCGGCTGTTGCATATTGAACCTTGACCGAGCTGTGAATCAGAGATATTTCTGAACAGGATGCAACTGGATGAAAATGAGCAGATAGAGTCACGTGGTTGACCGGAAATGTGTGGGTGTTATGAAGTGGTATATGCAGATGTCCACGTCAGATGGGTCTCAGTCTTGGAGTCTCAGCTTGCGGCTACAAGAGATTCGGGTGTCGTGGAGAACCCCAGTGAGTGGCTAGGAACCCCGCTAGGGCAGCGTCCCACAGAACAGCCCACGGTTGAGTATCTCACGACCAAGAAGCAGAAGAAGTGATAAAGACCCTGAAGAAAACACAGCGAGAAGAAGTTTTGGGTCATTATAGCTGTCTGTCTGTCTGTCTATGTCTCTCACACACCTACAGAGATTTGACTCCTTTCGAAAGAATAAAACGACGTATATATTTTTTATATAAGAAAGTATCATTGCTTTATACCTCAGGGCTATACAACATGGTAAAATAAAGCTTCTAAAATCTGGATTTTTTGTCAAGGAATAATGGTGAGCAACTAGAATCACAGGCCATTATAAATTGCGTAGTAAGTTTGACTAAAACTGTGTACCCTATTTGCGTGGCAATGGGAAGGATATTGTTCTTTAAATGTAAAAAAAAAGCTCTCCTCTCCCCGCAAAAATCATTACTGTTTAATTTTTCTCATGTTTTTAAGTTGCTTCGGAATTTAGATAATCACAGTTTCGACGTGATATTCATGTATTTATTCTGCTCCCCACACGGTCGAAGTGTGACATAAGGTTGGTTTAATATGGTTGTACCCAGCGGGAAACAAATAAACCACGGGCGGTGGAGAATGGCATATTTTCATTGGTATTCTCCTTCAGATTTACTTTAGGCACAGGATTATTAACCCATCACTTACCCCTAACAGAGTGAAGTGGCCTCAGAATCTAAATTGATTATTTCAATAATCCACGAAATTAATCAAATGTTTAAGTTTTAATCCCTGGATTTTGAAATTTTAACACTCCTTTAAATTATTTTTAGAATGTTTCTTTTTAAAAATATTGTTCACAAAGGTCTACATTCTCGAATTTATACTTGATAATAAACTTATTTATTAATATAACTTTATTGAATTTATATCCCCTGCACGGCTAGAAACATCTGTAATATATTGACCATCGACTGAGCCGTCAATCAAGAGATGTACCTGTGTAACAGCGAAATAGGTGCATCCGGTCGAAGATATCGGAATATCACTTTGACCTGTGGACATGGTTGAATTCGATGCAGATGCGTACGCCCACAGGAAGCAGGTGGACGAGAGACAATTATATAACCAGGTGCCACAGACGGCTTGAGGGAGTTCGAGTTGCAGTTGCAGTTGCAGTTGGATTCAGTTGGGGCCAAGATGCCGGAGTGAGAACCAGCTCCAGACAGAGGGCTTGGGCCCTCAGTGATCCACGGTTGAGCAGCCCAGCCAGAATGCCAAAGAAGTGATGCTATGGTCAGAAGAAATTTGTGTCAATATGTACCAGTCTGTCCCCGTCTCCAACTCTCCTCCCACTCACAACCGCTTCGAATAAAGTGTGAGGGGTATATTTTTATAAAGAAGCGTGTTCGTTCATTCATTGAAGTTCGTCATTATGTCTGACTATGTTTCCGTAATATAGTTGCATCACAACTATACAACACATCTATTTTAATAAATAAATTTAACTTCTCTTGGCCCACTTAACAGCATTCTATTGTTTCAACTGTGTCTCGGCTAAAGGCTAAGGCGACCCTCTCTAACGAATGTCATAGATATGACATTAAACCCTCCGAAGGAGAGAAACCAGTTCTGGTGATTGGAGGAAAGCGGAGTACTATTTCGTTACCATGACTCCGAGTTAGTGCTTGTTAGATTAAAAAAGAGGGTCATTTAATTAATTGCTAATTTTGAAATGATAGTTAAATTGAACTATTAGAATCTCGTTTCAATGCTTGAAGCCATTTAACTGTGTGCAAATAAATAAGCTCAGGCTCGTTTTAAAATAATCTTACTGAAAAGTATTCATGTACAAAAGAATATATCTAATATATACATGTATATATAGAATTTGACATTAAATAACACACAAGGGTTGATATGGCAAGAAAAAGAACTAAATCAAACAAACTAATTTCTGTTATTTTCTAAAGCGACACCATTTGTGAGAAAAACTTTGTGTATCATTGTTCTATGCTTTATATAACAATGCCATTAAACTCATTCATTTTTTAATAGATAAAATGTTGAGAACACTTTTGTCGTTAGACGTTCTTTGAGAATAACAAGGGGATCAATGACCTGTTTTAACCGACTGACAAGCGAAATGATCATGAGATTTAGAACGCAGTAGTCAGTGTTCGAACATTTTAAGTTAGCTTTTCTACAGACAAGATGATGCGTTCGATAGGTACATTGTGGCAGGTGATTTCTTCTATTTCTTTCTAATGCATCAACATTATTTTACACAATATTGAGATAATATGTTTACCACATTGACAACTGAAACATTTACTAACCTTTTCCTTCTTACTGTCGGCTGGGGCTGTTCAAAACGACTGCATCTCTGCATCTCTGCAGAGGAGTAAGACTCACCCAAGGTGTATCCTTGATATAACCACAAACAATCTAACGTAATGATAGACTTTTGGAAAATGCTAAATACCCCTTCATTAGCATTTCTAGCAGGTCCACTCGGGTGGTAGTACCTGATAGAGACCTATATATCGGTCAAATAGAATTAAACTGTGTATTTATGCTAAACTGAAATGCTTGAAATAGAAGTCTTTTGGCATTTAAACTGAGTACATATCCTCAACTGAATTGTTTAAAATAGTACTCTTTTGACATTTAAATGGTGTACTTATGTTAAATTGAATTATTAGAAATAGAACTGTTTACATGTATAAAAATATATTTGGCATCACATAACTTACAATGATTGGTATGCCATAAATCCAAACAAAACAAAACCAAAGCAAAAATTAAATATGGACCAGCCGTCTGGGGATGTAGAATTCACTGATTGCATCTCTGCAGAAGGGTAAGACCCCCACCAATGTGTGTCCTGGATATGACACGAAGCAATCTGATGGGGAGGCTTCCGTAATGCTGAAGCTTTGGGGAATGCATTCATTGCCATCGCACCTAGGTTCACTCTGACGGCTGTGATAGCACTTGATAGGGTTCTATCTATGTGTCAAATAGAACTAAACTGCATAATTACGCTAAACTGAACTGTTTGAAATTAAATGTTTTTAGATTTAACTGTGGATTACAACTGCGTACTTATCATCATCATCATCATCATCATGTCGTGCCGTTAGCACGGATATCCCTGACCCTCTCTCGCCCCTTCTCCCTATCGTTCATCGCCTCTGGTAGGTCTTCAGGTATACATCCCGTATCCTCACATTGCTGCTGAATATATATTCGAGCTGGTCGTCCTGCTTTTGCCCGGCTATATGTGGGGATCCATAGGAGTACATCACTTATGAGTTCGTCCCTGCTTCTCCAGCAGTGTCCTGCATATCTGGTTCGTCTAACTTATGCTAAACTGAATTTGTTTGAAATTGAACTGTTTGATATTCAACTGGTTTTAACCAAAAAAACTATTTAAGCTCAAGTGAATTGTTTGAAATAGAATTCTTTTGACTTTTAACTTTGTGTAAACAAAAAAAAAATATACTAATACTAAACTGAACTGTTTGAAACTTTCATAAAATTTACTTAATTCGGCGTTAAATGACCCAGAAAGGGTTGATATACCGTAAAACAAAACAACCACCAACCTGCTTACCAATGAACGTAAATTTTAAATGATTTTTATATGAACAACATAGAACCTTTAATTTTGTGAACTCAGACCTTCCGAATATTGTTTGTATTAACCAGTTTGTTATTCCCCTAATTTTTATCTCTCTAGCTCTCCGTGTATTAACATTTCATGCAAATGCGATAGTATTACAGAAAAAAAAACAACTGAAACATGCTTGCACCTACTGATCATCGCCAAGCTTCTAAAAAGTGTAATTTGTGTAAAATTTGTTTTTCTATTTAAATAAACTAAAGAAAGAAAAAAAAAATGAAAAAATGAATGAATGAATGAATAAAGGAAGGAAGGAAATTATCAAATCAAATGTTTTATTTTTTGCATTTACATTGAGAAGAAAGACATGAGCGCTATCTTTCAGAAAAAAAACATTTCTTTCAAGGGAATAAAAATGTATAAATCATATGAACAAAATCTCAAGCAATAAAATATACATGAGATTTCAGTACAAAAACATCCAGATTTTGAGAGAGGACACTTCTAAGAACAGAATCATTGTTATTTGTTTGAAAACAAAAAAAAAAATGAAAAATAAAATGAACGAAAAAAAAAAAAAAATCTGTTTTGTTCAGAAAGAGAACTTGTGACGTAATTGCGATTATGATGTGAATAAAAATGAAAATGTAAATTCATTTCCTGATGTTTTAACAGGGTTGCATAGAGAAGACACGTTCTAGTCAGAATGGGGCCACAGGTTTTTGTTTTTTAACAAAAGAAATTGACGTCTTTACCTTTACGCGTCTTCTTTTTCCAACCATCCATGTGAACGTAACTTCCTTTCTACATTTTTATGGGTGACGTTGCTTCTTTCTTAATGTACGTTGTTCGATTAACAGATAGAATACTGGGATCAAGTTCCGCTTAATATTTTCAGTCAAAATGCGATCTTCTTACAAACAAAGAACTTTTGTGAATATTTCGTACATTTTTGATGATGTTACAGACTAATCCCATTATCTAAAATTAATATTTCCGATTTCGTTACACTGGACTTAGACTTTAGTGTTGGTGTTTGCTTTGGAACGTGGATGATTTCAGGTCATGTATTGTGTCGTCACACAGTGCTGTGTATGATAGAGGAAGCAATTTTGAAGCTTAATGAACTGAAAAAAAACAAACAAACAAAAACAAAACAAATAATGTTATTAAAAATAATCAAGTAATTCTTGTAAATATAGAATAATTAAATATAATAAGACAGTTTGTTTTCTTTCATAGATACGTGGTTGAAAGTCATTGCTCTACCTTCCAAAACACAACAAATAACATTTTTTAATATGAAAACTTTTATTTTTGATAAAGCGTTAAAGTTTAGGGTTAGGGTACAGATATGGGGTATATAAATTCCAAAACTATAGCTAATTTTAGCATATTCTTCTAGATATCTAAGCGACCATATTATTTCCACCATTTAAAATGCGAATTTAAACATTGTAGACAACACCTTATGGCATCAAACATCGTTATCCGAGTCGGCTTTATAATACACCAACCGCATCTCTGAAAAATGGTAACACCCCTCCAACGAATGTCATGGATATAACACAAAATAATTTCATGTTTAGGTTCCAGTAATGCAGGAACTTTGGGGAATGCGGAATAACCCTTCACTGCCATCGCTCGTAGGGACCACTCTGGTCCGGAGTGGTAACATCTGATTGGAGTCAATTAGAAGTAAATTAATTCAGGTCGAACAGAACTAAACTGTGTGTTTGTGCTAAACTGAATTGTTTGAAATAGAACTGGTTTGACATATGACAGTGCGTAAACAAATTATTGATGTTTAAGTGAATTGTTAGTGTTACACACCAATACATGGAACTATTTAACTTTGTTGACTGGACGAAAAAGTTTTAATAGAATTGCTTTTGGCATTGAAACTGAATCGTTTGGAATAGAACTGTTTATATGTATAAAATGGATTTGGTATTAAATAACCTACAATTGTTAATTTGTCATATGAAATAAGTTTCATCATGAAATAAGTTTCCAGACTTTTTTCTTATGGACACTTTTATTCATAGCACACACATGAAACTCTAGTCCCCTTCGAAGTAATCGCCTCCGACTGCAGTGCACTTGTTCTTTAGGGCCCCATGGAAGTCCTCTTGTGTAAGCGTGTCAATGCCCTTCGTCACAGCCTCTTTCATCTCCTCAATTGTCTCATAACTACAGCCTCTGAGCTTAGGGAATAACCAAAAGTCACAGGGAGCAAGGTCTGGACTATAGGAAGGGTGAGGAATTTTTTTATGCCCATCTTGGTCAAATAGTATGTGACAAGGACGGATTTGTTGACTGGTGTATTGTCCTGGTGGTAATATGACTGACCAGATTTAAAGAGTGCTGGCCTCTTCCCTATGAATCTCTCCCTGAACTCCCTTAAAACCTCAACATAGTAACCCTAACCCAAACCCTTTAGCCAATCAACTGTGGTGTATTGACTCTTATCATCTCTCACAGACTACCTGGCCTTTTGAATCTCTTATTTCACTGAAAAACGGATGCTCAATTCATGCAGGATGGTCGAAAAGCAGTCTGAAGCATTCCATACGTTTCTGTCGCATTTT
>OY757919.1:21452288-21482225 GCA_963585895.1 Sepioteuthis lessoniana
ATATGTATATTTTTTCTGTCAGATTTGATCATGGCTACAGGAAGACAAACCAGCTCAATGGTCCAGGAGACCTTGGTTGAATCCCCTGCCGCGTTATACCAAAGACTTTAAAAATGGTACTTGATACCTCATTGCTTAACACTCAGCAATATAAGGTACGTATCAAGGGTAAAGTGGAGCAATCCAGGCAAAGAAGTAGCGCCTTCCCCTACATCTCGGTGTAGTAGCTATTGAAAATGGAGCCTTCTGGTCGCCCTCAACTACGGTCTTCAATTTTACTATTTACTTAAAGGGAGACAGCAATGTGTGACCAACGCACTGGTTTTCAGCAATATTTTTGGATTCTTTACGCTTATTATCAGAGACGCAATAAAACATCCTTTGTGAAGCAAGCCTATAAATCGTGCAAATCCTTGGTGACCAAGGAAAGAAATAGGCCCCATACACTGTGTGATATTAACTGCGAAAAATTGCTGTGTGACTGGATGAAAGGCAGATGTAAGGGTTTACCAAATGAAACTACCATGACCTGCCGGGAACTGAAAGACCACACAACTCACTGTTTTATTTGTCAAGTCAATGCAAAAGACGTTGGCAAGAAAGTTGTCTCCAACTGGTGATCAGAGTATCGACGAAATTCCAGAGACTGACTACGTAACTCAAGAAATACGGACAGATTCAAACGATCATGCTTCAACTCCGCAACTGTAAGCCAAACAGAGCTGAATTATCGTAATGTGGGTCAATCCAAAATTACAGAATATGTTTTAGCTTCTAGGCTGCTAGAAAAAAAGATCTACTGAACAAAACCTCGAAAGCTTCATACTTCCGAAAACGGGAACAGGTTTTCTTGATTTCATTAAAGAGTATAAAAAGTTTTATAATTGTCAAAAATTCTTGGGTCTTCTCCAAGAAATAGGGATTTCATAGTATAACACAAATGATTGGAGATTATTTCTTGAGAGATCTAAGAACAGCCTGAAGTGTTTTCTACAACATAATTGCAATGTCTATGCAGCTATTCCATTAGGACATAACATCAAAAAATTGACAGCCCTACTGAAATACCACGAGTACAACTGGACAATTTGGTGAATGGTGAAATTTCTCCTTGGCCAGCAAAGAGAATTTACAAAGTATCCCTTCTTTATTTGCAAGTGATACAACCTTGCGAGAGGCAAGCATTGCAATCAGAAATAGAGACTCTGGAAATTAGTATACCGAATAGTGTCAATGATCCAATCATCAATCGAGAAAAGATCATTTTTGCTCTTCTACACATCAAATTGGGCCTGATGATATAGTTTGTCAGAGCATTAAATACTGACAGTTAATGCTTCAATCACATAGTTTCGCTTCTCCCTGTTTTGTCATTTGTAAAGGTAAAGGCAGATGCATATGATGTACCACATAGTCGTGCTCTTGTGCCCGATCAAGACTTTGTCAGAAAGATGAATGATAAGGACAGGGGAGTATGGTTTTCATTTGTGGCGGTAATGGAAAACTTTTGAGGTAAAAAAAAGACCAATACGTTGTGCATTTAATAAGTCTCGAGACTTTTTGTACAGGCATTTAAAATTCTCGTAGACTCTTGAAAATTCAGTATGTTATTGCTATACATCATATGAGAAGACTGACCAATTTTTATGATTTCAGATTCAAATTAACAGCTACAGCAGGAATTGGAATACACCCTACTAAAGCCTGATTGTCACAGCTGGTGAATTTCAAAAATGCAATCGAGACGTGAGAACACTTTAGAAGAACGATATACAATAAAATTCTATTTTAAACGTGGAAAAAATGTCACAGAAACGTATGGAATGCTTCGAACTACTTTTCGACCGTGTTGCATGAATCGAGCATCAGTTTTTCAGTGGCATAAGAGATTCGAGGAAAGCACTGAGTTTGTGAGTGATGATGAAAGGTGTGGGAGGAGTAAGGAAGTCAATACACCAGAGTTGATTGGCCAAAGGTTTTGGGTTAGGGTTACTATGTTGAGGTTTTAAGGGAGTTCAGGAAGAGATTCCGTCGGAAGAGGCCAGCACTCTTTGTTATGTTTTGACCTTCGACCCGGCCCAAAGAAATGCTATTCCAAGGTGATGCACCGGAAGGAAGTGACACATTCCAATGGCATTTAGGAGAGGAGATCGCGTGGGCGGATTAAGGCTTATAATATGGGACAAGGTGAAGGTCCCACTGTGCCAATACAGACTGATGCACCGGAAGAGAGTGACCTCTAAACTGCATGACAGTTATTTCCGCTTGATGACGATTAAACATTCGATTCAAAAGATCCAGTGGGCGATCGTGTGAGCGTTGAATTATTATTTAACTCAGTTGAGTTCGAGTCTAAGAAGCAGTTGCCAGTTGGATTCCAGACAGCTAGAGACCAGATGCGGTAGGGAAAGCCACACCCGACTTAGGGGGCCCTCGGAAACCCCGATGGAGTTTGGGATCCAGAGAAGATGATGCTAAGATGCAATAAAGAAAGCCAGCATCCAGCAGTGGGCCCTAGGCCTCCGGTTGAACAGCACTAAAGAACAAGAAAGACACAACGTGACGGTCATAACAGTGGGGTCAAGAAATTACAGTTTATGTTCGGTCTCCAGCTCCCTCTCACATGCAACCCTTGAACAACCCTTTCGAACCCTTGAGAGGTAAAATATTGTTAAAGAAGTTTTCCTGCGTCTTCCTTCCTGCGTCGTTTATTCCAGCATCTGTTATCATTGCGTCGGTATGTATCCAGTATAAATATGTATATGTGTATATAAGCATATTTATTATGTGAGTATACAACATCTTCAAATCGACTCAGTGACATTTCCACCAGGACAATGCACCAGTTCACAACTCCATCCTTGTCACAGACTATTTGACTAAGATGGGCATCAAGACAGTTCCTCAGCGTCCCTATAGTCCAGACCTTGTTCTCTGTGACTTTTGGTTATTCCCTAAGCTCAGAGGCTGTCGTTATGAGACAATTGAGGAGATGAAAGAGGTTGTGACGAATGATCTTCGCAACTATGAAACGCTTGAACCAAATTTTTATCAGCTTTTCATGGCCAAGGAGGCAATATGAGTGTCAAACTCCATTTTCTATTCAGTCATATTGATAGATTTCCGGACAACTTAGGGGCAATAAGTGATGAGCAAGGAGAACTGTTTCATATGGACCTCAAGACCCAGGGGGAATGTTACCATGGGAGATGGGACAGACATGTGATGACAGTCTACTATTGGAACCTTAAATGAAATTGCCCTGAAACAGTCCACGATCCAGACAGCTTCGAGTACAAATTCCTGCATAACTGAAATGTAATTAATCAATGTATCTTCAAGGATACTAATTTCTTACATAACAATGAGTTTCATATAAACTATATCCTTTGTATTAATGAAAATGTTTCAAACTGTGTTGAAAATAAACTTAGATTATGTAACATTCATTTGCATTATTTACCGACTAATTGAAAATGATTCAAACCATGTTGAAAATAAACTTAGACTATGTTACATTCATTTGTATTATTCACCCGTGGTGTAAAGGTTATCGTCGTAGGAAATGGACAAGGTGACACGAGTTCAAATCCTGGACAAGATTGATTGCATTTCACATAGCACTAATACGCTTCGGAAAGGTATGAATCCAATTAGTCTCCCTCCAGCTATAGGTAAATAGTTGGACAGAATGGGTTCTCCAGCCTTTGTGAGGCAATTTGTCTTGGAGAAGGAAAACTCTGAATTCAAACCTGTAAAACTCCGCTTAAAAACTGACCTTGAGTCATATCCTGCTCAAGCGGAGGGGTTGGTAAAAAGGATTCACCAACTAATTTAATGAGAGGTCAATCATATGCTTCTTCTAATAAATGACAATGACAATGAGACAAAGATTTTAATAAATATGTATTTTAAAATACCTCGATAGCAAAAAGCAAAGAGCTCCTAGAAAAAAAAAATTATCTTTGAAATCAGTACATCAGAAATAAATAATAAAAGTGACTGATATCTCTTCAATAAAGCTTTTGTTGACCAGTCTTATTCTAATTAGTTACTGAAAACAAGTAATTCATTGAAATACTTTAAACTGTACAATTGTTTGTAAAACAAAAGACACAATTCAACGTTCAATAACGTAACAAGGGTTGATAAAACCTGATACTAATCAGGCAACTAACTATCAAATTAAAAAATATATATAAAATTGAAAGTGTTGTATTGATAGAAACAGGAAAATCCTTTACAGATTCTTCTCAATATGAACAAAATTTTTAAAGAAGTGATTTGCTTATTTTCTCTTCCTTCCCAGAACGACAGGCGAGAATGTAATTCCCTATTCATGGCTTGAAAGACTTGTATTTTCTATTACATACGCTTTATTGGATTATGGTTGCTATTCATCACATGTTTGCACTTTTTTTTCATTGCTTAAAGTTGCATATATTCAGAAGAACAACCTATTGGTAATTTCAAATAGTCATTTTCGCTAAACATTAAATAATCGAGTTAAAAGAGAAGAATAAGCTTCCAGAAAACGCTGAAGTTTCTTGAAATTTATTTTATAAAGAGACAGACAGACAGACAGACAGGGAATATGATTGGATAATTGATTTTAATGCCCTATTAACACATCTAGGTTTATTTTATGCCAAGAAGTTAGAGAATAACGTTCTTAGTATGTTCATAAATAAGTTGATCAACCGTAATAATGAGCACTTGAAGGCTCCCCTTTCAATAGCTACTACATCCAGGTGTAGGAGACAGCGGTAAACAATAATCATTTCCCTTGAATACTTCATTTAACTATACCTGATAATGCAAGCAAGGAGGCATCGAATACTATTTTTGAGTCTTTGGTTTAACTCGACTTGGGATTAAATTCCGTGATTGGCGAGCACTCTTATATATTTTGTTTATTTTGTAAAACCTTTTGGGGCACGGTTCTATAAAGTATAAATAATTTTGAACAGATCCTTTTGACCCTGAGATGAAAATCAAACAAGAAATACCACGGTGGTTAAGAATGGACCTGAAGTGAACGGCAATGAAGGAGTGTTTCAGACTCTACAGATCTTACGATTTAGTATCATATTCAGGACACCTCTATTGGGAGAGCTTTTACCGCTTTAGGGGGATAGAGTCAGTTATTCTACGCACCACAAACGGGGCAACGAAAAGGTCAAACTTATTTGTTTAATGTCAGAATTAATCCGTATGTGTTTTTAATGTTTAAATCTGGTCAATTTCAAAATTTATCATTAGAATTAACTACGATGTATAATAGCATTTTTAAGTTTTCCAGTTTTTTATTTGTCTATAATCATTTGTTTGCGGAAAGTTATAGAATATCAAGTATTACTAATACAAATAATTAGAACACATTTGTATGATTTCAAATAATCATATCTAATTGTAAATAATCAAAATAAAATATTTGGTGTCTAATATTTACTCAGTCTCATAGTTGACTTTGGCTATAAAACACACCGACTGCATCTCTGCAGTGAGCTAAGGTCCTCTCCTAACGAGTCCCTGCATATAACACTAAAAAAGCTTATGGTGAAGCCCTGGTAATGCAGGAGCTTTAGGGAATATAGAGTACGCCTTCATTTCCATTGCTCCCAGGTTAACACAGGATCGGAGTGGTAGCACATGATAGGGTCCTATCAATGGGTCAAATAAAACTGTTTGATATTTAAAAAAATAAATTATGCTAAAATGAATTGTTTGAAATCAAACTGTTCAATTATTTAAAAGAGTGTAAACAAATGAGAAATTGTTAGTGACAAATCACACCCACACACACACCCACACACACACACACACACATATATATATATATATATATATATAAACCGGATTTGGCATTTAGTAACCTAATAGGGAATATGTCACAAAAACAAAGCAAATCAAACCAAACATTTAAGAAGAACAAGATTCTATGCGATTTTATGGGTTCACCTATTCCTATCTGTTGTGGTCTTCAGATAAGACCGGTGGAAGAACAACTCAAACAACGGGTGAAAGGTAAACGTTATTGTATTAGCAGAAATAGGAAGTCATACAAAGGAAGTACTAGCCGTGCTCGGCTTGCAGTCCGTCTGTCAAATGTTTCGTAAGGAACGAGAAGTTGCCTCTCCCGAGCGAACTAAGCTCGGAGAATATGTTTAGGTTTGACGAGTCCATCTTTGGGGTATGGTAGGATATGTCCCCATAACACTATCAAATATGAATAAATTGGCCAATAGATGGGAGCCTAACATATATTACGCTCAGTGTCAGTTCAACAATGAAAAGTCATACCTAAGATACACATTTATTGGTGGGTGTCTCAACTTTTTAGCTAGAATACAGTCACCGTATTCTAGCCACGCTGAGAAGACACAGAGAGAGAGAGAGAGAGAGAGAGAGAGAGAGAGAGAGAGAGAGAATTTTAAGCAATTGATTATCTAAAATTTCTGCCTCTTATTGCTGTTGGGGTCAACATATCTTCTGTTGTTTATTCTAATTTAACCTGGAAAATAGGTGACTCTTACTTTAAACTTGTCATGAGTCTTCTTGTTTAATCTTCTCTGAATTCGTACACAAATAGGGAAAAACAATTTCAGCATATTTTAACTGGAGAATTCAGTAGGTGTTGTGGTTTTGAAGGGCCAGAAATGAATAAAACAAACAGATGTAAGGTATACAATAGTATATATTTACCGAAATACAGCCAGTAATGGTTACCAGAAACTGTCTAGATTCGCTTACTTCGGTTATCAATCCTGTCACTATTCTTAGTGAGTGTCGGGGAAGGTCCATGCTGTGATGTCATGAGGTATATCAACATAACAATTGGCCACCCAACTGGGTCTGTAGAATACACCGACTGCATCTATGCAGAGAGGTAAAACCCTCTACAACGAATGTGATAGATAGGAAGAGTGAGATAGATAGATAGATAGGAAGGAAGAGTGAGCAAACCATTGAATGCAAAATTACATCAGTTTATAACTGGCTAAAAATAGCGTATCAAAGTAAAAAGGTCAGATAGGGAGCAGAAGTAATACTCAAACTGAAAAAAGGGGCATATCCTCGTGGTGTAACAGTTGAAGAGGCTGACTGCGAAATCGTTGTTAGCGAGTTCAAATTTCAGTCGCACTGGAATTAACTTTCGGACAAATACCCTTTGAGAAAACTATGAACCCCCTGATCCTCCCAGCTATGGGTTAAATAGCACTACTACTGTTATTCTAGAAGGATGGCATTGGCATTAAATAACCAACAAAGGTTGATATGCCATTGAACAAAGAAATCAAACCGAAACTAAAAATGGTAAAGGAAAGAATTTAGTTCCACAGTGATGCAACACCATGAGGTACCTGACGAAATGTTGGCAGACGATTTTAGTTTTGGTTGGGTAGAAGTAAGCAAGTCAGCCAGCCTCCCACCCTGATTAAAAAAAAACATTGTGGATAAGCGACAAGGCTTAAGAATGGAAAAGCCGAAATGTTCCCGATGGAAAGGGACGAAAAAGGAACCCGAATATGAAAGACTTCCCTGATAAAGAAAAAGAAAAAGGAAGAGAAAGCTCAGGTTAACTCTAAATAAGCATTTAACTCGTTTTTTCTCTCTCAGTTGTAGTATTCGAGTGAGAATTTACTGGCACCATTCAACGCATAAAAAGAGCATTCTAATCAACAGGACATTCAACCCATCAAATAAATGTGTTCGTTTGTTTTCTTGGTTTGCTTACTTGTCTTATTTGGTTGGTTGGTTGGTTGGTTGGTTGGTTGGTTGGATTTTATGGGATATCAAACTTTGTTGGTTATTCAACGCCAAATTCTGTCTATATATACATACATACATATTCAACCAAAGATTTCAAAACGAATATTAATGTAGATAGAATTTTCTATTTGCAGGATTTCATTTGTTTGCACAAGATTAACCAGTTTTAAGTGGTCATATTTTTTGGGTACAACTCTGTCTCTTTCAAGAAGCACAGAATGTCATCTATTTTGATGTTCTCGAACAGATCGATTAAGTTATTTACTTTGAGAAATCGCTTTCTGATAACAGTGAAAGTTCTGCATTTTATAAGAATGTGTTTAAATGTGCAAGTTGTCAGGCAGATTGACCACTCTGGTTGTGATTCCTGTTTCAAAATGAAAGAGTCTTGGTAATCAAATGTTTCATTTTCTTTTTTTAACGCTTGGTTTTGTTTATCTTCTTCCCTACGGAGCTTAGCCGAATGGACATTTGCTACTTTATTCTTTTTTTTTTTTTCTAATGTATGTACGACGGGATCTCCGGGAATACAGTAGACGTTTAGTGACTCGCAGGTGGGGGTACCAGAAGAGTGGTTATTTTCCTTGCTCCAAGAAAATTCTATTAGACAGTAACACTTGTTTTATGACACTAAACTACTGTTGGTTAGGCCGTAGTCCTGAAACGTGATTACCACTACTCTCAGTGCAACTTTGACCCAGTGTGGTAGTACATGTAAAGGTCCCATCTATTTCTCAAATAGAATTAGTTCTCTGAGTGTGACACTAAAATCCATGTAATAGTGAGGCTAAATACTGAATTCTTGGGGAATGTTGAGTAGTCCTTCAATACCTTTACTCACACGTCAAATTTTTCCCGGCGTAGCAGTACCTGTTAGGTCTCAAAATAGAAATACTTGGTCATTTACTAGACTTTAGAGCATTTAAATGTGCAAACAAATGACTGGTGTTAAATTGAATTATTAGAGTTAATTACTTGAAACCATTCAAATGTGTGCAAACAAATGAATTTTGGATCGTTTAAAAATATTATTTACAAATTCTTGGTTTACGAATAATACATATACACAGGGTGGAACGATAAAATTGTCGTTCTAAAGAAAACAACTTTACAGCTTTATTTTCAAACTTTTATTGAAAACATTAATTCAGGTATCTTGACTATGTAGTAGAGCTGACATCTGTTCAATGTAGCCGCCTTCAGCCTCAATCACCGTCTCGATACAGATCCGGAACAGGGAGCATGCCTTTTTCTTAAACGCCGGCGGGAGCTCGGAGAATACTCGGCGGATGGCGGCGATCACGCTGGCTTTGGTGTTGTGGCAGGTCATGTTGGTGATGTTCTCAAAGTAGTCCAGCGGGTTCAGGTCGGGGGAGTAGGGGGCCAGTGAAGAAGAGTACAAAATCGTAGCACTCTTTCTGAAGCCAAGCCTGGGTCTCTTTGAACTTGTGGGCCGGCGTCGAGTCTTGCTGCCACACCCAGGGCCTGCCACCGGCGACCTGATTGCACTAGGGGATCACCACACTCTTCAGCACATCCAGATACACTTTGGTGTTGACTTTCAAGCCGACTTCAAAGATGTGAGGTGGCTTGATGTGGCCTTCAGTTGAAACCACACCAAAGACCATAACCGTAGCCGGAAACTTTGGTTCATCACACTGTGCACGTCCCTGTTAAACGTGGTAATCCAGATTTGCATTTTGAGGGTGCTGACAATGGTCTTGTTGTCATAACTTGGATCGGTAGAGAGCATGAGTTGTACACCGGCGCATCTCCGATCTCGCTCATTGAACATTGTGTCACTTTCAGACATGATAGAAGGCTCCTATCTCTCTTGGGATTTGTACACAACTGGCCACCGAGTAGATGGTCTGCAGCAAAGAAAGAAAACCGGTTTTCATTAAACGGAAATGGAATCATATCGTCTTTTCTAGGGCGACATTTTTATCGTTCCACCCTGTATATGTGTGTATTCGTATGTGTGCACCTGTGAGCATGTATATATGATTTTGCATTAAATAACCTACAAGTGTTGATGTGCCATAAAACACTAGCAACCAACTGGTGTGAATAAAACGGTAGGAAAAACCAACAAATCAATTTATATGGCGAGGAATTAAAAACAAACCAATATGTTTGGCTGACTTTTAAGTTCCTTTCATTATCGACTAGACTGTTCGCCAATTTGCCTCAGGTGGATATATCATTCACTCATTATTTGTTTTTAACAATGCTGATGTTTCAGCATACGCTTTATCAGTTTTGCTGAAAATAATAAAAGCTAGTATAGCGTTTCCAGAAAAATATTCAATAAAAATATCCATTTAATCTGTAGGGGTATAAACGTGAGAGAACTTTTTCTAATACGTAGTGTCTGCGTAAGACGGGAAAGATTAACTCTTTGTGTGGAGGTTTTTTAAATCCTTTTGTTTAGAGCGTAAAAAGAACCGATTGCTTGTCGATATAACCAATCCATTGGAGCACTATAACATCCAAAATCATCAAAAAATATTGAATGAAAAAGAGTTAGCCTCTATGTTTTATTGTAAAATCGTAAAAACAATATTATAACGGATGAACAAAATAGGATCTACTAAAACATATATCTATAACAAAAAAAGAACACTAACATTTTAGAATGTTGAATAAATCAAACCAGCAAGTGGTGTACAATAAAAACTGTAAAAATGATATTTAGTTTTCCTTTGTAGGTGTATAACTATAAGTTTCACGTGTTTTTTGGGTTTTTTTTTTTTTTTGGTGGGTGTTTCTTTTTAATGCAATGATAGAAGAAAATCTAGTATCCTCAAAAAAGAAATTTGTTGTATGTATAGGAAAAGATGCACTTTCCTTGTCAAAAGAATTTTCTGGAAAATACGGATCAAAATTGGCGCGAAGATCTCTAACAAATGCCCAAGCAGATGTTTAAAAAATAAACAATTGAAAATGGATTTTAAGACTAATAGGAGGTTTGTAAAATACGAACCCAAAGAATTTTTGAAAGTCAATGTGTGCGCGCAGGACCCACCTTGAGGCTATTAAAACACACAATTTTCTAGACAACACAGATCAGTTACTCACGCCAACCCGGAGTGATACGTAATGTTTTCCCAGCGGCTCCGTGTTCGTTTAATCTTCAAACAATAGTGTCATGTTACAATTTCAAGTTAGATAACGATCTGTTTCCACGCTGGCCTCAGAACTGGCCTTTACGGTCGTGACTTGATACACGAATCGCTGTATACACTTCTAAATTTCAGCTCCCAACGAAGAAATAATTTTCTTTATTTTTTGAAGCACTATTGTTAATATTGTCTTTTCATTCATTAACATTAGTACTGCTACATATGTAATGCCTTTTACTTCTAAAAAAATATGTTTTACTTCCAACTAAGGATTAAGTTTCTTTCGTTAAAAAATCGTAAACATAAGCTCAGGAAGTTAAGAACGATTATTTAAATTTATATCTTATCATTCACAGACAGATTTTCTCGGTTTATAATAACACTTAGTATGGCTCGACACGCTAGACGCTTCAAGCTAAGATTAAAACCCAGCTGACTTCCTGTCAGTCGGTTACTTTACCGCTGAGCTATCAACATTCTCTGTGTGAGCAAAGGACGTTTTTAAGATATATATCCACACATACACTATTGACTACCGGAGTACTCAGTTCCAAAAAAGAGCTTTGCATTTACGTGCATGTGGTAACCAGCAATTACACAAGCGCTCAATCTATATATATATATATATATATGTGATTTTTTAAATCACAAACTGCACCAAAATGAAGATGAACGAACGTCTAATGTAATGTCCGCTTTTAGTTGATCTTATGTATACATAGTTTTTTTTTTTTTTTTTTTAATACCCTAGCCGGTGGCAAAAGCTGCTCGGTAGCGCCAGGTGTGGCAGTACCGCCTTAAGCTACCGAAACTGTGTTATCACCCTGGATGGCGGCTGATGAGGCTAGTGTATCGCACGTGCTTCCACACGTTGTATGATGAAAAAAAAAAAAAAAAATATATATATATATATATATATATATATATATATATATATATATTAGATTTACATATGTAATGCCGCAAACCCACAAAGTGATTTTGTGACAACCAACTGTGTTATAATATATATATATATATATATATATATATATATATATATATATATATATTTTTTTTTATTTTATTTTACTTTTTTAATTTTTAATTTTTTAATATTTTTTATTCTTTTTTTTTTTATTCTTTAGTTTTTATTTTTTTAAATTCCTTTATTTTATCTTCTGAATACGAACTGTAACTCACCATTTGCTACTCTGCGACGAGAGAAGCATGGAAATAGTCATCTGACGAGAAGGAGAGTATTGTTATATTCTCCTCCGAAATAAATTTATTATGATGACTTAACCGATTTTGAATCTCCATCAAATTGCACTATATATATATATATATATATATATATATATATATATATATATATATATATAAGGTATTCCCTCAATTCAGTAGATCCGGAGCAGGGAACAATTCCGATACAACAAATAAATTATTCAAATTTCCAATATTTAAATATTCCTTGTAAAGAGCTCAATGTACATAAATTCACAGAGCAAATGATATTTCGAGGAATGTGTTTTTTTTTCTTGAAATAATATATATTGAAATATATATATATATATATATATATATATATATATATATATATATATATTGAATTTATTTTAAGATAAGTATTACTGTAATCTTTACGCAAAGTCATTAATAAATGTTGTACTTCCCTAAAGTATTCTTAAATCTGGAGTTTTAAGTTGAAATGTATTTAGAATTTGAAAATTAAAAAAATAATTTACTGTAGAAAGTGAATTTTGACTATAAGTCCAGTTACATTATTGTGATTCCAACAGGTAATAAAAAAGAAAATACGAAAGTGGGTAAAAGGGGACGAACCTCTTCACCCATCTTCTACCCCCTCCCACCCTTTTCTTCTGTGCCTATTCTGACTGTAATTACTTTATCCATTTGATTCTGAATAAGAGCTGTTATTTTTGGTGTTACTGATTCATATCAATACCCATAACAAGATGGAAATAAAGTTATAATCCTAATGTGACCGGTTGTGGGTTAACTTATATATATATATATATATATATATATATAGTATGTGTGTATGTGTATGAACGTATGTGTGAGTGTGTGTGTGGAAAAATTAGTGTTGTTTTGAATGTGTCTCAGTGTGTGTACGTGTATATGTAGACGCACAAAATGATGTATAGATAAGTAAAGTATATTTATTGTTGCACAGATTTTGTTAGTAGAAAAACACTAAATAAAAAATCGACTAACATGTTTTTAAATATTTTTAATTTAAAAAGAGAAAATATGATGTTTATATTATTACGTTACAACGAATTACTAAACAAGACAAGCGTTGTCCAGAAAAGCAATATGTTTTTTTCATTTTCTCTATTTTTAAACATCCTAATTTAAACCGTCCTTTCGAATATTTACTGTATTTTGCTTTATTGCCAGGTGGGTGATATTGAGTAGATCCTTTGCTCCGAGGGGACATAACTCCCTGGCTATCAGAGCATATCGTTTGACACTCGAGACACCGTTCAAGATGAATGCCAAAGGAAGTAAACTATTTTGTGAAGAACTCACATAAATTTTCATTTATACGTGGCCTTCCTCTATAAAACGACATGTTGCTAAATACGACTTACTTAATTGGTTAGTTTGTTGGTTGGTTGGTTGTTCGGTCGGATTAAGGGCATATCAACATTTGTTGGTTATTTGATGCCAAATCCATTTTATACATTTAAACAGTTCTATTTCAAACAATTCTGTTAAACATAAGTACATAGTTTAATAGTCAAAAACATTTCTATTTCAAGCTATTCAATTTAGTCAAACAGTTATAATTCAACCAATTCACTTTAGTAAAAGCATATATTTTGTTTACAGACGGATACAAGTAATTGTCAAAACATATCAACGTACATTAAATAATTCAGTTTAGCGTTCATTTTCAAAATCAAAATCAGTTCCACTTAAAACAATTCAATTTTGGATAAGTACACAGTTTAAATTTCATTCTTATTGAATGTACTTACTTGGTCCATATAGGAGAAACCTGTTGTAGTGCATACGACATGAAGGAGCTATTCCAAAAAATCGTAATTTGAAAAATGTAGTGTCTTTCCTAAAAGCGTTAAATTTATACGGAAAAACCTAAAAGAATTTTAAACAAGACCAAATTTGTTCAACAATCTGTTCGAAAATACTCCAACAAAACCTGATCTGTTCCACAAGCTGCTTCTCAAAATAAAACAAACATATCTTTTTACCAGAAGAGGATTCTCTACAAATAAACTTTCAATGAAACCAGATTTTTTCTACAATTTTTTACATGCAAATTCCAAAGTAACAGACCTCTCCGTTTCCCCAATTTTTAAAAATTGAAAAATTGATTCGGCATTAAAAAACCGAGAAGGTTGATATAATAACAATGGACCCTCTGATTTAAATCCTGAAAAAGAAAAAAATGATATACGAAGTTTTTTATTCATATATGAATATAATATAGGAAATATATGTCATATAGAAATTGTCATAAAATGTTATATATATATATATATATATATATATATAGAGAGAGAGAGAGAGAGAGAGAGAGATTAGTGGATGTCATACCATTATTGGCCAGAGTGGACCTGAGAGTGATACTATTGAAAGGGTGCTCTGCATTCCACAAATCTCCAGGGTCAATGGAACCTCACCATTAAAACGCTTAGTGTTATATCCAGAACACTCGTTGGTGGGGTGGTCTTATCCTTCTGCAGAGTTGCACTCGGTGCATTCTACAGCCCCAGCTGGATAAACCCATACTTCATAAAGTCTAGTCAAACAGGAATCGATATGATGTCTTCCTATCTGACTCTGAATTTTTTTCTCGTATGACATCCACTAATCTCATGGGTGTAAGCTTAATATTTCCTGTCCAGGGGAAAAGCTAGTCAATGTTGTACAGTTGACGAGCAGTTACACAGACAGCAAGCTGTCCCTCAATACGCCTCGATGTTTTACTTCAAAATCATTTCCCATGGGTGACTATGACCACAAGACCTCATTGAATGAAATTCTGAGCTGTCATTCCTGATTTTTTAACAACCAGCTTTGAGTGTTCTGTGTGGCTTGCATTTTAAGTGATAAGCTTGGTGGGGATAAGATTTAGATCCATGCCATCGGCAATGGCATCGAAATTTCAACTTGCCAACCCTATTTTCTTTCACTCATAATTAACTGTAAGCTAACCAATGTGTCTGCATGAAAATTGAAAGTAAAATATGGAAACCGAAAGTATTCCCCGTATTATATATATATATATATATATATGCATATATATTGGGCGCGAAAGCAAAATCTGTAATTCCAAAAAAAAAAAAAAATGATTAATCTAATATCTGAAAATTCAAGAAAATTTGTGTGAAAAATACTCACTGCTTGTAGCAGATTGGGTTTAAGACTTTTAATAATCGAATATAATCACGCCGAACCCAACCCGTTACTCATTCATAATGTGTAGAATGCAATCGTCGGACTGAAAGAGCTCCTTAAGAACATAAGAGCTCCTTAAGAACATTTTTCACACACACACACACACACACACACACACACACACACACACACACACACACACACACACACAGACATATATATATATATATATATAATACTAATGAAGGGACTTGCAACGAATATGTGACCCTGAACTACTACATCTACAACGGATGTATTGAGTGCGAGACGTAAATCACTGGATTGTTATTTTTCAGAACAAGCATCTGGGAACCGACTAGATAGAATTTAAAAAACAGAACTAGACTTCGATGGTTTGAGATTTATCACATTATCATATTAGAGACAGAATCTGGGAATTCTATTCAACAATACAAGCAAAACAGATCATCCTAAAATATCCAGATAATATTCTACCAACAAGTCAATGGAGAAAAAACGAATAATATGGAGCAACCAGGTGCATATAAAATAAAGAATATATGGAATAAATTATGGAAAAATGCACAAAAGACTACAAAGAAAAATAAAAAGAGGAACTAATACTTTTCAGACTTCGTATAAGCCATTCAAGGACAGTACATTCTTATTTACTTGAAGCAAAGCAGCAACAGAAATGTGAAGCATGCCAGACCAAATACACTGTGAAATACATCCTCATTGAATGTACTTACTTGGTCCATATAAGAGAAAACTTTTATTGTGCATACGACATGAAAGAACTATTCCAAAAAATCGTAATTTGAAAAATGTAGTGTCATTCCCAAAGGCGGTAAATTTATACGGAAAAAATCTAAAAGAATATTAAAAAAGACCAAATTTGTTCAACAATCTATTCCTCTACAATAAATACTCCAACAAAATCTGATATTTCCTACAAGCTGCTACTCAAAATAAAACAAAAAATATCTTTTTACAAGACGATTCTATACAAATAAACTTTCAATGAAACCAGATTTTTTCAACAAATCGTTTTACATGCAAATTCCAATTTAACAGACCTTTCAGTTTCCCCAATTATTAAAAAAATGATTCGGCATTAAAAAACCGAGAAGTTTGACATGCTATAAAAAAAAAACAAGAAAAATAGCTGCAAAACAGAAATTCCATGAGAAATGGTTTAAAGGTACTTGAGGAAAGTCAGGAGATAGATTCATATTGGATTCACTGAATTATATTCAGTGAATTAACATTCAAGCATATAAAAATGAATGGCACCCAGCCACGATGGTGTACATGATTTCTGGTTGAAAACAATCACATCTATCCACTAGACATTAATCATCAACAATCTAAATATCCTTGTAGAGGAAAAATTGTCGAATAGACAACAAAATCCAGTTTAATCCAATTAGAAAGAACAATACCAAACAACTGTAGACCAATAACAAGTTTACAACTGATGAAAGATCCAAACGGCACAGAAATGAGAACACAAGTATACACACAAACGCATATATATATATATATATATATATATATATATATATATATATATATATATGTGTGTGTGTGTGTGTGTGTGTGTGTGTGTGTGTGTGTGTGTGTGTGTGTGTGTGATTAATTAAGAAACGGTTACTGTAAACACGGAATAACAATCAACCGCCGAAAATAAACGCGTTTTTATTTTATTTTATTTTTTAAATCACGAACAGCACTCTGAAAATGATGATTAACGTCCAATGTAGTCTCTGCTCTTAATTGTTCTGGCGTATATATATATATATATATATATATATATATATGTATATAATTCTCTTAATACCCTGTCCGGTAGCAAAAGCTGATTGGTATCGCCAGGAATGGCAGTACCGTCTTTAGCTACCGAAATTGTGTTATCACCCCTGGTTGGCGGCTGTATGATGAAAAAATATATATAGAGAGAGAGGGGGAGAGAGAGAGAGTGAGAGACCAACACATTTTAAAGCTTTAAATGCATGGAGATAACAAAAGAACATGGCATGATTACGCAAACATGGGTAATAGAACATCTAAAAATATTTAAAATGTGCCAGCAAGTCATAAACCTCTTTACTAGCACAGACTGAAAACTGCAGGTTAGACTTAGTGGAGGTAGATAATAACTAATCTTATGGAAAAATCCCAAAACTTATCATCTTCACAACTGTATATAATAACAATGGAACCACTGATTTCAATCATGAAAAAAGAAAAAAAAAAAAGATATACGATGAAGTTTTTATTTATATATGAATATAATATAAGATATATAAGTCATACAGAAATTGTCAAAAAGTGTGATATATATATATTGTTTTCTTTTCTCACCGTTATGATGCACTAAGATATTCAAAAGATGTATTTAGTTGTGTATGAATGCCATACACAAAATATATGTTACATATAAATTGTCATAATTTACGCAATATATATATATATATATATATATATAAGGGGAAAGTTTATGAAAATTTACAAACGTACAAATGTCTTAATGTATCAATGTTTCTTGAAATTCACTTGATGGTATATTCTAAGCACACATCGGTGATCTTTATTTCTTTTCATAATTCACTTGCTATTTAAGAATTCTGTATTGTTTTATTTTTTTCCTGACACTTAAAATGAAAGAATATCACTTTTTCAAGGAAAATAATGCAAATCTCAAGTATTTTCTCGAGACGTTAAAATTATCTCTTTCAAAGATATTAAACGAGAAAGATATTTATTGAACATTAAATTTTGGACTATTAATGGCGTTAAATATGGCTGCATTACTTACGTTAATAATTCAAACTGTGTTGAGGTTTTTGCTGAAGCAAAATTTCTTTATTATGTCAACTGTCAGTATTGTATTCAAATAATGTGGACTTCATTATATATATATATATATATATATATATATACGTGTGTGTGTTTGTGTGTGTGCACGCGCGTATGCGTGAGTGTGTGTGTGTGTATGTGTATGTTAGCGTATGTGTGTGTACGTGTGTGTGTGTGTGCGTATGAGTGTGCGTGCATGTGTGTGCGTATGCGTGTGCGTATGTGTGTGTGTGTGTGTGTGTGTGTGTGTGTGTGTGTGTGTTTCTGTGTGGGAACAGAAAAGAAAATAATCTATAAACGAAAATCACACAGCCAAACTTACAAAAACATACCCTGTAGCACTTCGATAGACATTGGTAGATAGTTTTACGTAAGTGTATACTTACGTAAGTATACACTTACGTAAGTATACACTTACGTAAGTGTATACTTTTCATTAATATGTCGAGTTAGGTCTCTATTGATGTTTGATAGTATGACATTTCCAACAGCAAGGTTGGGTCGAGGGTATGATTATTGTTGACTTATCATAGTGTGAGGAAAGAATTTTACACCTACACCCAGATATACCTTATATTGGAATAATATCAGAATATACGTTATTATAGTGGTAGATTGGTTTGGTTTGATTTAGTTTTATGGCATATCAACCATTGTAGGTTATTTAATGCCAAACCCTCTTTATACATATATATTGAATATAGAGGATTTGGTTTAGTTGGGTTTTATTGCATATCAACCATTGTTGGTAATTTGATGCCAAATCCTTTTTATACATATATTTTAAATATATAGGATTTGGTTTGGTTGAGTTTTATGGTATATCTACTATTGTATGTTATTTAATGTCAGATCCTCTTTATACATTTACTGTAAATATGTATGACTTGTAAACACGTTTTGTTGATGACGTTTTTAATTAAGCGAGTGTTCATATTTTTGCACACAGTTTATAAGGATTTCTATCAAATACAAATAATGGCTAATCGTCTACTTGCACACAGTTAATATGTTTCAAATATTTCTTTTCAACAATAATTGTCTTCTTCAACACTTCTCATTTGTTGGCATACAGTTAAAGTTTGCCAAGTAATGCTTTGTATAACTAACAATTCAATTAAACATCAATCAATTGTTTGCAAGAAGTTAAATGATCAAACAGTTTTATTTTAAAAAATTCACTATAGCTAACATCATTTTTGTGGTTTCAGTTTAGATGTCAAACATTTCTATTTGACCCATAGATAGGACCCTATCAAGTGCTACCGTATTACTGGAACCTCGCCATCAGATTTTTTTATGTCATATCCAGGAGATTCGTTGGGGAAGTTCTTACCCCTCTGCCGGGATGCAGTCTGTGTCTTTTGCAGCCCCAGCCAGCTGGGCATTATAGATATATAGAAATTCAAATGAGGCTATTTGGTTTAAAGGTATATCAATTCTTGGTGGTTATTAAATGGAAAATCATATATAATATTTGTTCCTAACTTAATGTATGAACAAGTAAAGGCTCATTGTTTGCGCATTTAGAAGGTTTCAAGAATCGCGAACAATAATAATACTAAGTAAATTTGGTGACCTTAATCGAGGGTGACTCGAAGGCTCCTTTGTCAAGAGCTACTACACCAAGTTGTTTGGGAGGGATGTACTCCTTATCTTTATTCGTCAACTTTACCTTTGATCCTTACTTTATATGCTGAGTTTTCAGCAAGGCGGCATAAAGTGACATTTTTTGAGTCTTTGGTATGACTCGATCTCGGTTTGAACCCGGTCTTTCGGACCATTGGCGATCGCTCAGCTCATTTGGCTAATGGTATCTCCCGAACATTTATTCGTCAACTTTACCTTTGATCCTTACTTTATATGCTGAGTTTTCAGCAAGGCGGCATAAAGTGACATTTTTTGAGTCTTTGGTATGACTCGACCTCGGTTTGAACCCGGTCTTTCGGACCATTGGCGAACGCTCTGCTCATTTGGCTAATGGTATCTCCCGAACATTTATTCGTCAACTTTACCTTTGATCCTTACTTTATATGCTGAGTTTTCAGCAAGGCGGCATAAAGTGACATTTTTTGAGTCTTTGGTATGACTCGACCTCGGTTTGAACCCGGTCTTTCGGACCATTGACGAACGCTCTGCTCATTTGGCCAATGGTATCTCCCGAACATTAAAACGGTTTCAAGTATTCCTATTTAACTGTCATAATAAATTGTTTTGACTCACTTTTTATGGTTTCGGGTTTTGCTAACTTAGCGAAACTGACTCTCATCCACCGACTTTGACCAACTTTGAAATAAAATAGAGTTGAGTTCTTTGAAAAATACTGTCGGTACAATCATGTTGATGCTAGACTTCATATGACTAACTGAGTGATTGGATCAATCCTCTCTGACTGTCTGTTTAACGCATTCAGGGCCAAGGTGGAGTGGAGTGATTCACTTGAGCATATTATTTACTGGGTCAAGGACTGCTTAGACACCAGGATCTCGCTCTTAAGCATAGCAAGTCACCATCTAGAGTTAACAGGTGTCCTCATTAGTCTTAACCCTCAGCAGAGGTGCAGTCGGTTTATAGTACAGCTCCATTCGACAGAGCACGGCTTTGATTTTGCATAAAATTCCTAAATCATTCAATACTTTTTTTTCATTATCATCTTAAATAACACCAAAATTTAACAGACTGACAATTAATATCATATTTATTGTGTGTGAAAATTATAGAATTTAAAACAGATAAAAAGTTATACCTACTTTTTCTGACGAAACTATGCCGTTCTGAACATTATGGCCGCCATATATATATATATATATATATATATATATATATATATATATATATATATATAACTACGGAATGGCTTTTTTATATTAATCATTTTTCGTTAATTATACTTTATCATTCGGTTTGGTTGGGCTTTGATCTATTCGGCTCTTAGTGCAGGTGCAAAAACATTGAGTACAGTTAACGCTCGTGCGCTGAGGATATGACAATCACAAATGTCAGGATAAAAACCCCCGAGAGAAAATGAGATTGGGTGTGAATGACGTCATGCCCGGAAGCGATGGGGTGAGAATTTGGTGATTTTGTAAAAGACGTTAGTTGAGATCCGACTCTGGGCCAGGCAAGTCCAGCTGGGGACTATGGGATGCGCAGCGCCTTTGTTGGGTCTGATAGTACAGTTAGCATAGTAAAAATGGTGTCTCTCTCTCCTTGTGTCAAGAAGTTAATAAACGTTTTGTACCTCAACGACGGAAAGTCGTCAGTGATTCGTATTTACCTGCATCTGTATATTAGTATTGTTGTATTGTGACTATACATCAAATATATATATATATATATATATATATATATATATATATATTTACCAACACCTCCACTCGGGCGGGATATGACACAAGGTCAATTTTTTAAATGGAGTTTAACAGGTTTTTAAATCAGAGTTTTCCTTCTCCAAGACTAGTTGCCTCGCCAAGGCTGAAGAAGCTAGTCTCTCCTACTATTTAACCATAGCTGGAGGGAGAACAATTGGATTCATACCTTTCCCAAGGGTATTAGTGCTATGTGAAATGCAATCAGTCTCGTCCAGGGTTTGAACTCGTGTCGTCGTGTCCATTTCCTACGACGATAACCATTACACCACGGGCACCTCAATATATATATATATATATATATATATATATATATATATATATATATTATAATATATATATATATATATATATATATATATATATATATATATATATATATATATATATATATATATATATATATATATATATATATATATATATATATATATATATATATATATATATATATATATATATATATATATATATATATATATATATATATAATATATATATATATATATATATATATATATCCAGACGAGTCCCACTGATTTAGTAGATAACGTGCTTGACGGCAATATCCTAGTAGTCAAGTTCAAACTTCCGTCATACTATTACGTTGTCATTGGGACAAAAAAACCTTTAAAATGCTATGAATCCTCAAACCTTCACAGCAATGGATTAAATATCACTAATTTTCTTCTTAGTCATTAAAAACTGACGAATTTTGAAATGACATTAACCAAAACAACTAAACCAAACCATTACACACACAAATGTATATATCTAAGCATGTTTAATTAAATAATAAAGATAGATTTTGTCTATATAATTTTATATAGTTCCTTTCGATTTTAGTGTAATATAATTGAGGAGGGATTTCGTTTTATATATCTTGCCTTTCGGTTTAGTTAGGCTGAGAATCTTTCGGCTTAGTGCATGGGTTAGTTAGGTGCACACATTGAGTGCAGGTGTTCACGCGCGCGCAGTGTGAATGTGACAATCAGAGATGTTACAATAAAAACCCCAGATAGAATATGTACCGGGGGCGTATATGACGTCATGCCCGGAAGCGCTGAGGATTTTGGAATTTGAATAAAAAAATCCGTCAGTTGAGATTTAAACTCCGAACGAGTGAGTTGAGATTCGAGTCTAAAGGAAAGTAGTCGATTTTTGGTCTCGTCGAGGCGAGACCACTTGGGGTCTACGAAATGTGCCACATGTGGTGGGGTTAGAAGAAAGAGTCAGCATAGTAAGAAATTGTGTCTCTCTCTCCTCATGTCGAAAAACCATAAACTCAAAAAGGTAATAAAAAGTTTCGTACCTGAACCAATTTTGAGTGTATTTCGGGATTCCCTATGTATATTTCATGTGTTCGTATTTTTGAATGTTTTTGGACGTGGATATTTAACATCTTAAAACCATTCCCAAATCAACATTTAAACATTTAAAAAAAAATCTAGTTGAAAACATTACTATTTTAGCACACGAAATAGATTATCTACAACTACAAATCTTATAAGCCCTACAAATAAAAACAAGAACCTTAAAATAAGTAGAATTCATTTTGAAAATTGCGACAATGTTTTGAAATGCCTTTAGTTTTGATGTTTTTTTTTTTAAATATTCAATATTTCTTGATAATATTATATTTCCGTTGAGAGCGTTCTGTTTTTTAAATTCATCAGCATCTCAGTTTTATCAAAATATGGGTTTACGTAATTTTGTAATGTTATAAAAAACCTAAAATACTCTTTCAAAAATTTTTTTAAAAACATTTTTTAATATGCAAGCAACCCCGAATGTTGGCCTAAGAAAGGTCCGAATGCGCTCCGGACAATTTTGGTAAATTCATCCATCTATTCATGCCTAAAACTCAGTGACTTATCAGGAGAGTTGAAAGTAGCTTAATAAAATTATAGAGACAAAATGTATCTTTATTATTTAATCAGACATGTTTAAACGAAAGACTGCTGCCCAACAACACATATTTTACACACACACACACACACACACACACATATATATATACATATATATATATATATATATATATATATATATATATAAATCTTTATATCTAATCTATATTTCTGTTAGCGTGAACAAAACTGAGGTTGTACAATTTGCAAATTTTGGAAACTGATATCTCGGGAAAAAAATTCAATAAAAAAAAGAAAAGACGAAAGACAAACGTTTTTTTCTTTTATGTTAATCTTTATATAGGCGAGGAGTCTCTTTTAATCGGTAAAATATATTTTATCCTAACCCACTTCGCCAGTGCGATCCTGAAGAGCCGTTTTGTGAAACTTAGGTAGTCTCGCTCTTGGGCATGTAGAGATTATTTTCATCACACACACACACACACACACACACACACATATATATATATATATATATATATATGTGTGTGTATATGTATATATATATATATATATATGTATATATATATATATATATATATGGGGGAAATTTGTAATGAACTCACATGGTATGAGAAATCGAAGGTATGGAAAATCAGTATGATGGGCTTCGCTATTTGGATTACTCCTAAAGAATTCTGAACAAGTCATCTTTTTAGCGAAACATGTTCTTTTGATTTTCTGTATATTCTTCCCGTCTTCCTGCCCCATCGTATATATATATATATATATATATATATATATATATATATATATATATATATATATATATATATGTATGTGCAAGCACGCACTCATATATAGATATGTGGGTAAGTGTTTATTGGTTTTGTGTATGCTGGTCGTTAATTTTTGTATATAAATATATGTAAAATAAAAGCACATGCAAAGACTGCATGATAAAAGACAAGATATTAATATTGAAATACACGTTAGCATAAAAAAAAAGAACATCGTTTTAATGATGCTATAAATGCCATTATTGTGATGCATGTAGTTTCTAAAACATGTTGTCTATATGAAAGAAGTATTTACTATACTGCAGGCATACACACACACACAGACACAACATGCATGCACGCAGGTATATATATATATATATATATATATATATATATATATATATATATATATATATATATATATATGCGAGTTTATCTGTGTCTAGAGTTTTATGTGAGATCATACTGTGCTTGGAGTAAGTGTGTTTTAATATATCATAATTTTAATCATTCCCACTCATATGTGTGTGTGTGTAAGTGTGTGTGTTTGATGCATGTGTGTTCATTTACCTACTGCATGTGTGTGTGTGTGTGTGCATACGCACACATATTCTCAGAAAAGGGTTTAGACACACTCACATATGTGTGCGTTTGTTTTCACAGTGTTTAAATGCATCATTCATAACTTTCACCGATTTCTTTTAATCAAATTTTGCTGCGCATTTTCCCACTTCTTTCAAATTCAAAACAGTATTTCAGCCTTTCAATTTAGATTTCCCTCGACTTTTTTTTTTCTTTTTTTGCAAATTTGCTTTCTGTTTACTCTTGCATTTCATTTCTTTTTCTATCCTTTTCTTCTCTATTCGACCAATTTATCTCCGCCACGCCATGGACTCTCGTTATTTATCTTCGCTTTCCATATTGTCACGCGCCGAAAGCATTCCCTACACAAAAGAATGAATCTCGTTTCTAAGATCATTGACGCTATGTTGAGAGACGCGTTGAATAACGTCGGCCATATTAGCTCTTCATATGCACACGTCTGTGGCGGTAAATCCTTTTGGATACCGCTCAGTTAGCGTTGGGCGATTTTCTGCCACAATCTTAACGAAACCCTGTAAATGCTGTCATTGTACCAACGTTTATTTTTGTTGTCTTTTTATAGTCATTTTTTTTTTTAAATTTTGAATTAAAGAAAAGTGGTTTTAAGTGGGACTGATATTTCACCAAGTATCCAACATGACATATATAGGATGGACTGCGACATCAAAAACTGTACTTGAACAGAAAGCATATTCATATATTTCCAAGAAAGTCTGTTTAATTTTGTTATCAGGTTTCACTAAAATTAAATTTAGACAATTTCTTCGACCGGTTAAATTATTTGATTATAGTTTTTAAATTCAGAGTAACATGTCCGACTTGTCAAACTCTGCCCTAACGAATCAAGCATTGCAAGAAAAAATTATTCTCTGTATTTAAATTAACTTCCTTTGTAATATTTATTCTTCATTGTACTCAATTTTTAGAATTGACATTTTATTACTTTGTCGAGTGGATTAATGATATGGTAGAAAGTAATTCTAAATGAAGATGAAGAGATGCAACTGAAAGGTGGAAACAGCAAGACACTCAACTTAAGTGTAGGAGTGGAACGATATGGTGAGGACAGTGGTGCGAAAAATCGTTGAAAATGTGCAATAATCTTTGAAACGCACATAAACTAGCGATGAAAAGATGTCAAGTATGAAAGGTTAAAGATTCAGAAATGGGTCGAGCGAGGGGACAAGTGGCCGATGATTTGGAAAGTTGGCTGGTGATTTTGTGATGGGTGATCCACAAAATAGCCTTGCTATTCAAACAATTGGTCGAAAGGGTTGACAGAGGTCGATAGATCAAAGGACATCAGGTGATCATGATAAGTATCTGAAGATGTAAAGAAGAGACGGACGATATGGTGTCTTGGGATTTACACACATAATCACGTCATGAAAAATCCCCACAAAAAAGCAAAGAAAAAAAAGAAAAAGAACAGCGTTGTAGAAGGGTGCAGACGGATAAAAGTAAATTGGAAAATGAGTGATTTTTTTTTTCTGAATTGAGATCTTCTTGATCATCTACACGTGCGCAGAATCATGCATTGGTTAAAAAAAATTAAATAGATGTAATTTGGAGGCGCAATGCTTTTAAATCACATTGTCGGTGAGAATTTTTTTTCTTTTTTTTTTTTTTTACTGGGGTTTCAATTTTTTGACGTTCTGCAACTTATCTTTTTACAGCATCTTACTAAATTATCAATATTTTTTTTTCAAAATTCTTGTCGTGCATCCGTTCAAAATCCCTGGATAAAACGTCCTTGTAGTTTTTCTGACTTGAACTCATTGGTCTCTCAGATGCACTGCACTAATTTTTAGAACAAAAAAAATGAACATTTATTTTACATTTCACAAGGGGAGCACTTTCCCGTTTCCGTTCTATGTAAAATGATCACCAATTGCCGGAACAGTTACTGTTAGGAAAGACAAATAGTAAGAAATATCGACTTATTTTAATTGTCTTTTTACTTGGGCAAAATCCATTTATTTAATACTAGTTCAAGAGAGGCGATCATTTTACGTTAAATTAGAATGTGAAAGTTAATACCTCCTTATATAATGTAGTTTTTCTTTCGAAAATTGAAAAAAAAGGATCAGGGTGAGTTTGAGGGTTTAATTAGTTCAAATCACAAACAAACAAAAAACATAAATAGATAAAAAAAAATGAATAAGTAAATAAATAAAAATTGCTAGAAATTTTTTTTCATGGTTAATTTGAGCCGGTGCAACAGTAGTCTGATAGGAAATTTTAAGTTAAATCGCTGGTTGAGACTTCATTTTGTCATTTGCGTGCACCTCTCTTTCTTAATCCTTTTTAACCAAATTTCATAATGTTCAAAGGTCAGTCGGCCGAGTTGGAAATCTTGAACTATAACCCCAGTAGAAGGTAAAATCCACCCATTCTCAAAAAAAAAAGAAAAAAATTGGTATCCTGGATATGGCTCTAAAATGCATCTGATGGAGGGGTTTAACTTTTGAATGTCTTTAGTAAACATTCCTTTAAATTACTCCCATTTCAACCCTAACTTGGCCGTTCGTTTTGGGGTCAAATAGATCTATTTACAAATTATTATTTTTCAATAGAATCATGTGGGGAAATCTGGAGAAACTACAAAACAAAAATGGAAATATGAATGTACAATGAATGGAATACCCTAACTTCTAGGCATGAAATATACAAAGACGGGTTGAACTATCGTTGAGGTCAATTAATCAATCCTTTCAAAGGAAGCAGGTGTCAAAGGGGGATGTATCAATGCTTTTCCTGGAGAAACAAAACCGCAGTATCTTGTAACTGGAAGATAAAATCCATTTACTAGAATCTATGCGTCAAAGGAAGATGGAAAGTTACTTTTATTTACAACTAGGTAAGATTAATAAGACAATATTGTCTATTATCTTTTATATTTTTTGTTTTATTTACTTGATATTTAGAGCCCAGTAGTCGGGGTTGTAGAATACACCGACTGCATCTCTGCAGAGGGGTAAGACCCATTCAACGAGTGTCCTGTTGTGACATTAAACAATCTGATGGCAAGCCTTCAGCCTTGGAGATTCGGGTAATGTGAAGAAACCCTTCATCCCTGGTGCCCGTAGTGTAATGGTTATCGTCGTAGGAATTGAACACGGTGACACGAGTTCAAATCCTCGACGAGACTGATTGCATTTCTCATTGCACTAATACTCTTGGGAAAGGTATGAATCCAATAATTCTCACTCCAGCTATGGGTAAATAGTAGGGCAGACTAGGTTCTTCAGCGTTGGTGAGGCAACTAGTCTAAGAGAGGGAAAACTCTGAATTCAAACCTGTTAAACTCCGTTTAAAAATTGACATTGTGTCATATCCTGCCCGAGCGGAGGGGTTGGTAAATATGGGTAACTTTGACCCGGAATGGTAGCACCTGATAAGGTCTTATCTATAGGACAAATAGAAAAAATAAATTAATGGCTAATGTTAAATAGTGACTGTTTTATAGCAATACTTGAAACCATTTTAACATGTGCAAGAAAGAGCTCAGACTCGTTTAAGATTGTCATCAATAAAACGTGTTTACAAATCATACATATATATATATATATATATATATATATATATATATATATATATATATATATATATATATATATATAGTGGATGGGTTAGCAAGCTTGACTAGCAAACATGCAAGAGTGAGTTTGATTCTCATCGGATGCGCTATTCATTCGGCCTTGTGCCACATCTAAGCAAAAAAAACTTATATATATATATATATATATATATATATATATATATATATATATATATATATATATATAAACAGGATTTTGCATTATATAACCTAAAATATTTGATATGCCATTAAAGCAAACCAAACCTGATATTTAATTTATTAAGGGATCGTTTCTTTCTGTTGGTACCATGCAACACAGTAGATCTTACCATGTCGTATTCGGAATAAAGGTGGGTACCAGTAAATACCTTCAATGAGATGCAATAAAGAGGAATTAATTTGCCTGTCATTGCACCAATTTAAAGTTAATGGGATACATATACGTCCATCACGAAGAGTGATGTTTGAAAATCTATCTTCAGAATAATGCTATATCACCTCTCGGAGTACTTTTATGTAAGTAAAGGTCCCCATAGGAAGGAAGCCTTTCAGTGGAAGGTAGTGAAATCTGTTTCATTCTTGCGGTAATCCTTTTTTATGGGGATGTCTCAGACGTTGAGTAATATACCCACTGCCTAACTCTTATAGTCGATATGTGCTACCTGAGAATGAAGGATCTCTGGAACTAAGCTGATTATTTTACAGTGAGCCCCCGGCATAAAAAACTGATACGGGATAAACAGCAGCTGAACGATGTAAAAATACTGTAGGTATCTGTTATCAAATAAAAACTAATGTTCCTTACGTACTAATTTGATAGTGACGTTTGTTGGAACTGTCAGACGAATAGTCAACAGATATAGAAAACAATTGCATTTTCAAGAAGAGGCTGTTTAAATCATCTCTTCTATATTTTAACAGTTACGACACCATGAGCAGTAACAGAAACTCTGTATACTATTGGAGGTGCCCGTGGTGTAATGGTTATCGACGTAGGAAATGGACACGGCGACACGAGTTCAAATTCAGGACGATACTGATAGCTTTTCACATAGCACTAATCATATCATATTTACCCACCCCTCCACTCGGGCAGGATATGACACAAGGTCGATTTTTAAGCGGAGTTTAACAGGTTTGAATTCAGAGTTTTCCTTCTCATAGACTAGTTGCCTTACCAAGGCTGAAGAACCAAGTCTGTCCTACTATTTACCCATAGCTGGAGGGAGAATAAGTGGAATCACATAGCACTAATACACTTGGGAAAGGTATGAATCTAATTATTCTCCCTCCAGTTATGGGTAAATAGTAGGGCAGACTGAATTCTTCAGCCTTGGTGAGGCAACTATTCTAGGAGAAGGAAAACTTAGAATTCAAAGCTGTTAAACCCTACTTAAAAATTGACCTTGTGTCATATCCTGCTCGAGCGGAGGGGTTGGTAAATAGGGTATACTATTGGTGTGTCCCTGATTGATTCTGCTTGTTCAGAAAACAAATAACACAGCTGATTGGGAGTAATATAAATTGTGCTTTGTTTTTCTCAATCAATTCTACTTTCACGATTGACTTTTTCTTCTTACCCATCATAACTTTTTCATTTCATTTTAGAATGTT
>OY757919.1:21482425-21587425 GCA_963585895.1 Sepioteuthis lessoniana
CATTTTAGAATGTTGTATTCATCAGCATGGAGAGGATAAATGGGTAGGTATTAAATAAAACATAGATTTACAGATCTAATAATTTTTGTTTCTTTAATAAGTAAAAAAAAAAAATGTTTAAAATAGTTGTTATCTCTTTTCGAGAAAAGGTAATGATTGTAAAGAGAGCCAGTTTATCACATAAAATCTAACTCTTTTTTTTCTTTATTAGGAAATCAATTGATCTTCCATAATTTTATTCGTTTATTTAGAACGTAATAAGCAAATCTTTTAAATATCCAGCTAATAAGACATTACCTATCTCATTAGAAAGATGTTGGCTTAGCAGTACTCATTCCTTTATTTATATATTTACTTTTTTACTTAGTCGAAACAGTGACAACCAGAATTTGTTTATTTGTGAAATTTTCATTCATTTTCTTGATTTGTTGTTTGATTTATTCTGCTGTTCAGTTCCTCTTCTCAAAATTTTTATAAGAAAATAAAAAAGAAACATTAGCCAAGAAGTTTTCAAAAACAAAGTGGTAGTTTCATGTTAAATAACGTTTCCCAGATATAAAATGAATTGATTACGGATTAGAAATATTTCCTGCTGTGATTTTGCCAGCAAATCTCATGAAGTTTGAACGCGTGAACTTAATACAGAAGGAAAATCCGTTTGGATAATCTATTGGCATCAACGAAACTAGTAATCTGTCTTCATATTTATCAGATCTTATCTTCATCTTACAGAGCAGTAAATGATAAGTTATATAAAAATACTTCATGCTGGTCTAATTCACCTTGCTTGCAGACTAACAGAACAAACGCAAATGAAGCATTCTTTTCAAGAGAAGTTGGAAAACAAACAGTTGAATTATATATATATATATATATATATATATATATATATATATATATATATATAGTATATAATATATATATCATGTTAAAAAACTGAGAAGTATTGAATATCTGAGGCATTATATTCTCTTAGCAGTTGATCTATAATCTGTGTATGTTCCAATACAAATCTTTACCAATATACACAAAAAAACTATGTAAGCAGTCTTAAGGTTCACTGTTTCCTATATATATATATATATATATATATATATATTTACGTGTGTGTGTGTGTGTGTGTGTGTGTGTGTGCGTGTTTGTGTCTGTGTTTACAAATCACGACAAACAAGCAGGGTGTGAACAAGTTCAATTGTTATAAGTAGATTTTAACAGGCTTGATTGCAAATTTCCTTCCTCTTCAACCATTCGCTATACCAAGGTTAGAAAAGCTTAGTCTTTCCTACTATTGGTATTTAACTGGAATGAAATCAGTTGGATTCACGCGATGTGAAATGGAAAAAGCCTCGCCCAGAATTTAAACTCGGGTCAATGTGCCGATTTTACTATGGAGATAAACAATAGACTACGGTCTCTTTCTTTTATATCTTAGTCAAGGTTCCAAAGAGATGAATGATAACGGTATCAAATTGAAGGTTGCACTATAATAGTACCAAAAAGACGTTGTAAAGTTACACACACCAAATGTACGGTTGTACCATCACGTTCTCAAACGTCACGCATCGCTTCGTCTAAAGTAGACGTCGGACCTGGTTGTAACGTCACTGTGGAAAAAGTTGAACAACACATGAAACTCTGTCTTAGTTCATCAACAAAAATGTTTATTCGCTACTACAATTTTTAAGTTTTCGTCGGGAAAAAAAATTGAAAGCTTAGTCGACTGTGTTAGATGGAGAAAGAACAATATGTCACGAGGATAAGAAGAGAGAGCACACACAGACCTTGATTTCTCTTTCTTGTTTTCTGCTATAGTTCCAACGTATTTGCAGTTAGTTTCGTTTTTACTGGTTCGAGTCTGATATGAGACCTCTTTTCCGTGCCCACCCCAAAATGGAAGCTACAGCCTTTGTAATTTCTTATGCTCACTTTCAAATTCGATTTGAACCCCTTCTTCTGCCAGATGGCGGAGGGAAAACGTATCACTTTCTGGTCATTCCAAACCTGCACAGAAGATTTGGAACCTCCGTTTTTTTCCAGACATTTTTATTATCGTAATCATTCACGCAGTAAGTGGTTGACTTACAACTCGCGCTTTGGCTTGTCACACTCTGGTCAGCTGGCTGCTTCCGTAGACCTACTGTCTGCTTTTTTCTTTTTGATATTTTTATTCTCTTTTTCCTTCCTATTAGTTCTTCCTCCCGTCTATTTCTGACTTCGACTCTCCATATCATATTACATATACATATATATTCATGTGAACACAGAAAGTTTAATTGTTAAACTGTTGCCATTTTTTTATAATGAATTTTGTGTATTCGCTTTCTTTTTCCAGTTTTGTCGATTGTGCAAACTTGAATCAGTTGGGATGGTTAGTTGGTTTGGTTTTATGGCATATCAACCATTGTAGGTTATTTAATGCCGAAACCATTTTTATACAACTAAACAGTTCTATTTCCAAAAAACTCAGTTAAGTATAAGTACAAAATTTAATTGTCAAAACATTTCTATTTCAAACTATTCAGTTTAGTCAAACAGTTCTATTTACAACAATTTAATTCAGAGTACGAAAACAGTTCCATGTCAAACTATTCAGATTAGCGTAGGGACGTCGTTTAAATATCAAAACAGTTTTATTTCAAGTAATTCAGTTTAGCATAAGTACGCAGGAGTATTAATACGACCTGGGAGCGATAACAATGAAAGGGTATTCTGGATTCATCAAAGCTCCAGCCTTGCCGGAACCTCACTCTTAGATTGTTTTGTGTCATATCTAGGACATTTGTTGGGGGTGGGTCTTACTCCTCTGCAGAGATGCAGTCGGTGTATTCTACAGCCCCAGCCGACTGGACAATGACCAGATTCCATCTTGTTGGAAAAACACCGAATGCCTGATAAATGAATCGGACACTCTCATATATCTCATATCTCTGTTTATGGAGCTGATTGACATGCTGGGGATCGTTGTCAATCATGGTCTAAAGATCACAACAGATTCGGGAGATGTTTTCCAATCCGAACGATCTGTCGTACGTTCGTAACCACCATTTTATTCATCAAAGTTTTTCGATACTCTGCATTTTTTTTCCCAGATTGACGCCGAAATCCTAGTATACGACACTAAGCAATCTGATGTTGAGGTTCCAGTAATGCTAAAACTTTGGGGAATGCGGAGTACCCTTTGATTGCCCTCGCTCTCAGGTCCAGTTTGGCACAGAGTGGTAGCACCTGATAAGGTCATATATATGGGTCCAATAGAACTAAACTGTGTATTGCTTAAATAGAACTGTTTATATGTATAAATGGATTTGGAATTAATAACCTACAATGATTGATATGCCATAAAACCAAACTAAAAGAAAACCAAACCAAACAGGCCAATCTTTTCTCACTGTCCATAAATATAAATAAGAAAAACTACGCTACAAACTTTTCAACATATTCCAGAAACTCTTCCAATCAAACATGCCAGGATCAGAAAGTAAACTTACAAACAATCATTGGCTTGATATGTTCTAACAAGTGGTACCGTTATTGACGAAAACGAAACATCCAGACCACATCTTGATGTTTGGTTTGGTCACTAACGGTGGTAATATAGTGACGATAGTTAACGGTGACTATTCGAAAAAAGTCTGAAAACCTATTTAATGATTCTCGTCTGTATTATTGATACTTACTTGAATATCAAATCCACCTACTTTCTTGTGTTAAGGAAATCTACCTTTTAAAATTGATGTTATCTTAAACAAGAAGTTCGCAACTAATCATAAAACTCATTCCATAGAAGAAATAAATGATAATATCAAACAAGAGAGATTCTAAAATGTTGCTATATAATGCGCAAAAAGGCAAAGAAGGTTTTAACGAGGAGGTGATGATCTCACCTGATGCACTCCAAATGGTACTCAGTGGATTTGCCTCTATGGCTGAGAGTATGGCCACGAAATCTATAGTTTTCGGCTTAATTGGTAGAGTGTTCGCTAATGGCTCGGGAGACCAAGGTTCAATCCCAAATCTAGCCATAGACTCAAAAAATGGTTCTTGATGTGTACTTGCTTAACACTAAGAATTATAAGGTGCGTATCGAGAGTGAAGTGGAGCTATACAGGGAAAGGGGTAGCGCCTTTCCCTACACCTCGGTGTAGTAGTTATTGAAAAGTGAGCCCTCGGGTCGCCCTCGACTACGGTCACCAACAACTTTTTTTGTCTTGGCTGCTCGTCGAAGATTTTACAAACAAAGCGAATTTTTTTAAAATGATCTAGTTACCGCATTGTGATTAATTGCGTCTTCTCTTCTCTCACAGCAAATGTTTTTGTGGTTTCAGCAGCGTTAGGGTTCAGTTTGAAGCCATTAAGTACAAGTTCCTGCACATTTAATTCTATGGGATTTAAGACACACATTGAGTGACACAATCTTCAGAGTGTCACTGAAACCACAACGTGTAATTTCCACTTTTTGATCTGCTTCGGCCACGTGAGGATTGGTTTGGTTTAGTTTGGTTTCTTTTTTCAATGGCATATCAACCTTTGTAGGTAATTTAATGCCAAAGCCCTCCTTAAAAAAGAACAGTAGTTTAACCCATAGCTACGAGGATAAGGGGTTCATAGCTTTCCTAAGGGCATTTGTCCGAAAGTGAATTTAATAGCGCGACTGGAGCGCGAACTTGCTTTCTACGATTCTGTTGTCCATCCATTACACCACGAGGACACCCTCCGGTCACGTGAGAGATTTGCAACAAAATAGCAGACACTTAAGCCAGTATAGAAATCACGATTCCTCTTGATATCGTTAGAAATTTATGATAGCAGAAAAAGTGGGAAGAAAATGGATATTTTTTCAGGCAAATCAAGCAGAGGCAATCAGTGTCGAGTAATCGGAGTTTACCTAATTGCAAAAACTATCGTGGATTTTCCATCAAAACATTAATTACTTAGTCTAAACGATTTATTTCCTTCATTACAGAATATCCCTCAAGGGATCAGTAATTTTTATTATGCTGCTGGTTAAAAAAAAGTTTTAAATTAACATGAGAACACAAGGAGACATTAAACTTACTTTTGAGTTTAAATCAGTTTTGGAAAGAATTAAACTAAAATGAAGTCTCTCTGGCTGTGTTAAAATCTTCAGAAAATATCGACTTGAAGTCTCTAAATATGGCCACTGACAAAGCCTAAATTCTATACAATGACTTGGAATCCAAAATAAACAATTTCTTCTATTCAAAATGGAAACAACGTTAGAATAAGAGTATATACAATAAAATATTCCACATAAAGTTTCCCAGTCGGCTGGAGCTGTAGAATACACCGACTGCTCCTCTGCGTCTTATCTGTTCTCGCTTTGATATGATTGGTTATTACGGCGTTGATTGATTCTCCACGACTATCATCATCATTATAATTTGTTTAATTATTTCTGTCATCACTAATGCCGTTACCATCACCACCATAATCAGTACCTTCCTTACAATTTTCGTAACCACTATTATCTTGCCCAGTTAGCTGGGGCTGTAGAATATACCCGGCTGCACCTCTGCAGAGGGGTAAAACCCCCTCAATGAGTGTCCTGAATATGACACTAAACAATCTGATGGTGTGGTTCTAGTAATGCTCGGGCTCTGGGGAATGTGGAGTACCCCTTCATTGCCCTTGCTCCCAGGTCCACTCTGGCCCGGCGTGATAGCTCCTGATAGGGCCCTATCTATGGGTTAAATAGAACTTATGCTGAAATGAATTGTTTGAATAAATTGAATAGCTTGAAATAGAAATGTTTTCGACAATTAAACTGTACTTAAATTTAAATTGTGTGCTTATGCTAAACTGAATTATTTGAAATGGAACTGTTTTTTGATATTGAAACTGTTCTTACACAAAACGGATTTGTTTAATATAGAACTGTTTTGACATTTAACTGTGTGTAAGCAAAATCTGTACTTATACTAAACTGAATTAGCTGAATTAGAACTGCTTGACTAAACTGAATAGCTTCAAATAGAAATTTTTTTCACAATTAAAGTGTACTTACATTTTAACTTCGTACTTATCCTAAACTGAATTGTTTAAAATAGAACTGATTATTTATATAAAATGGATAGCGATAAATAACCTACACAGGTTGATATGCTATAAAACCCAACCAACCAACAATCATCCAACCAGATGAAGCTTGCTCTTGGAGAATGGAAACCAGCTTTCAGAATTTGTAGAAAGTTTCAAGTTACTACATGCTGATTGAGCATTGATCACAAAAGATTAACGTATTCCTTTATACTAAGATAAAAAAACAAATACATATCAACTATAGTAAGTTACATAATGCTTAATACGGTTTATACATTTTTTTATATCTACAATTGGTAAACATAAGTCGACAAAGTCAAATTGTTCCAAGAAATGGTATGTATCACTAACAATTCTATTTAACATCAGTCAAACAGTTCTATTTCGAACTATTCAGTTTAGCGTTAATCGTTAGCTTGCTCTTACATTAAACGTGAAATTGTTCTATTTGACCCATAGATAGGACCCTTTCAAGTGATACCACTCGAAGTCAGAGTGAACTTGGGAGCGATGAAGGGGCACTCCACATTATCAAAAACATCGCATGTCAGTAAAGTTTTATCCCAGAATATAAAGCATTTAACATTTTTACTTACTTTTCAGCTAAGTGCGCTGAATGGAGAGGCATCAGAATTTTCAAGTGATGATTATCAAAACAAAATAAAAAAAAAAACAACGCAAGTTTTTTTTTTATTTTTTTATTTTTTTTTACACAGAGTGAATATGTTCTTGTATTTAAATTTCTGGGGTAACTGCTCTAAGTTGTAAGTTGAAAATTATTCGATCTTTCTTTAAATAACGGATTATTAAGAAGTTAAACTGAAACTTAGGTAATCACTCCCCTGCTCTCTCTCTCTCTCTCTCTCTCTCTCTCTCTCTCTCTTTCTTTATGTATATACACACACACACAAACACACACACACACACACACATATATATATATGTATATATTTATATATACGAGGATCATTAAATAAGTTTCCAGACTTTTTTCGTATAGGGACTTTTATTGATAGTACACACATGAAACTCTAGTCCCCTTCGAAGTACTCTCCTCCGGCGGCGATGCACGTGTTGTACCCTTCCAACAACCTCTGGAGGGCCCCATCGATGTCCTCTTGTGTGAGGGTGTCAATGACCTTCGTCACAGCCTCTGTCATCTCCTCAATTGCCCCATAACGACAGCTTCTGAGCTTAGGGAATAGCTAAAAGTCACAGGGAGCAAGATCTGGACTACAATCTGATAGGACGGCTACTGTAATGCTGGAGCTTTGGGGAATACAATGTACCCCTTTATTGCTTTTGCTTCGAGGGCCGCTCTGGCTCGTAGTGGTAGCACCTGATAGGGTCCAATCTGTGGGTCTAATAGAACTAAACATTTGATTTACGCTAAACTGAATTGCTTGAAATAGAAATTTATGTCATTTAAACTGCATACTTAGGCTAAACTGAATTGATTGAAATGGAACCGTTTTTGTACGCTAAACTGAATTGATTGAAATATAACTGTTTTTATATTCAACTGTAAGTAAAAAAAAGTAAACTATACTGTCTGAGTAAACTGAATAGGTTTATGCTAAACTGAATTTAAAAAAAAATAAAACTGTTTTTGAGTAAAAAAAATGATTTGGCATTAAATAACCTACGAAAGATGATATTCAATAAAGCCCAAAGAAACAAATAAACATAGAATCGAGTTCGAACTCGCTTACTATGATTTTGCAGCTCAGCACCTCATTCACTACAATACGAGATCCCTCCATATGATTATGTCATATAATTACAGAAACATTTTTTATTAAGCATTTTCGTTAATTATATCTCATCATTCGGTTTAATTGGACTTTGAACAATTCGGCTTAGTGCAGGTGCAGGTGCACACATTGAGTACAGTTCATGTTCGCATGCAGAAGATATGACAATCACAAATGTCAAAATAAAAAACCCAGATAGGAAATGACGTCATGCCCGAATGGGATGGGCTGTGAATTTTGGTGATTTTTTAAAAAAGCAGTTAGTTGGAGTTCGAAGGCAGGAAGAGTTCAATTCGAGGCATTGAGTTCCATTCGTCGGTAGAGATAAGATGCCGTAATGAGAGCCAGCGCCAGACAGAGGGCTTGGGCCCTCAGGACCCCGGTTGATCAGCCCAGCAGAATGAGGAAGAAGGGCTACAATAGTCAGAGGAACTTAGGGTCAATATGTTGCAGTTTCTGTTCCTTCTCCAACTCACCTCTCACACACAACCCTTTCTCAACCCTTTCGCAACCCTTTCGAGAATAAAGTGTGAGAGGTATATTTTTCTAAAGAAGTGTGTTCGTTCGTCATTATTGTTAATTATGTTTCCGCATATATATGTATACGTATAGTTGTAATATGGTTATACAACAATTAGAACAGAAAAAAAAATTCTACAAATACATTATTTTATTACAGTTTATTGCTATAAAACATTATCATTCTTTATCTATGTGTTAGTAGGCAGCAGAGAAGACCACAAAGCTATTCAAACACGAAACACTAATTTTCTGTTGTTATTGACTAAGCTTATTTTAGTTTGGTACAAAGCCAGAAATATGGGAAACTTAGTGATAATCAAACTCATTAATAATGGTCTACTAGTTTATATCGCTATGCATTATACTACGCATGGTGGACAAATATTTTTTGCGTGTTGCTGCGGAAACCGCCTCAAGATACAATCTGCTTGCGATTTCCAAACATATCAGTAATTTGTGTCCGGGGTAGTCTAGGTTAAGAAATCTAATAGGAGACATTTTGTCTGGCTTATTGAAATAAAAAAAAAATATCATTGGTATATACTGACTTACCCGGACGGAGATCCTCACCTTATTTGAGACAGATTCAAAGATGAGGTTGTTGTACGCACCGAAGTCAGAAAAGAAGGTAAAGCTAACATTATATATATATATATATATATATATATATATATATATATATATATATGTGTGTGTGTGTGTGTGTGTGTGTGTGTGTGTGTGTGTGTGTGTGTGTGTGTCTGTGTGTTTATACACAAGTTGGATCATTTGTGTCTTTTTCACTCTGCCTGAGTTAAAGTTAGTGATTAACCTAACATGCAACATATATATATATATATATATATATATATATATATATATATATATAAGATATTGCATACACATATATGTATTTATGAGAAAGGGAATTGATATATATATATATATATATATATATATATATATATATATATAAGATGACAGAAATAATTCTATGCCAATATATATATATATATTTGGTGAAAAAATAGATTTGTACTGAATCTGACATTATGACAGAAATATGTGGAAAGTCGGATAAATCAAACAATTAACCCAAATTTAGATGTGTGATATTTCGTTCGGCGTTATTCCATCTTCATGAACTTCTTCAGACAGAGACTATTTCATGAGTTTTTTTTTTTAATTTTTATTTTAAAGCATGTAAGGAGAAAGGATAAGAATGTGGAGGGGTGTATATTTGTTTCAAGAATGCTGGGAGGAATTTGAAGTAAAATGTATCAGGTTTTATTAAAGGTTTCTGGTTTTAAAAGTGGAGATAGACTTTATAGAGTTAAGTCCATTTCGCTATGGTATATATCTCAAATTATTTCCGGGGAGAGTTCTTGTGAACAAGTGGCTAAAGTGCTGGATAAAAATTGTAGGAAGCGAGTTCGAACTCCAGTTGTTCTATAAGATTCATTTTCGGACTAATACACAACGGAAAAGTATGAATCCCCATATTAGCCATGCTATGGATTAAATAGAACTAGTACCGTTCGACCAAGATGACTAAATCATTATTAAATAACAGACAAAGGTTGATGTAATATTAAACAAAGAAACCAAACCAACAAACTTGTTTCCGTACATATCGATGGACACACTCATATATCGAGCTTACATACCCCTCCCACACGCAGAGATGATTCTTAATCTTTTCTTTTTTTATCTACAAAAGTAATTTCCTTCAGATCGAAAGATACATGAATTTTATCATTTGTGGATAAATTCTATGCAAACAATACTTACATAAACACACACATAAACAAACACATATACACACATAAACATATACTCTCACACACACAATTATATATATATATATATATATATATGTGTGTGTGTGTGTGTGTATAAGTGTGTGTGTGTGTGTGTGTGTGTGTGTGTGTGTGTGTGTGTGTATCATTAAGATCTTTTCAAGCTTCCAAATAAGTATCTTAGTTTCAGGTTGGATTTGGTGGTTAAATTAACAAAAAATTATCCCGAGTGCTTTCGGACCTTTCATAGGCTATCATCAGTAGTTGTTTGCATGTTTAAAGAGTGTTTTTAAGAGTTTTTATTTTTAAAATAATATAACAAACTTTATGTAAGTTTGTTATATTATTTTAAAAATAAAAACTGAGATAAACTGAGATAAACTGAGATGCTGATGACATCGAACAAATTTAAAAACAGAAGATTATCAATGGAAATAGAATATTATCAAGAAATATAGAATATTAAAAAAGAAAAAGGCATTTCAAACCAATGTCGCTTTTTCGAAATTAATACTATTGTTTTTTTTTTCTTTTGTTTTATTTTTTTGGTTTTGATATGTAGAGTTTCTGGGAAGCTTTTTAATTTCGTGTGCTATAATAGAAGTGTTTTCGTGTGCTATTATAGTAGTGTTTTCAACTATTTTTCTTTTAAATTTGGATTTGGGAATTGGGTGGTTTTTAAGATCTAAGGTTATGGAGCTAGACTCACGATGGTGCATAGTAAGTCGTCTGGAAAGAGTTGTAGTAGTCAGACTGTATATATCCTTTCTCTAAGAATTTTACACAGAAGGGAAGTTTGGAAAAGAAAATTCATTGAAAAAGTTTGTAAAAAAGAAAGAAATGGCGTACTGAAAAGTCGAATATCACAGAATCTAAACTTAGAAAAAAATAAAATTGTAACAAGTGAAATAATAGGGAAAGAAAAAAAAAGAAAATGGAAAGAAATAGAAGACGAGGAAGTAAAAGAAATCAAGGAGGGTAGCAAACAGTAAAGGAGCAAATGAATCGAGCAAAAGTACAATAACGAGAATTTCGTTGCTGGTGGGGATTTCGTTGATCCTTTTTGGAACAAACCGTATGTAATTTATGTTCTCTTTGAGATCTCGTGAAATAACGTTTGCTTTGATGTTTACAAGAGAATGTATCCATCGACATCTTTGTTGTCAGTTTGTTTCTCTTCGTATTGAGTTTGCAGAGATTTTGCCGTTCATTCATGATTATTTCTTTTAGAACCAAACAGAGGTATAGCTCTTCTTTCGAAACTTATTTGCTACATAGTAATTTTTAAAGCGTTATATTCAGATTGGTATATGACTATCTTATCACTCAAACTCTCTTACACACACACACGCACACACAAAAAACACACACAAACAAACACACTCAATATAAAATGAAAAGCAAATAAGAAAATGTTGCTTGAAAAGTAAGCTATGTTATTTTAACAAAGCAAATATCAAATATTGAATCTATTATAATTAGGTCAATGTTGTGTAGGAAACCTCGTGAACGGTTCTGCTCGTGGAGTTGATGAATGAAGGCTTTTAGTAGAAGCCTATCAATTGACATAGTGTAGTACCCTGAGCTAGTCTTACTACTCACGCGACTTTAGCACCAAGTTATTAGCAGCCTAATTAACCCTTTTATTGTTACATGTTATTTAGTGTTTGTCATTACAAACCCCAAATTAACATCATAACAGTCGGCTAAAAGTCGTTTTCATTAAGCTATATGTCGCGTGCACAAAAATCAGACAGAAATGTAAGAAAAATTTAAAAAAATCGCTCTCATATATAGTGTGGTGTCTGAGCACTTATTAAATGGAAATATATTAAATATAAAATCTGAACTTTTCATAGCCCAGTCGGTGGGGGCTATAAAATACACCGACCGCATCTCTGCAAAAGGGTAACACTCCAACAACGAACATCCTGGTATGACACTAAACAATCTGATGGAGTTTTAGGGATGCAGAGTACCTCTTCATTGCCATCGACTCCAGCTCCACTGTTGCCTGGAGTGTTAGCACCTAATAGAGTTTTATCTATGGGTTGAATAGAACTAAATAGCGTACTTATGCTAAATTGAATTGTTTTAAATAGATCTGTTTTGACATTTAAAAAGCGTAGTGATGCAAAATTGAATTGCATGAAATAGAACTGTCTGTATGTATAAAAAGGATTTAGCAATAAAAAGCCTACAATGGTTGATATGCCGTTAAACCAAACGAAACCGATCAAACATTTCTTTCAAATCAGGATTTATGAATGTCAGTCATCAGAAAACAGGCGGAAAAACAGAATTAATTCTTACATTTTTATTATTGCCTGCCTACCTGAAGCCTGATATTCGTACACAAAAACCCCAGAGAAACGTGCATGCGCGCGCGCGTACACACACACATACACACACACACACACACACACACATATATATATATATATATATATATATCGTTCTACGGATGAATATGCTTCATCATCAGTACATCTTACGTCACTTCTGTTACAACATATAAAATCATGAAAACCCTTTTGAAAACTTCTTTAAAATACCTTTTCCTTAGGAAATTTACCCTAATTTAATTTCAAAAATAGTTAGCAACACAAAAAAAACAACAACAAATAATACAAAAGAAACTTACCCATCAACATTTTAGTTAATATATATATATATTCATAAATATATAAATATATAAGAGGATCATTAAATAAGTTTCCAGACTTTTTTTCGTATGGGCACTTTTATTGATAGCACACACATGAAACTCTAGTCCCCGTCGAAGTAATCTCCTCTGGCTTCAATGCACTTGTTGTACCGCTCCAAAAACTTCCGGGAAGCCCCATAGAAGTCCTCTTGTGTGAGCGTGTCAATGACCTTCGTCACAGACTCTTTCGTCTCCTCAATTCTCTCATAACGACAGCCTTCGAGCTTAAGGTATCACCAAAAGTCACAGAGAGAAAGATCTGGACTATAGGGAGGGTGAGGAACTGTCTTGATGCCCATCTTGGTCTAATAGTCTGTGACAAGGATGGGGATGTGGACTGGGGCATTGTCCTGCTGGAAATGCCACTGACAGGATTTGAAGAAAGCTGGCCTCTTCCGACGGAATCTCTTCCTGAACTCCCTTTAAACCTCAACATAGTAACCTCAACCCAAAACCTTTGGCCAATCAACTCTCGTGTATTGACTTCCTTACTCCTTCCACACCTTTCATCATCCCTCACAGACTCAGTGCCTTCCTTGAATCTCTTATGCCACTCAAAAACTGATGCTCGATTCATGCAACATGGTCCAAAAGCACTGTACAGTATTCCATACGTTTCTGTGGCATTTTTTCTAAGTTTAAAATAGAATTTTATTGCATATCGTTCTTCTAAAATCTCCTCACGTCCAGATTGCATTTTTGAAATTCACCAGCGGTGACAATCAGGCTTCAGTAGGGTGTATTTCAATTCGTACTGTAGCTGTTCATTTAAATCTGAAGTCATAAAAATTAGTCAGTCATCTGATAATATGTATAGCAATAACATACTGAATTTTCAAGAGTCTACGATTATTTTAAATGCCTGTACAAAGAAAGTATGGAAACTTATTTAATGCCCAACGTATGGGTGTGTGTGTGTGTGTGTGTGTGTGTGTGGTCAGGCAGCAGTTGTTCATTCAAGAATGGTTGAGCCATTATAAATTTATTTCAACAATTCGTTAGCACGAATTGTATAATCAGAGGGTGAATAATTTTGATGCATAATTCCAGGTATCCTGGAGAAAGAAAGTTTATCATAAATTAAACGTTCAAAGATTTGTCCTTCAAAGTTAATACAAAAACAAAATAATCTTTTTTAAAAACATTTAACCAAATAAAACATAATATAGTTTTAATCCCGTTATGATATTCGGTATTATATCAGGATAAGTAAGTAAAGTCGGTGACCTTAGTCGAGGGGGACCCAAAAGCTTTCTTTTCAATAACTACTCTATTACTTGGATTGCTCCATTTAACCCTTGATCCGTACCTTATAATGCTGAGTGTTAAGCGAGGTAGTATCAAGTACTATTTTTGAGGCTTTAATATGACTCAATCTGGGATAAACCCTGGTGTTCCGGACCACTGGCGAACACTCTATCTGTGGTTAACTTAATTTTATGCATGATTAATTACATAAACGTAGAAAAACTCAATACATTTAGTCTGATGAAATCCTTCAGTAAATAAAGAACGAAATATCACAATTGAACCCGTTGTCTTTGGTTTATCCATTTTTACTCTTATTGTGATTATCTCTGTCTCTCTCTCTCTCTCTATATATATATATATATATGTATATATATATATATAACATTTTTAGCAGGTGCCTGTGATGTAACGCTTATCCGCGTAGGAAATGGACACGGCAACACAAGTTCTGGGCCTGGACGAGACTGATGGCATTTCACATACCACTAATACCCTTGGGAAAGGTATGACTCCAACTATTCTCCCTCCAGCAATGGGTAAATAGTTGGTCAGACTGGGTCGTTTAGCCTAAGTGAGACAAATAGTCTAGGAGACGGAAAACTCTGAATTCAAACCTGAAAACCCCATTTAAAATTTGACCTTGTGTCATATCCTTCCCGAGTGGAGGGGTTCGTACATACATATATTACATTTTTAAATTCTGTTTCATTTGCATGTATTACGCATTTACATAGATAAATAATGGTGACATCAACATAAATATTAAGAAATATAATAAAAATCAGTGGTACTTTGAACTGTGTTTTGATTATGTAGGGGGCTAATAATTAGGAGTATTCTTATTCACATGTTAAATCGAAAAGAATTATTCACTCTAGTTTATCATCATAAATGTGTTACAGGTATATATATATATATATATATATATATATATATATATATATATATATATATATATATATATATATATATGTGTGTGTGTGTGTGTGTGTGTGTGTATAAGAGATAGAAAGATAGAAAGTGAGAGACCGTTATAGTATAAGGGCATGAGAAGATTTTGGTTCGTTATTTATTTAGGTGTGCTTGTTCAGTTGATATAAATATGTTTGGTGTTTAGATATCTGATTTCATTATTTTTCTTCTTACACCATCTAAATTCGTTAACGTTTTCTTTTCTGTGAAGGTTGCAAAGGAATTACTAAAGGAAGGAAGAAAATAGACCAAAGTTACCTTTTAAGTTTATTCTTCTTGAATTTAACTTTATATTGTTATGGTTATCGCACGGCTACTCGGTGATGAGAAATGTCTTCCAGGACTATTTGAGTACACTCATTTCTCACAAATGAAGTGTTGAAGTTTAATTGTTACTTCAGGTGGTCGAAAAGTCTAAAGACAGTTGCTTTTTGCTTGTTTCGGCGTGTTGGCTCGCTGGCAGTAGATATGGTGTCTAGCTAAACCTAATCGAAGTGAAAGAGCATATGTTCTGTCTAAAAAGTAGTTCAGAAAAGACTAGATTCCTCTTTTGCACTAAGACACTCCTTTTACCGTATACATGGCTCCTACTTCCTGTCAGGGGCTTCTGGGAATGTTTGCATTTCTTGAACTTATTTTATTTATTTTATTTTTGTTTTTTTGTTTTTTTGTTTCTTTTTCTATCGACTACAATAGTTCTTAAATTTGTTAAATACTCACGACTCTTCCCCCTGTGATAATCGATTATCGTCTACACTCCCACAGGTATATGATACACCTAAAGTGAATTTAGAGAATATTTATTTCGAAAAAGAAACAATCTACTTTTATGCATGTCTGATTTTGTTTTCTTTGTTTTTAAAAGCTCATCAACCTTCATGGGTTATTTATTGCCAAAGCATATCTTGTTTAAGAACAATAGTGTTCTTATTTAAACCAGGAGAATTTCAGTAACCTTCCCAAGCATATTTGCCTGAAATCGAAAATAACTGCCCGTAGCGTTCGAACTTGCATACTACAGCGTCGTAGCTGTGCACTTACGTAATTACGCCACGAGCATTCGCTCAGCGCATACCTTAATTTATTGTTTATTCCAAATCAAGACACGTGGAGATTGGTTAGTTTGTATTTACCAACCCTACAGCACGGGCAGAATATAACACAAGGTCAATTTTTAAGCGGATTTTAACAGGTTATAATTAAGATATTTCCTTCTCCTATACTGGTTGCCTAACTAAGGCTAAAAAACGCAGTGTACTCTACAATTTATCCATACCTGGAGAGAAAATAATTAGATTCATACATTTCACAAGGATTTAAGTGCAATGTGAAATGCAATCAGCCTCGTCGATGATTTGAACTCGTGTCGTCGTGTCAATTTTCTACAATGTGTCCATTGCAACACGGTGACCTCCAACTTGGATATCGGTAAATATTTCGATGGATTGTAAAGTCAGACACACCCATATTAATATGTGTGTGTTCATCAACATCAACATTCTCAGCATCATCCGATTACATGAATTCACCCAATACTTGTCATCACATTATATCCTCCCTTAAGATCACGATCTGTCGCTCACACAGAGGGACACCCTATAGTATTTTCCACCTGTTTAAACACTGAATCATTATGCCAGTAATAGATTTCACTAAATGTAACAAATTTAACTGTTACTAATTAGCCCATCTTTACCATTTCTTATAATATGTAGCCATTGTATTTAAGAGAGCTTATTTTCATAACGGAAATATATCAATAACGACCACTTAACCCTCGATATTCAAATGTTTTCGTTTGAGGACAATTATCATTGAGGGGGTTTCCTCGTGGTGTAATGGTTAAAGCGATGGACTGCGGAATCGTAGTACGCGAGTTCGTACTCCAGTCGCGCTATTACGTTCACTTTCGGGCAAATATCATTGGGAAAGGTATGAACCCCCTTATCCTCCCAGCTATGGGTTAAATAGTACCATTACTGTTCTTCTAGGAGAATAGCTTTGGCATTAAATAACCTACAAATGTTGATATGCCATTTAACAAAAAAACCTGAATTCTCATTGAACGCTTAAATTTTTATCAGTCTAATGAAAATTTTGTATTAATAAAATGTATGTTTATATTTACAAAAAGAAAGCTTGAACGGATATTTCGGTGTGTTTACTCCCCATTTATGTGTTTCCTGTTAATCAGAATATTAAGAATTTAATTTATAATGAGTTAACAAGATGCAAAACATATTTGCTTTATTTTGATAGCATTTTCCTTAATCCATCTGGTCTAAAATTTATTTTATAGGATTGGAAACTTTATATATTAACCACCTCTTATATCTTAACCCATTCCGCATATCAACACTTTTTTCAACTAAATTGAATTTGTAATCTCTATCGTCTTGCCAACTTGATTTTTCTTAAGGTTTTCAATTTTGCATACTTAGAGTGATGAAATAGATTTGGTGACTTGTGAGCTCTTTGTGTTTCACTTAATGCTAATCCCTTTCAGGAAGGCATGAATCCATCTCTTCTCCTCCAGATTCAATAATAGAGCAGACTGGGTTCTTTAATGTTAATTAATCAACTTTGAATTCAATCTTGCTTTACCTCTGTTAAAAAATGACCTTGTGTCACATCGTGCTTATGGCAGGAGATTTAGTCAAATAAATATATTTCAAATCTGAGTTAAAGTTCAGCTCAAATAGATTCTACTTGTTTTTTGATAGGAAACCATTTTGAATAGTTTGGAAAATTGTTCCGTTAGAAAATAAAAATTTGACATATGCAGAAAGTTTGTTCCAAGTTGATCTCACTTGATTGTTCTTGGGAATTTCCAAATACATGGAACTTCACTTTGTTTCCTTGTGACAACAAAATCTTCTTTCTAACCCAGATGCAAAAAACCTTCCTACGGTATTTCAGATTCACACCTGTATGGAGGGTGAGTCATAATACTTTTCCACCAAATATTTTGAATATTATTTTAGAAGTTTATCGCCTACATCTGATTTGCTCCCCCGCATTACTGCAAGATCGAAGATGCCAAATCTCCGACTATATATATATATATATATATATACCTGTGTGTGAGTAGAGCTTGTTTAGAAATCCTTTGACATTAAGAATATATAGTAGAAGAGAATGATAGTGAATTATTTAGTATCAATCTAGGTTATATATATATTTCTATTTTTTTTGAATAAATAAATAAATAAACAAACAATATATATATATATATATATATATATATATATATATAACCAAGATTGATTTTAAATAATTCACTACCATTCTCTTCTACTATATATTATTAATGTCAAAGGATTTCTTAACTAACTCAACTCACACACAGGCGCAAACCATTTTCATCATCCCCAAACATGAAGCCTTACTAAACAAATATATACACAGGAGTGAGTCCGTATGCATGCAAGCATTGGTGAGTAAGTAGGTTAGAAAAAATAAGCAAATAAAAGCTTCCCTCAAGGATCTGTCTGATCAAGAGCTGTCTCTCTAAGCGAAAAAAATCATCCCCATTGTCACAGAACGACTTATGCTTGTAGGGCAAGACTACTGAAATTCATTGACCAATAGATACTGACAAAGATGGTGGTTCAGAAAATGAGATTCTAAATAAGACGTCAAATTAAAAAGTGACCTCAGGGAATAAGAGAAAATATCAAGGAAAAAATAAAATTAAAAAATACAGACAGAAAAATAAATAAACATAAGAAAAAAGAACTTTTTTTTCATTTCACTTTTTCTCCTTTGCTTTCAAATTGCTATTTGTCATTCCTTCTCTCTTTATCTCTTCTTTTCTCTCCCTTTTTCCATCAAACCAACCGACAACCCACACACACTCACAATATATATATATATATATATTTATTTATATATATGTTATAAATTGATACATATACATATACAGACACACACTAATATTCATAAGCACATATATGCATACACATAAACCCTTCGTGTAAATATCTATCTATATATATATGTGTGTGTGTGCCTGTGTGTGTGTGTGTGTGTGTGTGTATAAAGGCCAGGAAAAAAAATGATCGCATAGTAAGGGAAGCCTTATGTTTATCCATGTATATATTCCCTTATGCATAAATAATAATGAATTTCCACACGTACTTTCGCACACGCACATGATATTTTTTGTCTGGTTTGAGAAAATCCCATCACCTTCCCTTGAAATAGTTCAAAACGTATTTGGAGTTAAATGGAGAAATTGCGTACACGGGTTTCGAGGGACAGAGCAGGCCCAATGAGAGTCACATATAAGTGAAAGATAAAGAGCAGTAGGCCTTCAGTAAAGAAAACTTTCAATGTTGATCAAGTAAGGCAGGTGCTATGTAATGATCGTATGTTGACTTTTTGAAATATCACAAATCGATGGATTGAGAACATGAAAAAGATGAGTGTTTTGAAGATTACTACAGAATATTTAGCCATGTCTGATGAGCCAAGAGAAGATGAGCAGAGTGTTATATTTTGACCTTCGACCCGGCCCAAAATGCCATTCAAGGTGATGCACCGGAAGGATGTGACACATTCCAATGGCAGTTAGGAGAGGAAATCGCGTGGGCGGAAATTGGCTAGCAAAATGGGACAAGCTAAAAAATCTCATGATACTCTCATAGACTGACGCACCGGAAGAGAGTGACCTCTGAACTGCATGACAGTTAATTCCGCTTGATGACGATTAAACATGCGATTTCAAAGATCGAGTGGGCGATCGAGTGGGTGTTGAACTATTATATAACACAGTTGAGTTCGAGTTCCAGTTGGAGTGAGCTGTGGTAGGGAAAGCCACACCAGGCCGAAGGGGCTAGGGGCCCTGATGAGTTAAGGTCCACAGAAGATGCCGATGAGATGCAGTAAAGAAAGCCATCACCCAGCAGAGTGGACCCCAGGGCCTCCGGTCGAGCCTCAGGAGAACGAAAAAGACACAACGTTGATGGCCATAAGAGTGGGGGGTCAAAATATTACAGTTTATGTTCGGTCTCCAGCTCCCTCTCACACGAAAACCTTGAATAACCTTTTCGAACCCTTACAAATAAAGTAAGAGGTATATTTTGTTAAAGAAGTCTTCCTTCGTGCGTCTGTTTATTATTGTGTTGTTATGATTATGAGCATACAACAAGAGCATCCAACAGTTCAAGGCCTAGTGCAACATCATTCTCCCAAAACAAACTTAATATACGCCTGCTCCTGCTCCGTGTGACATTTTATTTTACGTCAGATACATGAAATCAACATTTATAAATTTATTTACTTGTTGTGAGTGAAAAGTAATCGGACTTCTATCATAAATAATTTATTTCAATTCAAAACATCTCCTAGGTTCTCCTCTCGTCTCAAAAGAACTTTTTCAAATTTCTCAGGCATGCATATATTCAGTAATGAATAGAATTTTCTGAGATACCACACATTTCCGTTGTTAGGCCCTCTTGATGGCCTCCACGATTTAAAAATGGGTCTCATTGGTGTCTCTCTTCATCTTTAGTTGAAGAAAAAGTCACACAGGCGATTAGAAAGCTCGTTGTAGTATCGTGATGTTTTTTTTTTTTGTTTTTTTTTGCCTGTAATGACCAGATACACGGCACGCACAGTCTCGTTACTATTCAGACATCCTTAAATCTTTTGTGAAAATCAAATCCAATATAGCTGTGTAAAAAAACAAGAAAAATCAGTATAAACTAGAAAGCTCCTCTCAGAATGGCCTAGAAATAAGACCACTCTTTTTGATATGGCCCATAAACACATCTACTTTTCCAATCATGCCCGCCACAGCAGAATATATTGGGTCGAATATCACGTGAGTTCATTTCGTTCGATGACTTCGATTGGCGAAATGCTAACCAAGTTGGAATATTGCATCATTCTTCTAATTATTGGCCAAGAATAGAAGAAAACTTTTTGCTAAGACTTCAATATATTTTTGTACATTCTCCTTTCTCTTCATTTTAATCAAACTTGATTTACCTTTAATAGAAAATGCTCCTCATATCATCAAAGATCCTCCTCCAAACGGGCGCTTACTGAAAATTTGTCCCACTTTTTGTAAGTCATGCCAATAGAACTGAAATCCATCCGGTCCATCAAAGTTAAACTTTTTTTCATCTGAAAAGATGACTTTTGACTAATTCTCAGCATTCAATTGTACCTTCTCCCGCACCCACTTCTCTCGTCTTTTCTTGGCATCTTCATTAGTGCTGGTGTTGTTATTCTCTTCTTATATACGAAGCCTTTTGCGGAATTTGAAATCTCTCGAACTCTCCTCTTGGAGCACCACACATTTACGGCTTAGAAGAGACTGGGTTCTTTAGGTTTAGTATATTTAACTTTTTCAAACCAGCTATAGAATACACCAACTGCTTCTCTGTCGAGGGGTAAGACCGACCCCAAACGAGTGCCCTGGACATGACACTAAACAATCTGATGGTGAGGTTCCAGCAGTGCTGGAGCTTTGGGGAATGCGGAGTACCCCTTCATTGCCATCGCTCCCAGGTCCACTCTGGCCCGCTGTGGTAGCACCTGACAGGGTCCTATCTATGGGTCAAATAGAACTAACAGCATTCTTATGCTAAACTGAATTGTTGGAGTAAACTGAGTAGCTTGAAATAGAAATTTCTTTGACAATTAAACCGTACTTAAATTTAAACTGGGTGCTTATGTTTAACTGAATTTTTTTAAATAGAACTGTTTTTCGACATAAAAACTGTATTTATACTTAACTGAATTGTTACATATAACTGCTTGAATAGTTTGAAATAGAAATGTTTTTGACAATTAAAATGTGTACTTATGCAAAACTGAATTGTTTGAAATAGAAAAGATTATTTACATAAAAATGGATTTGGCGTTAAATAACCAACAAACGTTGATGCACCATCATCATCATCATCATCATCATGTCGTGCCACTCGCACGAATATCCCTGACCCTCTTTCGCCACTTCTCCCTATCATTCATCGCCTCAGGCAGGTCTTCAGGGCTACATCCCGTCTCCTCACATAGCTGCTGTATGTATGTTCGAGCTGGTCGTCCTGCTTTTGCTTGGCCATATGCGGGGGTCCATAGGAGTACATCACTGATGAGTTTGTTCTTGCTTCTCCAGCAGTGTCCTGCGTGTCTGGCTACTCTAACTTGTATAATTTTCGTGATGGGAAGCAAATGGCCGTATAGTTGGTGCCTTGCGGGGTATTGCCGCCAGGACTTGTTAAATATTGCTCTCAACATTCTTGTGTAATTGCTATTTGGCTTCTTCTTCAGCCGTTTAGTTAGCGTCCAAGTAGTGCATCCATATAGCAATATCGATACGATCGCTGCCTGGAAGAAACTGCGCTTCATTTTATCGGTCAGGTCTGATTTCCATATGATCGAGAGGCTATCGATAGCTGTCCATGCTTTCGTTAGTCGCGAGTCGATGTCTTTTTCGGTTGATGAGACGCTGGTTCCTTGGTAGGTGAATTTGTTGACTAGTTTCAGAGAGGTTCCGTCTAGTGTGGAAATGTCGCCTGTTTGGTTGTAGCACATATATTCAGTTTTGTGTGCATTGACATGGAGGCCAATGCCTGCGGCGGCCTGTTCCAAACTATGCAGTACTGTTTCGGCTTGGTTAGGTGTATTCGCCAGTAACGCTATGTTATCGGCGTAGTCGGCGTCGGTAATTGTTTTTGCGGGGTACCTTCTGCTTCTTTTCTTTGTCAGCTCGAAGCCATTTTCTCTGATTTTTCGATCGACGTTCAAAGCACGTAGTCTAGACAGATGATAAAGAGGTATGGGGCTAGCGTATCTCCTGGTAGTACTCCTGCAACAATGTCGAAGTATTCTCTCTCCATCTGCTGAACGCACTTTCACTTTAGTGTTTCTGTAGAGAATCGTTATTGCTGCTACGGTTTCTTTTGAGAGGCTGTGAGCTAGTAAGATTTGTTCCATCTTCCCTCGGTGTATGGAATCAAAAGCCTTGGTAAAGTCGACAAATAGTAATGTCGCCAGTAGTTTTTTTACCCATATGCCTTCAAGGATTCTACGGATGTTCAATATTTGTGAGGTTGTGTATCTATTTCTTCGGAAGCCATTTGGGTTTTTAGTAAGGATGTTGTCTATTTTGGGTTCTATGCGGTTTCGAAGTAGGGCATTGTAGATTTTTGTCTGCTATGGATGTAAGTGTTATACCTCGGTAGTTCTTGGCTAATCCGAGGTCGCCCTTTTTAGGGAAAGGAAGGATACATCCCTTCATCCATCTTTCTATCCTATTTTGATTATAGACTGCGTTGCATTGTCGGAGCAGTATGTCGTTGAATTGTCTGGTCTTCCGTACTTCTGGGGGGATCTCGTCAAGCCCTGCAGCTTTCCTATTTTTAATTTTTCTTAGAATCGAGTCGAGACCTAGTTTAATGTCTAATTGCTTACTGATAGTTTTGGTGATCGGTTCATTCGTTACTTTCGGTGGGTTTCCTAGTAGATTTTCGAAATGCTGTTTCCACAGTTTTACTCTTTCTTGTTGGCTTGCAGCTTTCAGTTTTGCTTTGACTGTGTTCTTCCTTCTACTCACTTTGTTTATTGTTTGCCAGGCCATCCTAGATTGCCTATCTTCCACCGAGTCTCTAATCTTATCTATCTGATTTTGTATGTATTCTGTCTATTCTTTTAGATATATGCCTGCTAACTGATATTGTGACTTTTCTAGTTTTCGGGCATTTGTGTTTGTTGGGTTCTTCCGGTAGGTTTTGGAGGCAGTTTTCACGAGTGCACATTTTTTTCTAACCGCTAACGTCTCCCAAGGGACTCTATATTTTGTTCAAGGATTTGTTGTAATACTATTCGTCATTTGGGGTACCTTTTTCTGTCTTCTCTTGTAGTTTCTCGAATCTATTTCTTAATTCTAATATACATTTGTCTCTAATATCTCTGTTGTTAAGTAGGGCCCAGTCATAGTGCTTAGTGGTCGCTGTTCGTGTGGCGTTTTTTCGTAGGCTTAGACGTAATTCGGCCGTGACTATTCAATGATCGGAGGACACACCCTCGAAAGAGGAGTAAGGCTCGGAATTCATCGCACTATTTTTCTATTTCTTGTTTATAAAGATATAGTCTATCTGTCCTTTACTATTGTTCACGTATGTGTAGGTCCATAATTTCCCCTTCCATTTTGATGGTTTTTATTGAGGCATGTTAATCTATTTTCTATCATGAAATCAGATGTTGTCCATTACGATTTGACGTGTTGTGTAGGCTGTATTTGTTGTTTCTGTTTTTCCCGATTTGGGCATTCATATCCCCGCCGATGATTAACAGGTTGTGTTTCGGAATGCTACGCACTAGGGAGGGTAGCTCCTCGTAGAAGGTGACTAGTTCAGTTTCTTCACTAACATTGGTAGGACTGTAGTAGGAGATGATTGTTGCTTTGAGGTTGCCATTAAACGTAGCGGCCATCATCCTAGGTTGTATTCTCTCAATGCTATGAAGTGTTTTTAACGTTCTTGGTCCTATAAGCATTCCTACATTTCCTACCGTGGCATTGACAGAGTTTTTCCATGCCGATACAGTGGCTAGCGTCCATCCATTGCCAGTTTCGTGATATTTGATATCTTTGGTGTGTGTGTATCGGTGTTCTTGTATGCAGATAATGTCTATCCTATGTTGTACGGCCGATGCTGATAGCTCTGGTAGTTGACCTATTCTATTTAGGGTTCTAACGTTAAATGTCGCTATTTGTATTGTTTGTTTGCATTTTAGTAGTTTTAGTTTGAGCTCTGTAGCTGATTTTTCGAACACTGAGGCCAGGGCTCCAACGTCAGCAGGACGCGCCCCTTTTTTACCCGCGCGTAGAGCGATACAGTTTATGTATGTGGTTTGAGTGTGGGTCATGGTTATCTTTCGATGGCTGTTTTTATTCTCATCTATAGAAGCCACTCTTATAGATGAGCAGCAGTAGTTCCCAGATCGAATTGACAACCCTGAGCGTTAAGCCGCAAGACTCACACGTCCATGAAAAGTTAGGCATTGCGCATTCGCATACCATATTTACCCAACCCCTCCGCTCGGGCAGGATATGACAAAAGGTCAATTTTTATGCGGAGTTTAACAGGTTTGAATTCAGAGTTTTCCTTCTCCTATACTAGTTGCCTCACCAAGGCTGAAGAACCTTATCTGTCCTACTATTTACCCATAGCTGGAGGGAGAATAATTGGATTCATACCTTTCCCAAGGGTATTAGTGCTATGTGAAATGCAATCAGTCTCGTCCCGGATTTGAACACGTGTCGCCGTGTTCATTTCCTACAACAATAAACATTACACCACGGGCACTCGCATACCTTTACGTCCATCATGCTGCTTCCCATGTGTACGTGTACAAAAAAAAAAGGGTCCTTTTTTACCTTAAGATTTAACTTTGTTGAAAGTCCAGGACTAATGTATATTTAAATAAATTTTTGGGTATATTTAACCTGTCATCCGATACTGGCCCTAACATGTGTTTTTATTTAATTTATTTATTTATTTATTTATTTTAAGGAGAGGAGGCATTTCGAATTTGACTTGTGTTGCTTTGTTTTATTATTAACTGCTATGGGGTTGGGCAAACTGACACTTCTAAGCTTTTAGAAAGGATTCAAAACCTGTTTGCTGTGTATACTAATATATTCGACTAGAGTAATATATTCAATTTGGATTTACTGCAAAACATGTCTTTACATTTAAAATATATTATATTCTTCATTTACGAACACATAATACAGTGGAGATTTAAGACACAACTATTTTAATTCAAATATATGGATTTTTTAAATGAACAGTTTAGTAGAATAAATTTTACTGACATCTTTGAAACACTTCTGGAAACGGATGACTTCCAAATTTGTCTTCCATTTTAACAAATGCTCGCTAGAATTATTACTAATTTTACTAGCATTTAAATTACTATTCCCATCACGGTCAGGGGAGTGGGGGAGCAAGTAAGGTGCTATTTTTCTTTTAAGGGTTCTTTTTGCACCTGTTAAGCAACATTTGAGGTGTGTTTTTTTTTTTTTGTTATTTAATTTTTTTTGTAAATTTAGAATTTCGTTGTCCAAAAGTACAGATTTCCTGAAAATTAGTCTCAGAATTAGTCATTTACATTCTTCATTTAAGGCACATAAAATACAGCGGATATTTAAGAAAGAACTATTTTAAATCAAATATATGCATTTTTTAAATGGACAGTTTATTAGAATAAATTTTACTGACCTCTTTGAAACACTTCTGGAAACGGATGACTTCCAAATTTGTCTTCCATTTTAACAAATGCTCGCTAGAATTATTACTAATTTTAGTAGCATTTAAATTACTATTCCACTATCCCATCACGGTCAGCGGAGGGGGGGGGAGCAAGTAAGGTGCTATTTTTCTTTTAAGGGTTCTTTTTGCACCTGTTAAGCAACATTTGAGGTGTGTTTTTTTTTTTTGTTATTTTATTTTTTTTGTAAATTTAGAATTTCATCGTCCAAAAGTACAGATTTCCTGAAAATTAGTCTCAGAATTAGTCATTTACATTCTTCATTTAAGGCACATAAAATACAGCGGATATGTAAGACAGAACTATTTTAAATCAAATATATGCATTTTTTAAATGGACAGTTTAGTAGAATAAATTTTACTGACCTCTTTGAAACACTTCTGGAAACGGATGACTTCCAAATTTGTCTTCCATTTTAACAAATGCTCGCGAATTAAAACGCAACAAACCAAACCATCTGCCTCAAAAATTAACGTTGTGTCATATCTTACCTTTTGTGTGTGTAGGGGGGTAGATAAATATAAATTCGCAAAAATAAATTACCAAGTTATCCTTTTAAAAAGTTGTTAAATGTGTTGGCCACTACGAGTTATAAACAAAAAATAATTCATAAAGTAGAAATACACTAACCCTTCAGTTAAAAATCGCCGGACGTGATCGTCAGTAAAGGTTAGGTGAATTTTCACGGTTAATCAATATTTCAGTACTTAAGTGTTATTTAATGTCAAATCTTGATCATTCATATAATCGATTTATAAGCGAATAGCTTGAAAATACATTATTTTTACCCAAGTTATTAGAACGCACTTGTTTACAAACAGTTAAATGGTTTCAACGATTTAACTCTCATAATTCGATAAATTAAATAATAATTCGATATATTAAAGTAATAATTCTTCATACCATTATTGATTTGTTTGCACACATTAAAATGTTTTCAAGCATTGCTATTCATTATTAGTAATTCTATTTGCAAGGTTTTCATATCTGATACAAATATCTTGTTCGTGGCTGTGTGCATTTAAATAACTAATGTTGAGAGACTAAACGGAGTGGTCTCCCTTGTCAGTGTGTTTGAGGAACTCTTTCACGTTACAAGACCTTTTTGGTCAAGTGACAAGGTGAACCGTGGAGTCCGCTTCCTTCGCGAACAGAGCTTCAAAGGCGTTTGACGTAGTCGTTACTTTCCTCAGCAGCGATGCACCTGGCCTCACATCTCACAAGACCCGAGAAGCAGTGAGTCGTAATTAACTAAGTACTTTGCTTACATATGGCACAAGGCCGAAATATCAGGGCACCCGATGAGACTCGACCTCACTAGTACAGGTTGGCTAGTCAAGCTTGCTAACCATTACACAACCTGAGGTGCCCCTTGAGAAGCATTAAGTGGTTTCCGTTTTTATGATGGATGGATTTGTATTCATGTTCATTAAACACGTCTGGACTTTGTCATTGCTTGGGAAAGGAACTCAGTTCCTCCTTGTTAGTTGTTGTATTTGATATTATATATTGTTAATTGACCTTTTGCTACTGAATATTCTGTGTTAGGTTTACTCTGTTTTGGATTAGCTAATGCATTATTAGAAACGTACTGTAATCTACGAATTAGCACCCAGTTAAAATCTTAAACTAATTGAAAAAATACCTAGTAAAAGATAGAACAATTCTATTTTAACCGAAGATAGAACCTTTACTGGTGCTAACATTCATGGTGACAGTTGTCCTGTGAGTAAAAGTAAAGAAGGAGCACGTTACGTTCCCCAAACTCCAAAATTGCAGCTTCACCATCGGAGGCAGATCACTGAAATTCTTACGACACTAAATGATCCAAAGTATTGCTTAAACTAATTATTCTATTTAATATCAATCATTTGTTTGCATACAGTTCAAGATAGTAAATTATCAAATCGTTCAGTTTGACTCACTGGTTGGACCTGATATATTGGTAATACAATTAAGATCAGAGTGGATCGTGTAATAATGACAATGAAGTGGTAATTCCCCCAAACACCATGACTAAAACTTCTCTATCTGTTATTTTCGTGTTATATCCAAATCCAAGTCAGTCGTTACGGGCCTTACTCTTCTGTACACAGCCTACTCGGCGGTTCCTGTAGAATACACTAACTGTGCCTGCAGTACGCTCACCATAACGCATATCCTGGATATGACATTAAACCAACTGATAGTGAGGGTCCAGTCCAAGAGGTGTGAGTAATGCGGAGTACCCTTTCATTGCTTTTTCTCCGAGGTTCACTCTAAACGAGAGTGATAGCACCAGATCGGTTCATATCTATGTGTCAAATAGAACTGTTCGAGAATCAAACTGTATTATGTTAAAAAGAATTTTTAAAATTACGGCACTTTAACAATTCAACTGATGTTTAATTAAATTATCATTACATAGTGATACTTGAATCCATTTTACTATGTTCAAATATAATTATTTACGTTAAGTTGCAATATTTCACATCATTTAAGTAACAAATGATTAATACTAAATAAAACTAATCGTGTTAGAATATTTGGAATCATTTAATTGGTTGCAAGCAATAGTCGAAGTTGTGTGCAAGGATATTAGATCTGACTCACTTAAATATAAGATTACCGACAATATGATGATTTTGAAATCATATGTATAATCATTAAACTGTACGTTTCATTTTTTTTTTTTTTACTAACCATGCGTTTACAAATGATGTACAAAGAGGATTTGGCATTAAATAACATATAGTGGTTTGTATGCAACAAAACCCAACCGAACCAGCAAACCCTCTGCAGAGATATATTCGAGATATTCTACAACCCCGACCGACAAGGTGGACCAATCGTGGAGTTTAGGTTTGGTTATTAGGTTAGTAACTAAACAAGCACTAGCAGTTATCGAATGCCAAATCCAATTTATATAAATATGAATTGTGAGTGAATAATCGTTATGGGGCATCATTTTTAAACGAATTAGCGCTCACTTTTTGCACACCGTCAACATGGTTTCAATATTAGTAATTTTTAAAATTAAGTATTCCTGTCTTATTTAATATTAAGCATTTGTTTGCACACTGTTAAATAGTAACATATATAGCTATTTAAGATTTATGATTCTATTTACTTAATAATTTCAAATATCGATATCTAATCTAATATTTTACATAAATCCTTTTTGGCGCTTATTTAGGCTTTGTTGTCATATCAACCCAACTCAGTTAATTAATGCTAATTCCCTTTTAGACACACATATCTCTCTCTTTATATATATATATATATGTGTGTGTGTGTGTGTGTGTGTGTGTGTGCGTGTGTGTGTGTGTGTTATTTGTAAGCGACTGGAACATTATTTTTAAATGAGTCAGAGATCACTTGGTGGCGTACGGTTAAATGGTTTCAAGTATTGCTAACACTTACATTAAATTAGTCATTTTTTTGCTCATTTTTGCATAGTTTCAGCTATTAATATTTAGCATTAGTATTTCCTTTTATCCAGTATTCCTGTCTAATTTTTTTTTTTTGGATACAGTTAATAATATTGATTATTTATTTGCACACAGATAAACGGTTTCAACTCGAGTAAATGATAGTCTAGTTCTCTTTGACTCATAAATGGGACCCAACTAAATATTATATATTCGGGTCAGAGTGAAACCGGGAATGATAGCATATAATGGGTACTCCACATTTCCGAACTGTCAGATGTTTTAGTGCCATACCTGAGTCTCGCTGGGTGTGGATCTTACACTTCTGCAGAGGTATATATGTCTGCGTATTGTATAGCTGCAACCCACTAGGGAAGTGCTTAGTAAAGCAGGTCATACTGATGACTTCTGCAAAGCGAAAGTGTTTATTTTTTTCAGATTTCCTTGAAAAAAGGTTAATCTCTGTAAAAAGTTATTTCTGTTTTATTGAATAGCCCTCCTATGTATATATATATATATATATATATATATATATATATATATATATATATATTCTTTTTTTAATTGGTCCATAGAGTACAAATGAGTATTTTTAAAGTTGAATTGGTCCACAATGTGATTATTAAAAAATAATTAAGTACCATTTTTTGAACCTGGACCATTGGCGAACACTCTAGAAGCTAGGCCAATATATATATATATATATATATATATATATATATATATATATATATATATATATATATATATCCATTGGCCTAGCTTCTAGAGTATATATATATATATATATATATATATATATATATATATATCCATTGGCCTAGCTTCTAGAGTATATATATATATATATATATATCCATTGGCCTAGCTTCTAGAGTATATATATATATATATATATATATATATATATATATCCATTGGCCTAGCTTCTAGAGTATATATATATATATATATATATATATATATATATATATATATATATCCATTGGCCTAGCTTCTAGAGTATATATATATATATATATATATATATATATATATATATATATATATATTCAGATTAATATATGTTTTTTCCCTGTCTCCATGTCTCTGCCTGCTGTCTTTCTGACTTGATACATAGACTGCAGAGTCAAATGTGTTCATGCATGTCTATCTACTCCTTCGTATGATGTGTCATTTAATACTTAACAACATTTGACACTTTGGAATTCAATGCGCCACTTAATTGAACGGAGTATTAAACAGAATAATTTATCTGTTCTGCCTTAATTTACATAATATGAATTTATGAGAAAATAATTGAAAATGAATGATTACATATCATAAAAATCCCCCTAATGCAAAACGGCTTAAGAGAAAGAAAAACTGTTATTTATCTAAGATAAATTTCAACCGTCCCAGCAACCCAAGATATCTGTGCCAGACTAAGCAAGCAGAATAAATAATAATATCATTCTACGACTGATATTTATGGCAACGGTATATTATTACTATATTTAACTTATACTTTGACGGGGTGCCAAACTAGTGTAGACTTGGACAACATTAACGTGCAATCATTAAAGTTCTGTAAACATATTTCTTTCTGTTATATTATGCGCATGCGTGCATACACACACACACACACACACACACACACATACGAATACACGGTGCAATGTGTAAATTATCATTATTTTGAAAATATTAATTTTGTGCATATGCCTTATCTGTTTCAGGTTCTTTCTAAAAAGCAGCAAATTATAATTACTTGGAGAATGTTGGTGAAAAAGCAGCACCATGACCGAATTCACCCCCATGAAATTTGGAAAAGACATCCTTAGCATTCACACCTTAAGCTCCTCTACAAAAGTTTCTCAGTATCTGTGCGTAAATCAGATATGTTTGTTGAATTGTTGTTTTGTTTTACGGCTTATCAGCATTTTTTGGGTCATTTAACGCCAAATTAAATTTCAATGAATTCAGTTTAGTGTAAGGATATTTTGTTTACAAATAGATAAATCTCAAAACAGTTCAGTTGAATATCAAAACAGTTCAATTTCAAACAATTCAGTTCATTATATTTACACAGTTTCAAAGTCAAAAACAGTTCTACTTCAAACAGTTCTGTTTAGCATAATTACGCAGTTTAAATGTCAAAAGAGTTCTATTTCAAATAATTCAGTTAAGCCTAAGTTCACTGTTTAGTTCGATTTAACAGAACCTCACAATCGGAGTGTTTGTTGTCATATGCAGGACACTTGTTGGTCGGGGGTCTTACCACTCTGCAGAGATGCAGTCGGTATATTCTACAACCCCAGCCAACTGGGCATGTGTTAATCTGAAGGCAGATTCAAATTCATATTGAGGAAAACCAAATATCCAGTCCATATCATAGTAGTTAAGTTGTTTAATAGAAATGCTAATTTTATACCACCATTTATCTTCCCACGTGGTCTCAGACTCAATTTGTCTTGTCGGCAAATGATTCAGTTTAGCATAAGTACAGTTTCAATGGCAAAAACAGTTCTATTTCAAACAATTCAGTTTAGCATAAGTGCAGTTTCAATGTCAAAAACAATTCTATTTCAAACAATTCAGTTTTGCATAACAACGCAATTTAGTTCTATTTGACACATAGATAGGACCCTATCAACTTATGCCGCTCTGGGCCAGAATGAACCTGGGAGCGATGGCTACGAAGGGGTATTCCGCATTCCCCAAAACTTCAGCATTTCCGCAGCCTCATCATCAGATTGTTTAATGTCATATCTTGGACACTTGTTTGGGGGGCGTCTTACCCCACTGCAGATGTGCTGTCGATGTATTCTACAAGCCCAGCTGATTGGGGAATGTGATTGAGGATTAATAGTTATTATAGTATACAATAAGTAGAGTCTCCATTGGTGATTATAGTCGGGGAACTAAGTAAAACTATAAAACAACGAAGGACCCTTTTCGTCCGGTACTTTTCAAGTTGAGGATGCTGGAAAATTTAGATAAAAACGGGGGTATATATCTATAATATATAAGTAGAATGGCCAGATAGAGGAGGGAAAAAATTAAGTAACCCCTGTATCCTGAAGTTCCCCAAATATATCAAGAGTGTGACTGTTTAACTGCCTGCACAGAGAGGGGCAATTATGGAAAATATAAATCGCCCCTAGAAATTTGCGATGGAATTTATTTCTTGCCCTATGCGGGACAGTTATTATAATATACTATTTTCAAATCCCAAACTAAAAAGATACATCATTATTACTAGTAGAGTTATATGCATTCATGTGGGTCCCATGTATATTGAGAAACCCAATACATTAAATAGATTTAATCTATATTATTTCAACATATTTTCATGTAATTTAGTAAATATAATTGATAAAGTCTGATGTCAGAGTTGTTTTCATGTTTGCGTTATGTAGACAACCATCTAAAGATTACACTTCATTTTAGGATACATATAATTTATTTCTTAACTATAATTTTTAACAAGAAATGAAATAATAAGTATTTTTACATAAGGATTTTTTTTCAATCACCATGTATATGGCAAGAGGTGGATTTTATAGGTCTTTGTCTGGTAACATTTTAGATTATAACACTTCATCAATTTCTAAGCTATTTTTTTAAATGATTAGATATTTCCATTATCATTTTAAAAAGATAATTTCCTATTTTCCAGTGAATCTGCAAAAGTGAAAAATGAATTGTTGTTTTTTTTACTATCTTGTTTTTCATTTTTCAATCGTATATATATATATATATATATATATATATGTGTGTGTGTGTGTGTGTGTGTCGGGGTTTGTTTGTATATGTCTATGTGTGTGTGTTTGTGTGTGTCCATAACTGATGGTGTGTGTTTGTGTGTTTCCATATCTGATGGTGTGTGTTTGTGTGTGTCCATAACTGATTCGCAACACAGAAAACAAATAACGTATTATTGTCCTCTTTTATTAAAAGATTTGTGATGAAATCCCGCTTAAATTTTCGAGTCTCTTTGTAATAGCAGTAAGTAAGGAATATCTTTAAAAGCAAAACAACCTCCTTTGCTTTAGTTTTAGATTTTTCTTTCCATATATGTGGAAGACCACTTAACTTTACGAACGTCTCGTGGAACATTTACATTTTTGATAACCAAAAATGATAAAACCCAATAATATTCCCAATTGCATTAGTATTCAGTCAGCATTAAAAAAATCCATTTAGAACAGGCAATACTGCAACATATTGGCCCTCGACTGACCTGTCAATTAAGTGATGCACCTAAGTAAATAACAGGTGCATCCGGTCGAAGATATCAGGGTATCACCTTGACCGTGGACGGGTTGAATTCGGTGCAATTTGAACGCCACAGGAAGCAGGTGGCCGTCAAATAATTATTTAACCCGGTGCCACAGACGGTTTGAGTTAGTTGGGGTCAGTTAGTTGGAGTTCGAGTCGCAGTTCGAGGCAGTGAGAACCAGCTCCTACTAGAGGGCTTGGGCCCTCAGGACCCCCGGTTGAGCAGCCCAGCAGAATGAGGAAGAAATGCTGCTATAGTCAAAGGAACTTGGCGTCAATATGTTGTACTCTGTTCCGTCTCCAACTAACCTCACACGCATAACCAATATCAGCCCTTTCGCAACCCTTTCTAGAATAAAGTGTGAGAGGTATATTTTTGTAAAGAAGTGTGTTCGTTCGTCATTATTGTTGATTATATTTCCGCATATATATGTATACGTATAGTTATATCACGGCTATATAACAATACTCTGACTGTATATTTGTCTGTAAAAGTTTAATATATTTCTTACGGTGACTATTACTGTACACACACTCAAATAGATATGTCTACACACATGCTAATGTAAACACCTAACAGGGTAATGTGTACTGGTAAAAAATACGAAGGAGGCCAGCAAAAGGATATAAGTTTCTTCGTGTGTTTTCTGTCGTAATGTGGAATTTGGCGAAGAAATTTCTCTTGTAAAATCAACCGACCTGAAATAATTTTTGGGAGACAATCACAAAGCGGGAAAATTGAAGAAATCTGATCTACCACCAACATTGTCCAATAGCACGTACTCTCTTTCGTCAGTGGAATCGCAGATTTTAATCCAAATCCATTACCACTGGACCGAATGGAGACAAATGCATACGCACGCACGCACAGAGAGAGAGAGAGAGAGAGAGAGAGAGAGAGAGAGAGAGAGAGAGAGAGAGAGAGAGAGAGAGAATATTTTGAGAAATTCATTCATAACTTAAAAAAACAATTCATTTCTAAGTCGTTTTCTAAGTTTATCAAATAACGTCTTTCAAAATTAAAAACGTGAGTTCCTAACTGTCCTGGATTTAAAACTAAACTGTTCCCGGTAGTGAGGCTCCGATTCTGGATCTCTATGAAGTAGGGAACAGCCTCTTTTTTGCCATTACTATCATTTTCACCTTGACTTGGAGTTGTAGTATCTGTTCGGTCTTATTTATGAATAAATTATATCTATTTGAAAAATCATACGACTACTTAAAACCATATAACTATGCGCACATTTTTTTTTTTTTGCATATACACCTATATATACACCTCTGGACAAAAATATAAGACCACCCTCTAAAATGAAGAAAAAGATATTGTTCACAATTTTTGAATTATTAAAATCAGATACATGTAAGATAAGATTAAATTTAAAATATGAAGTAATTTCAATTCATTCTTGATATGTATATTAGCATTTTTGCTTAATTTTAACATTTTGTTTTGACAAATATAAGACCAATGAGCAGAATATAAAGCCTTTTTTCGGCATTAAATGACCGATGTGGATGATATGCCGTAAAACAAAACAAACTCTAGGCATTATTTTATAATATTTTGTAAATCTGCCGTTAGCTTAGATAAACACAAAAAATGGACATGTATATTTGTATATTTGTATACTACATTAATTTCAGTTAAAACTAATGAAGTATACAAATTTACATGTCCTTTTGGTGAATATTTCTCGGAAGATAACCTAATACCTACATTGGCCACACAATTACCACACCCTCCCGTCGCCTTATCTACCACCCTTCCGATGTAAGTGCCACAAAACAGCATATGATGACAAAGCATAACAAAAAAACTGACAAACTGAAATACCCAGATATAAGAAAGATTCTAATTAACAATAAAAAATCAATTATAAAAATAAGAATTAAAGCCGTTTACAAATCCTCAAAGAACTAACTATAATTTAAAAAAATAACAAGCTATTAATGAAAGATCATTCCTCACAAGTATAAAAAATATTAGACATATTAAATAACTAAACATGCATCCTAAAAGAATGAACTAACCCCATCTATAATACACACACACACACACACACACACATATATATATATATATATATATATAGTTATCGTTGTAGGAAATGGACACGGCGACACAAGCTCAAATCCTGGACGAGACTGATAGCATTTCACATAGCACTAATATATATATATATATATATATATATATCATAAGAGTGTTGGTTGTCACTAAATCACTTTGTGGGTATGTGTCGAACCAAGTGAAATATAATATGGAGAGTACTCAATATCTAGGATAGAGCTATTATATTATAATAACAATAATAATAATAAATATACACACACACATATATATATATATATATATATATATATATATATATAATCCAATAGTTTTCATGGAATTTTTTTGCAAAACAATAATCATCAGGCAATGCATGTATGTGTTATACTTACGTATGGATGCTTGTTTTATGAGGTTAAGCCGGGCTAGGAACATGGCGCGTTGTCACATTTTATTTTCCAAGGATTATATATATATATATATATAGAGAGAGAGAGGTATATTAATATATGGCAATAATTTCGTAGTGTTAGACACAGTATTGCTGAGTGGTAAATGTAGTTGCAAAGTAGTTAATGTAATAAACGACAATGGACTGGGAGATTACGTTGTCGCCTGATACCCGCTGTGTGCTTCTAACCGGATTTGACTCTAAGGCTTGAATCATGGCTTTGGAACTGTTGTATTTCTTCCTTGTTGTTATTATTAAAACACAAACTTTCAATTAATGATGTTTTATTTTTGGGATGAAAAATTAGGTTATTACATCAAGTTATAATTAAGGTTTTTTTATGTAACCTCTTAAATTGTGTGGATACAGGAGCGGAAATCGCTGAATTATCTTCGCCGCGGATTCTAGTAGTCAACTAACTTGTCCTTCGTGGACTCTAGAAGGGAACTAACTTCTTTTCTCGCGTGTCTTTTTTCGAACCTGCAACCAAAACTACTATCCTTAACTCCTACTCCTTAATCATGTCCTACCAAAGAAACGGATCCTTATATTTGCTGCCCAATTTTTTAGTTCTTGGCGTCAGTGTGTCAACATTTTTTCATTTTTAGAACACTCGCCAATCGCCATTTTATAAACCATAACAGAACTAAAGATATTAGTCATACTTCACCTTGCCTAATCGTCGAATTTCTTGCAAATCGAGGGAATTTCTTGAACTATCAAGTTACGGTACTGTGATTAAAAGGGCCTTTCCCTTTTGCATATCAGCTGTTTTTTTTTTTTTGGTTGCTTCTACGGCGGGATGGTAAAGTTAACGCACGTTAAGCATAAAATAGCAAATTTGACTACGTTGCACGTTCATGTGAATGGTTTTCATATCACATACAGAGTAAAGCCATGCACAACGTGTGAGCGCACTAAGTATCATGATGATAACAACCACAGTTGTTACTGCCCACGGCTTCAGATAATTCAATCACGTGATATATGCGCCGAAAACTTGCGCCTAAAGACAACGTCAAATTTGCACTCATATATATAAATGTATATCGTCTATGCTATCAAATTTGATATTACCAATACATGAAAAACACGACCTCTTAAAGATTCCTGATTTACAGAATTAATCAGGTACTCCATAACACAGGAATACTCTCTTCCTCGACAATGACAAGAGATTGTTAAAGTTACTATTGCTCAAATCGCATTTATATAATTTTCGTTAAGCATTCAATCTGCCAACAACCACAGTGACATCTTGTTAGGCAACAAGAAAGACTCAATAAAAAGCGAAGCACTTAATCATTGTCTGTGGTTTTTAATAAAAGATGGCTCCTCTATCTCTCCCTCAATCTCTCCCCGTCTCTCTCTCTCTCTCTCTCTCTCTCTCTGTGTATATATATATATATATATATATATATAAAGTTGGCGACCTTAGTCGAGGATGACCCGAAGGCTCTCTTTTCGATAGCTACAAAACCGAGGTGTAGGGAAGGGTGCTACTCCTTTCCCTGAAATATATATATATATATATATATATATATATATATATATATATAGTGAATTAATACTTAGGTGTAAAAAATTGTGAAAAAGCATATAATACATACGTACTACTCAGAAAAAAGTGTAACTGATTAATGGTTTTGAAATTTTAAAATATTTTGAATAAATTAAATAGTTTAAATTATCTATTACTGTATCATCACGTAAGGTTATTAATTAAAGTTTAAATCTAATTCAATATAAAATCTGAAATTTTGGTCAAAATGTAATTAAAAAAAAAAAAAAAAAAAATTTACTACATTTCTAACCGAAATTAAAATTTAAAACGGAAGTGGGCTTAATGAGGAGATAACTCTTCACCCCTCTTCTGTCCCCTCCCACTTTTCTTTGTCTATTCTTTTTTTTTTTTAATCAAAAAGATCTGAAGAAGTCCTGTTAATTTTTTTTCGTGTTTTTGGAAATTTCAAAAATGCGTAACAGGATGGACATAAATTTATAATCCTATGTGACCGGTTTTGTAGTTTTCTTAAAGAAAGTATATATATATATATATCTAGTCTTTCCAAAATTTCTAAGCCTCTCACAGATTTTACATTTGTCTTACACCTCACTTATTTACATGAACCTTACCAGAAAAGACATATTTACGGAAATCTGGATTAATTTTATTGTTTTATCAAAAATGTTAGAGTCTTGCCACAACCAAAATGTTCAGCTATGACTCTTCTCTCTGAGTAAGGTTTATAACTTTTTGAACGAACATTATATATATAAATATATATATATATATATATATATATATATATATATATATGTGTGTGTGTGTGTGTGTGTGTGTGTATGCGCCCACCTTTATTTGTTTGTGTGCGTATGTATGTATGTGCGTCTGTGTGTGTGTCCGCGTTTATTTGTTTGTGTGCTCATGCATGTATGCGCATGTGTGTGTGTGTGTGTGTGCATGTATGTATGTATGTATGTGTGCGCGCCCACCTTTATTTGTTTGTGTGTGTATGTATGTATGTACGTCTCTGAGTGTTTCCGTATTTATTTGTTTGTGTGCTAATGTATGTATGTATGCGCGCGTGTGTGTGTGTGTGTCCGCATTTGTTCGCTAGTGTGCATGTGTATGTATGTATGCATTTATGTGCGTGTGTGTGTGTGTGTGTGTGTGTGTGTGTGCACGTTTATTTGTTTGGGTGCGTGTGTATTTATGTATGTATATGCGCGCGTGTGTGTGAATTATGGCAAATAACAAGTTTACCGAGTGACTTTGATGATTTTTTTTCTATTTTTGTACCTTTCCGAAGGCTATTATTTCTTCAAATGTATTTATTCAGACTTCCGAAGATTTTTATTTTTTGCTTTGGTTTTAGTCTTGTCTATCTCCGCCTGTACTTTTGTGTTAGAAGATCAGACCCATTCCAGGTAAGAATCTCCTGGACTATTTGTAGTTCTGTCTGATCGAAGGAAGAAGAGACATGTCGAAGGTCAGTGTAATGTAGGTATATATACCTCTTTATTATTAATCCTTCTATCAAACTCAATGTTATGAACTGAAAGATTGGCTCGGTGTGTGTGTCTATCAACAGCTGGAAGCTCATTGAGCAGCTGCTCTTTCGTGTTGCTCTAAAAAAATTCTGTGTATTCGAACACATCTTCGCCATTGCCATGTTCTCGACAAAAAAATATTTCAGAAGCAAATGGAATAACAAAGGAAACCTTTTGACAGAGTATGCAGCTTTGCTTCCAGCCGTTGTACCCACCACACGCATATATACATAAATATATATGCGTGTGTGTGTGTGTGTGTGTGTGTGTGCCAGAAATAATAAGGCAGTCAATAATACAACAGTTCATTGAAGTATTATTTTTCCACATTCTGATTATCTACGTGTGCTCATGAAAAAGAAATACAAGCGAAAATGCAAACCGATTTTTGACTAGCAGAACTTATTCCCTTTAATACCTCTCAAAAATAAAATTGTGTGTTTCAACCCTTCAAATGTCATTCGGACAAATAATCTAGGCAAAGGTATGAAAACCCTAATCCTCCCAGTGATGAGTTAAATTTGTTCCTCAGCTGTCCTTCAACATCGATGGATTTGCCAGAAACGTTAATATGCCATTAAACAACAAACAAACAAACAAACAGCCCTTCAGATGTCAATTCAACTTAAACAAGAAATCATCACTAACAGTAACAGAATCCAAATAAAATTAATGATTTTTATCTCTTAGTTTATTCAATTAGCCGTATATCAACTTCCGTTTATTTCTTTTATGTGGAAGTTGGCTTCTTCTATTGTAAGCCTAACCTTAATTTCCATATTTCACTTCGTCACTTATCAAATAGCCCTTTTTTTGTTTATACACATTTCTTTGCATACAGTTATATTATAAGGAATATTGGTATTTAATTCTAATTCATGCGGAATTATATATATTAGGAAGCAACGTCTCACCAAACGAAAAAGACATCGACAGACAGCTAACGTAGGCATGGATAGCTATCGATAGGCTTTCGATCATGTTGAAATCAGACTTGACCGATAAAATGAAACGCAGTTTCTTAAAGGCAGCGGTCACGTCGATACTGCTATATGGATGCACCTCTTGGACGCTAACTAAACGGCTGGAGAAAAAGCTAGACGGCAGTTATATAAGAATGCTGCGAGCAATATTGAACAAGTCCTGGCAGCAACACCCCACAAGGCACCAACTATACGGCCACCTGCCTCTCATCACGAAAACTATCTAAGCTAGACGAACCAGACATGCAGGACACTGCTGGAGAAGCAGCGGCGAGCTCATAAGTGATGTACTCCTATGGACCCCTGCATATGGCTAAGCAAAAGCAGGAAGACAAGCTCGAACATACACACAGCAGCTTGTGAGGATACAGGATATAGCCCTAAAAACCTGCCAGGGGCGATGAATGATAGGGAGAAGTGGCGAGAGAGGGTAAGGGATATCTGTTCTAGCGGCACGACATGATGATGATGATGATGAAGATGAATATATACAATATTAAATACTCCCATCTAATACTAATAATTTACTCAGAATTACATAAGTTACCAAATATTAAAGAATCAGATATAATTATATGGGATATCAAGTATCTGTATCTAATACAAATGATCTATATATAATTATATATGGTAGTATATATTGCTATCTAATGTTCATATTGTATTATACACTAACTGCTTCTCTACAAAGAAGTAAGACCCCCCAACGAGTGTCCTGTATATGATATTAACAATCTGATGGTGAGCTTCCTATAATGGTGAGATTTGGGGAATGCTTAGTACTCCTTCATTGCCATCGCTCCCAGGTCCACTCTAGCCCGGATTGGTAGCACCTGATAAGAATCCTATCTATGGGTTAAATAGAACTAAAACATGGTTTCATGAGTTGATTATTTTTTTGCATTGGAACTGCGTATTTATGCTAAATTGAATTGCTGGAAATAGAACTGTTTATATATCTAAACTGTGTACTAATTCTAAACTGAATTATCTGAAATAAAACTGTTTTGACATTAATTCTGTGTATTGCCTAGACGGCTGGGGCTGAAGAATACACCGATTTGACTTCTGCAGTGGGTTAAGACCTCCAAACAGTGTCCTGGATATGACACTAAACAATCTGGCGGTGAAGTTCCAGTGATGCTGGGGCTTTGTAGAATGCGGGGTACCCCTTCATTGCCATTGCTCCCAGGTCCACTCTGGCCCGGAAATGGTAGCACCTGATAGTGCCCTATCTATGGCTTAAATAGAACTAATATGCATACTTATGCTAAACTGAACTGTTTGAATTAGAACTATTTGACTATACTGAATAGCTTGAAATAGAAATGTTTTTGACAATTAAACCATATATTTACATTGAAACTGCGTTCTTATGCTAAATTGGATCTTTTGAAATGGAACTGTTTTTTTCTTTTAATATTGAAACTCTACTTACGCTAAACTGCATTGTTTAATATAGAACTGTTTTGACATTTAACTAGGTGTAAACAAGATCTATACTTAAACAAAATTAAATTAGCTGAATTGGAACCGTTTGAATAAACTGAATAGCTTGAAGTAGAAGCGTTTTTGACAATTAAACTGTACTCCTATTAAGCTGAATTGTTTGAAATAGAACAGATTATTTGTATAAAAATGGATTTGACATTAAATAACCTACAAGAGTTGATGTGCCATAAAACCCAACCAACCAACCAACAAACGTAATATTTATATTTCATACAGAAGTATACATGTCTTTAGTTATCCATATCTAATATAAAAGGTTGAATGAATTCTATATGGCTCAAAATCTTTATGGCATTAAGTAAAGTTGGCTACCGTAGTCGAAAGCATCCCTATGGTTCCCTTTTCAGTATCTCCTACACTGAGGTACGAGAAGGGTGATACTCCTTTCCTTGGATTGCATACTTTACCCTTGATACGTATCTTATAATGCTGAGTGTTAAGCAAGGAGATATCACGTACCATTTTTTGAGTCTTTGGTATGACTCGACCTAGGATTGAACCCCGATCTAGCAGGCCATTAGTCATCACTAATAATTTGTATAAAGTATTTATCATTTACGCATGATTCCGTATTTTATCAAGTTTTTCTTTTCCAATATTTATAATTTATACAGAATTATTTAAGATTTTCCAGGGAATGGAGTAGCTCCCTCTCCGGCGCCTCGGTGTAGCAACTATTTAAAAAGGAGCCTTCGGGTCACCCTCGACTAAGGTTGCTAAATTTACTATTTAAGATTTGAGGTATTTATTACTAATGTTGATTATTTGAAACAAATCAATATGGTACCAAATAGTCTGATTTAATAATAATGACTTACGATTTATGATCTCTAATCTATGTCTAATTGTTTATACATAATTACATATTCTATATTTATATCTAAATTTAATTCTAATAATTTATACATATGCAGTAACAATTCCTTCTAGCTTGCACCAATAATACACCTGATGTAGTGAACAGATGACCATAGGTCAAGCAATTCGACCCACACCGGGAGACACTTCCATAGGCCATGTAGCCGGTACACGGATCAGGTCGGGTGTGTCATGGCCGTCTTACCTGGATTCAGGGAAGCCGCATTCATGTAAGGCGCTCCAAGAGGAGTATCCTTGAGCCTCAGGTGGGTGGCGGTCCCCACAGGCTTTAACCCTCCTTGGAGGTGCAAGGTTTATTGCTTGGCATGTGAGGCACACCTTTTTAGAGGAATAACGATGGGCCCCGAGGCATTTTATTCTCGCAAGGCTTGTCTGGGCTACGGCCCTGCGCCTGAATCCTCCAAAAAGAAAGCCTTCAGCCACAATCGTACGGTCAGTGGGACGTACCACAAATACCGACCATAGCTCAAGTTATGGATTAAATAGTATCACTCCTGTTTTTTTTTTTTTTTTTTTTTTTGTTGTTGTTCTTCTTCTTTTTTTTCTAAATGAAACTAACCCTCGAAATTTGATATGCTGATGAACAAATAAACTAAACCGAACCTAATGATCATCCTTTATAAACAATTAACAATTAACAATTCTCGATTAAAACAGTTGTTTACAGGTCTTAATTATTTCATTGTAATAGTTATCTGAAACTATGCAATTCGATCGGTAAAAAAATGATTAATTAGAGCATTAAATCATCCAACAGGGGTTGATATGCCGTAAAAACCAACCAATTCGACTGGGTTGAAGAAAAGCCCATTGATTTTGAATACCAAGATTTTTTCTATATAATTTATTTATGTTGTGAGAAAGGTATAATGAAATATTAGTTAGTTCGCTATTTTTCAATTCTTTAGTTTGACCAATGAAAGAATAAGGCAAAGAATCTGACCCATTACCATATGCATATGTCTATGCATCTGTTAACATGTGCACGCAAAGCATACCGTTCATTTTGCAGAAACTTCTGAAATTCAACGGATGTTAATGCACATATTAACAGCCGCTTGTACTGCTTGGCGTGACGTCAATTGACGTGCCACGAGATGTTACGAGATTTACAAAATGCATGGAAGTATGAACTGAAGTTGCAGAGCAGGAAAAGAGCCAATGAACACTGATGAATTGTCGAAAACGAGGTGGCTGTCAGGAATTAGTTTCGATAGTGGCGTAAAGTCGTTAGATTGCGTGACAAAAAAGGTGGGTGATTTTCGAGGGTCCCCTCGCCTTATGCCTATAAAACGTGGATGATAATATGAATCGCAGAGTCAGAATTCCGAAAGGAGAAAAAGGAAGAAGTAAAAGCAAAGGTGAATAAATATGAAAGAAAAATAAAAAAAAGGAAACGAAACGATATAGAAGAAAACTAAAATAAAATAAAAATCGACCATGGAAAAAAAATATAAGTAAAAACAGGAAACGGATTTAGGGGGAAAGAACGTATAGAATTTGAATAAAACCGTCGCAGAAAAATGAAATAAAAATAAGTTTTAAAATGAATAAGGAAGAACAAAATGACGAGATTGAAAGAAGGAAATACGAAACAATGACAACGACGTTGAAGGAAGAGAAGGGGGAGAACGAATAAAAAATATTAGAAAATGAAAAGAAATATTGTAGACAGATAAAAAAAAAAGAGGATAATAAAGTCTAAGGGTACGAAGAGGGATATTGATGAATAGGTTCTGGAAAATAAAAAATACGACTTGGACACATACGTAGACAGCTTTGAGTTATGTAAATAAGTTGTTAGAATTGGCACGGTAACTAAAGGATTATTAAAGGGACTGGATGATTAGGAAGTTGGCGGCCGAGTAGAGACCATTCAAACAACAGCATTATTGAAAATGGACAGAATACTGAGAAGAGTCCTGGAGACTTGAGGAGACTTGCTGTCACTCAATCTCCAGTGAAATACCATCAGCTTACGCTGATGTGAAAAACTCTAATGTGTAACAATAATAAGCATTATTTAGAAAAGTCAGAATACTGAGAAGAGTCCTGAAGACTTGAGGAGTCTTGCTGTTACTCAAACTTCAGTGAAAGACCATCAGCCAACGCTGATAGGGAAAACTCTAATGAGTAAACAACAACATGAAGAACCACAACAACGATAAAAACGGATCACTTAATCCCGGCCAGAAGACGAGACCTTATAATAATCAACCAAAAAAAAAAAAAAAAAGAAAGAGATTTTGTGAAATTGTCGATTTTGCTGTCCCAGCGGACCAGAGAATAAATCTGAAGGAATGTGAAAATAAGGATTCGTACCTTGACCTTGCAAGAGAATTGAAAAGGCTGTGAAACATGAAGGTGACGATTGTGCCAATTGTGATTGGTGCTTTTTGCACAATAATTATAGGATTATTAAAAGGCCTGGAGAACATAGAAGTTGGTGGACGGGTAGAGACTATCCAAATAACAAAATTGCTAAGAACGGCTAGAATCCTGCGACGAGTCCTGGAGACTTGAGGATACCTGCTGTCACTCAAACTCCAGTGAAAAACCATCAGCTAACACTGATGTGAAAAACTATTAAGGAGTAAATGATACTACTACTACTACTACTAATAATAATAATAATCCCTAATGAATAGAAAGAATGTCGAAAAGGATCCAGAGGCACAGCAGAACTACTCTACATAGATAAACACACCCTAAATTAAAGCAAGAACAGACGGAAAAATCTAGTTATGGACTGGATATACTACAAAAATGCATACGATATGGTTTCACAAAGCTGGATAATAAACTGTCTCAAAATGTACAAATATCACACGAAACCATAAACTTCATCGAAAAAAAAACATGAAAAACTGGAGAGTTGAATTAACAGCAGGAGGAAAAAGCTTGACTGAAACAAAGACCCAAAGAGGGATTTTCCAAGGAGATGCACTATCACCCCTAATATTCATAATTACCATGATATCACTAAACCACATACTCCTAAAATGCACGGCCGGATACAAACTTAGTAGATCACAAAAAAAGATCAAACACCTAATGTACATGGATGACATCGAACTATTCGCAAAAAATGAAAAAGAACTGGAAACCCTAATACACACAGTTAGAATATACAGTCAAGACATAGGGATGGAATTTGGCGTAGAAAAATGTGCTCTGTTCGTCATGAAAAGTGGCAAATGACACCTAAATGATGGAATAGAACTACCAAATCAAGACAACATCAGAACGCTTGCAGAAAACGAGATCTACAAATACTTAGGAATCTTAGAAGCTGACACCATCAAACAAGTCGAAATGAAAAACAAAATTCAAAAAGAATATCTCAGGAGAACTAGAAAACTACTCGAGACAAAACTCAACAGAAGAAACCTTATCAAAGGAATTAATATTTGGGCTGTACTCCTCGTTAGATACTCTGGACCCTTTCTCAAGTGGACCAGAGATGAACTTAGACAAATGGACCAAAGAACTAGAAAACTAATGACCATGCACAAGGCTTTACATCCCAGAGATGACGTGGACATACTATATGTATCATGAAAAGAGGGAGGAAGAGAACTTGCCAGCATCGAAGACAGCGTTGACGCATCCATACAACGACTCGAAGACTACCTGGAAAAACACGAAGGAGGACTGATTACGGCCATCAGAAACATTACTGAACACGACAGATAACAGAATGACAAAAACTAGGAAACAAAAATGGGAGGAAAAACAACTCCATGGGCGCTTTAAACGACTAATAAATAACATCTCGCACGACAAATCCTGGACATGGCTAAGAAAAGTTAACCGAATCTCTCCTAATGGCAGCACAAAACTGCGCCATAAGAACCAATCATATCAAAGCGAGGATAGATAAGACACGACAAAATAGCAAATGCAGACAATGCGATGACAGAGATGAAACCATCAATCATAATAAGCGAATGCAGCAAATTGGCACAGAAGGAGTACAAGGATAGATATGACTGGGTGGGCAAGGTGATCAATTGGGAAATGTGCAATAAATTTAAATTTGACCATGCCAACAAACGCTATATGCACAACCCAGAACCTGTCCAAGAAAATGACACTCACAAACTCCTGTGGGACTTTGATATACAAACGGATCACCTAATCTCGGCCCAAAAACCAGAAAAAAAGAAAATCTACAAAATTGTCGACTTTGCTGTCCCGGCAGACCAAAGAATAAAACTAAAAGAATGTGAAAAGAGAGATAAGTACCTTGACCTTTCGAGAGAATTGAAAAAAACTATGGAACATGAAGGTGACAATTATACCAATGGTGATTGGTGTCTTTGGCACGGTAACTAAAGGATTATTAAAGGGCCTGGAAGATTTGGAAGTTGGCGGCCGAGTGGAGACCATCCAAACAACAGCATTATTGAAAACGGCCAGAATACTGAGAAGAGTCCCGGAGACTTGAGGAGACTTGCGGTCACTCAATCTCCAGTGAAATACCATCAGCTTACGCTGATGTGAAAAACTCTAATGAGTATGCAGGTGACAATTATACCAATTGTAATTGGTGCTTTTGGAACAGTAACTAAAGGATTACTAAAGGGACAAGAGGACTTGGAAGTTGGCGGACGAGTGGTGACCATCCAAACGACAGCATTATTGAGAACGGCCAAAATACTAAGAAGAGTCTACAAGACTTGAGGAGACTTGCTGTCACTCAGACTCCAGTGAAAAACCATCGGCTAACGCTGATGTAAAAAGCTCTAATGAGTGAATAATAATAATAATAATAATAACTTGAAACTAAATAAAAAAATACTAATATCTTTTAAGTTAAAGAGTACAATAAAACAGAGAATTAATAAGTGAAATCTTTCCAATCTTTGAAAAATACTGCAAAGGTTTAAATAAATAAAGGTATTTCGAGATATTTATGAATCCTCCTAATTCTAATGTAAATCCAAGAAGAATTTCAGAATATCAAAGGAGAAAAGATTATTCTTAAGTTTTGATTTCCAAATTGAAGAATTTAATTAGTTAAAATTCCACATAGCTGGAATTTATTCCACACAGCTGGAATTTATTCCACACAGCTGGAATTTATCAAGGGGAGACTATCTTTGCATGAAACTTACTAAATAACAGGCACATTTCATTTGTTATATAGAATCACAAAGAATTGATTATATAGAATCGTAAAGAATTTATTACATAGAAGCACAACAAATAAATATCAGTAAATAAATACAAACTGACATGTTCCTTTAGTACTGCAAATTTTGTTGTTGTTTTTTTACATATTGAACAACATCTACATTAGGCAAATTTGTTGGTTGGACTGTAAATAGTTTATATTTACCCAACACCTCCGCTACACTTTGGATACGACACTATGTCATTTAAGTTCTGCTGGTTTATATTCTGATTATTCCATCTCTTAAATAAAAAAAAATAATAATAAAATACTAAAGGAACATCTCTGTGTGTATTTATTTACTCATGTTTGTTTATGAAAAGGAATAATCAGAATATAAACCAGCTGAACTTAAATTAAAAAATGTCATAGTGTCATATCCAACAATCTAAATAACACATTTGTCTTACTATTTGCCCCAAGGTATGCCAGTAGGGCAAAATGGGATAGACAAGTGCTTTCATAAGGGCATTAGAGTTTACAGTAGCTGATTTATCAGATAAAATAAATGATTACTCATTAGCAAAACATGTTACACTTTTGTTTGGTTTGGTTTGGTTTGTTTTGTTGGGTTTTATGGCATATCAACCTTTGTACGTGATTTAACGCCAAATCTATATTTATGTAAATAATCAGTTCTATTTTAAAAAATCAATTTTGTATAAGTACACAGTTTAATTGTCAAAAAAATTTCTATTTCAAACTATTCAAGATAGATAACAATTCAGTTTTGAGTAAGTACTGTTCAATGTCAAAAATAGTTCAATTTAAAACAATTCAGTTTATCAAAAGCACACAGTTTAAATGTAAGTACAGTTTAATTGTTAAAAAACATTTCGATTTCGAGCAATTCAGTTTAGTCAAGCAATTCTACTTCAGCTAATTTAGTTTAGTAAAAGTACAGATTTTGTTTACACACAGTTACATGTCAGAACAGTTCTATGTTAAGCCATTTAGTTTAGTGTAAATACAGTTTCAATGTCAAAAACAGTTCTATTTGAAATAATTAAGTTTAGCACAAGTACGCAGTTCGAATGTAAGCACGGTTCAACTGTCAAAAAAACATTTCTATTTCAAGATATTCAGTTTAGCATAAGTATGCTGTTAGTACTATTTAACCCATAGATAGGGCCCTATCAGGTGCTGCAATACACAGAGTTAATGTCAAGCAGTTTTATTTCAGATAATTCAGTTTAGCATAAGTACACAGTTTAGACGTCAAAACAGTTCTATTTCCAGCAATTCAGTGTAGAATTAGTACGCAGCTCCATTGTCAATACAGTTCTATTTTATACAATTCAGTTTAGCATAAATACGCAGTTTAAATGCAAAAACCAGTATAGTGAAAGAAGCACGGTTTAGTTCTATTTAACCCATAGATAGGACCCTTATCAGGTGCTACCACTCCGGACCAGAGTGGACCTGGGAGCGATGGCAATGAAGGGGTACTCCGCATTCCCCAAAGCTCCAGCATTCTGGAACCTCACCATCAGATTGTTTAGTGTCATTACCAGGACACTCGTTGGGGGGGGGTCTTAGCCCCCTGCAGAGAAGCAGTCGGTGATTTCTACAGGCCCAGCCGACTGGGCTATACACTTTTGTATAAAGACTGTTGTGTTAGTTTTGAGTCAGCAAAAGCTCGAATAAAAAGCAATTGACAAGCAATTACTTAGCGATTATACTCATCTTGGTGAAAATGTCAGTGAAATTTGAATGTTGCAAAATTTATAAAATGATGCAGAAATTCTTTTTTTGTCTATTTGCACATCAAAATAAAACTCAATGACATTTATATGAATAATCTACAAAACTTTACTTGTTTTGACTAATAGCACTTGGGTTGTTAGACAAATAGCTCTAAAGTTGTTAAGAATCAATCTTATCAGAACTGAGCCTGTTGGTCGCTGCGTAACTTTGATCTGACGAGAACCGATAGTTTCAAATAGAGTTATGTCCGTTAAATGGTTTATGCTTACAAATCGAACAGCGTTGAATTTTCTTTGCGGAACATAATGTTTGATATCTTTGTTTAATAGCATATCAAACTTCAAGGGTTATTTATTCTTGGTGAAGAATAGCTGTGATACTATTTAACCAGTAGCTCAAGGAATAAAATAATTATTACCCTTTCCGTTGGTATAAGTCAGAAACTGAACGGAATAGAGTGATTGGAGTTCGAACACGTTTACTTTAAAGCCGAAAGCCCGCTCTTTAGCCATTACAACATGGTGACGCCAACTTAGCAATATTAGTTTTGAGGAAGTTCAGAACATGTTCCAACTAAGTAGGCCTATGTACAGTGTAATGATCATGTTAAACCTTGCTCGTATTTTCTATCCATCAGATGATATATAATGTATTTTCTACCGTATGTGAAATTGTCAATTTTTCTGCAGGATAAGGTGTAAGTTGAACTTTTTAAATTGAGTTTAGAAGGTTTTACTTCAGAGTTTTCCTGCTCATCAACCGGTTGCTTGTTTGTTTGTTTGTTTGGATTTTTGACATATCAACTTTTGTTGGTTTTTTAATGCCAACTCTATTTTTATACAAATAAACAGTTTTATTTCTAACAATTCAGTTTATCAGAAGTATAAAGTTTAATTGTCAAAAACATTTCTATTTCAAGCTATTCAGCTTAATCAAACAGTTCTAATCCAAAGAATTCAGTTTAGTATAAGTATAATTTTATTTTACACTCAGTTAACTGTCAAGACAGTTCTATTTCAAACAATTCAGTTTAACGTAAGTACAATTTCAATGACAAAAACTATTATATTTCAAACAATCCAGTTTAGCAAAAAAAAAAAATCCATTTCAAACAGTTCAGTTTAGTATAATTTCACAGTTTAGTTCTAATTAACCCATTGATAGGACCCTTTCAAGTGCTACCACTCCGAGCCACATTGAACCTGAGAGCGATGGTATTGAAGGAGTACTCCGGATTCCCAAAAGCTCCAGTATTATTGGAACCTCACCACTGGATCGTTTAGTGTCATATACAAGATTCTCCTTGTGGGTGGATCTAAGTGCAGAGAAGCAGTCGGTGTACTGTAAAGCCCCAGCCGACTTGGCAAAGGATCGGTTGCTCTGCCAAAGTTGAAGGGAGTATATCTGGTTGCAAACCGTTCGTAAGTGTATTAGTGCTATGTAAAATGAAACAGCCTAGTCAAGGAGTTGATCTCGGTTGGCCATATCTGTTTCCCACGGTAGTAGAAATTACATCACGGGCAATTTCTTTACCTTATCAAGAAGATATCTGCCTAAACATTCTCTAACCAACTATCAACGCTAAGATTTTTTCTTCAGTGATTTTGAAGTAATACTGTTCTGGTCACAGAAAAAAAAGAACCTACTTAGTTTTCTATATGTTGGGGTTATAAAAATAATTACGTTTTTCTAGAGAGGATAATAAAAAAATAATGAAAGCTGATTTTCTTTGTATATTATTCTCGAAAATGAAATCACCTCCAGTTAAAACGACTGCAGCTCAACGAACATAATAAAAGATAAGATAGTTAGAATCAGAGGTTCTTCTACATTATCCATTGAAATCATATCTAGCACCTAGATATCTGCATTTATTTCGGTCACTAGGACATTGCATAAGTAGCAAAACATTTAGAAACAAAGATATTGAAAACGATCATTCAATATTTTTTTCTGAGAACACTCGAGATTTCTTTAAGCGGAGAATCGAAAATTTACCTTCTGGTTGAGCGGCAATCTTTGAAAATGTAGATTTCATGAAAATATTCAAATAATTTTAACTTACTATTATTTTTAGATCCACTCTGCTAAATCTTAATTACATTCTAAACAAACTAATTTTTACCTTCAGTCTCTTGAGTACCTAGAAAGTTAACTTATAAACATGAAAAATACTGTAATACTGTGTCAGTAGCGAGGATTTTAAGAATGTGTCTACAATTTATTTAACTGCGCATGGACCATAAGCCTCTTGAATTTCGGAATTTGTTTTTCTATAATATTTTGGGTGTTTATAAAATAACAACACTAAGCATATTTTCAAGTTGTCGATTTTTCTATTGAATGTAAAGTGTTTATTAATTTCATCGAAGTAGTTTGTTGTATTATCATCTCCGAAGAGTGTGCCACTTTTGTGTGCAAAGTGGAATCGATTCGCACTTTCATATTTACCCCATACTAATATACATGAAAACAGTGGATGAGAAAGAAAACCTCATGAGAAGAAGAAGAAGAAGAAGAAGAAGAAGAAGAAGAAGAAGAAGAAGAAGAAGAAGAAGAAGAAGAAATGGATAAAAATGGACAAGAAGAAGAAGAAGAAGAAGAAGAAGAAGAAGAAGAAGAAGAAGAAGAAGAAGAAGAAGAAGAAGAAGACAATAATTTCCGAATGTTGGATAAAACAAAGTACTCGTGTGTCTGAAAGAAGAGATTAAAAAGCTAAAATAATTCTTATCTTGCCTCTCTTAGCCTTTTGTGATTATTAGTTTCCGATTGTTTTATGAAGCGAGAAAGACTAACAAATATATATATATATATATATATATATATATATATATATATATATATATATATATATATATATATGTTCAGACACACAAAACACGTGAACTAATAACAAGCGTGCTAAGGAAGGAATTAAACTTTTTTTTTTTAGTTTATATTAGTGTGTGTATTTGCATGTCTGTGTTTCTTTGAGTTTCTCTGCTTGTGCATATCACAAAAAGATCTCAATATTTTGCTATTACTTCTGTATCTAACCAATAAGTCTTTACCGTAGTCTTGCTTATAAATTACACAGGTGTGTGGGTGTGTGTGCGTGTGTGTGTGAGAGAGAGAGAGAGAGAGAGAGAGAGAGAGAGAGAGAGAGAGAGAGAGAGAGAGACGCTTTCCTTTTCAGTATGAGTTATTGTGATTGTTGATGTAACAGTTTGTACATAAAAAAGCATGTTACAAAAATACTCATTCAGGAAAACATGTATGAAAAATAAGAAAAAAAAATTGCGTCTTTTGGGGAAAATAAATATATGCTGGTCACGGAGATATTTATTACACTGATAGTTTTATTTATGGGCGAATCGCCATTTATCTGCTATGGATTCTTTTGCTCTTGCAACCCAGGAAATCTGTTTATGTGCAAACCCCAATAAATATTGTTTCTTCATTTTTCTTTTCTTTTCTATCTGGTAAACGTTTTTACAGTTGTCAGGTTTCTCTATAATTTTACTTCTGAGTTGATCTTGATTCCAGGTAAAGAAACAAGATATCTCACTTTAATCTAAGTTAATTAATAAAAACTGAAACCTTTACAATTATAGTTTTAAATATTTGTTGAGTGTGTAATAAATTGTTTTATGATTTTTTAAATCTCTTTTAGTAAAGCAAAAATCTTTATAATGGTCTGCTCATTCGGCAGGTGCTGTTAAATACGGCGACTGCAGAGGGACCTGACCCCCAAACAACTAATTTCCTAGATATGTCATTTAACTGCATCTGATAGTGAGACTCTAGTCATGGATTTTTGAGAATTGCTATTACGTCCAGGTCCACTCTGGCCTGGAGTATTAGAACCTGTTAGGTGACTAACGAGTTAAATCACTAATAGGTTAAATTGAACTATTTCATCATTTATACAGGAAGTAAAAGTAACAGGCTCATTAGCCTAGTGGGTAGAGTGATCGCCAATGGTCTGGAAGACCTGGGTTTAATCCCAAATATCGTCATACCAAAGATCTAAAAAATGGTACTTGATACATCCTTACTTAACATTCAGGAATATAAAGTATGTATCAAAGGTAATAGAGCAACCCAGGGAAAGAAGTAGCGCCCTCCCTTCACCTTAGTGTAGTAGCTATTGAAAAGGGAGCCTTCTGGTTGCCCTCGAATACGGTCGTCAACTTTACTTTTACTTACAGGAAGCCACCTAATCGAAATATTAGTGTTGGCAATACTTGAAAGAGGTGTGGGAGGAGTAAGGAAGTCAGTACACCAGAGTTGATTGGCCGAAAGAACCGGGGTTAGGTTTACTAAGTTGAGGTTTTAAGGGAGTTCAGGAAGAGATTCCGTCGGTAGAGGCCAGCACTCTTCAAATCGGGTCTGTGGCATTTCCTCCATGACAATGCACCAGCCCACAACTCCATCTATGTCACAGATTATTTGAGCAAAATGGGTATCAAGACAGTTTCTCACCCTCTCTATAGTCCAGACTTTGCTCCCTGTGACTTTTGGTTATTCCCTAAGCTCAGAGGCAGCCGGTATGAGACAATTGAGGTGATGAAAGTGGCTTTGACGAAGGTCATTTACACGCTTACACAAGAGGACTTCCATGGGGCCTTCCCGAAGTTCTCGGAACGGTGCAACAAGGGCATTGCAGCCGGAGGCGATTACTTTGAAAGGGACTAGAGTTTCATGTGTGTACTATCAATAAAAGTACCCATACAAAAAAGTATGGAAACTTATTTAATGATCCTCATACATACATACATACATACTAAGGATTATATATATATATATATCATCATCATCATCATCATCATATCGTGCTGGTAGCACGGATATCCCTGACCCTCTCTCGCCATTCCTCCCTATCGTTCATCGCCCTAGGTAGGTCTTCAGGACAACACCCTGTATCCTCACATAGCTGCTGAATGTACGTTCGAGCTGGTCGCCCTGCTTTTGCGCGGCCATGTGTGGGGATCCATAAGAGTACATCTCTTATGAGTTCATCTCTGCTTCTCCAGCAGTGTCCTGCATGTCTGGTTCGTCTAACTTGAATAGTTTTCGTGATAGGGGGCAGGTGGCCGTACAGTTGGTGTCTTGTGGGGTGTTGCTGCCAGGACTTGTTCAGGATTGCACGCAGCATTCTTGTGTAATTGCCATCTAGTTTCTTCTCCAGCCGTTTTGTTAGCGTCCATGTAGTGCATCCATATAGCAGTATCGATGTGACCGCTGCCTGGAAGAAACTGCGTTTCATTTTATATATATATATATATATATATATATATATAAATATATATATATATATAAGTAAAAAGTAGATAGATATACTCTCCTCACCAAAATGATGAACAGGAAACCAAAAGAGTGTAAAATGATTGCAAGGGATTCTTCAAGTAAGTCATATGAGAAAGTTATATTAAAAAATCTGCGTGTCGAGGTGAGTTAAGCGGGCCAATGGAAACAAACATGGAAACGAACAAGGGACAATTCAGCAGAGAAAGAAACGGAAACTGGGTAAATTGTAACCACCAAATGATTTACTGATTACTTGTGTTACGTTGGCGGACACACCTAACTAGACAGCAATACAAACAGCGGAAACAGAAAGATCTGCTCTGGGCTAGGGTATTTGTATTAGCAGGATGTTTCTTAGATGACGGACAAATATTATAAGACGAGACTAAAGAAGCTATCGATTTAGTTAATCATTATCTGTCGTTAATGTTAATTTGGATGTACTTGTATAAAGAAGCCTTTCTAAAGATGGAAAGTTCTTGATAAATATGGCTAATTAATTAACACAAGACGCTAAGAAGAATATTATACAGACACGTAGAGATACAAAGATAGAACGGTATATATTGAGATAGAGGGACAGACCGACAGATAGATAATTAGAAAGAAAGGAGATTAGATGTATATATATATATATATATATTGATAGATAGAAAGATAGATGGATAGATATAGAGACAGACAGACAGATAGATAGATAGAAAGAAAGGAGATTAGATGTTAATATAGATATATTTATATATATAGATTGAAATATATAGAGAAAGACTGACGGACTGATAGATGGATAGATAGATGGATAGATATAGTGAGAGAGATAGACAGATAGAAAGAAAGGAAATTAGATGTTAATATATAAATATATATAGAGAGAGAGAGAGACAGAGAGATAGAGAGAGTGACAGACAGACAGACAGACAGACCGAAAGAAAGGAGATTAGATGTTAATACATATATATATATGTATATATATATATAGATAGATAGATAGATATATAGACAGACAGACAGAAAGGTGATTAGATGTTAATATATATATATATATATAGAGAGAGAGAGAGAGAGCGAGAGAGAGACAGAGACAAACAGAGACAGACAGACATAGATAGATAGATAGATAGATAGATAGATTTTGAACGATCCAGCCAAATATTTTTTTACAGAAATGTAGCCTTCCTGGGGCAATTGCACTTTCATTTCTTTTAAATTCCATTCCTTGTCACCTCGTACATTAATTTCAGTGACCCTTTTTCCTTCTTCAAACCATGTTTTAGCGTTTTATTAATCTTCTTTGCGCCATTTTAATGTTGATTTCAATTTTGGAACAAGCAATAATTTTGTTGGGCTGTTAACAACGATCAGTAATTAATTTCGCTTTTGTTTGGAAAGGTGATTAAGGCAAACTTGTCTCAACATTCACTCTCATCTTCATAGCACATGATTAACTAGCTTCTGGATAATTAACCCCGGCAGTATTTGTCATATTTTTCCCAAATCTTGATTTCGCTATAGAGAAATGAAACATTTATCTAATAATTTATCACCTTATTATTATTTAAGTATTCGATTTAAGCATATCTTTCCCGTTTTCTCTTTAGCGTTTAAATGCAGTATATTGCACAGCCATTAATTTCACATTATCGAAATGTATCTTACCTTGATGACTTAAATATTCACACAAACACAGGATCGATAAAAGGTTAATCATAGCAAAAATTATCATTAGAATTTTTTTTTTTAATAAAATGACTATCCTAACGAAATATAGGTCTATTGCCACATTCATTCTGTTTGAAGAGAAAGGATCTACATGGCCGCACGTTACACATACTTCGCGTCAGCTGCCTGTACCCCATATATCTATGCATGAAAAATTTGCTTTAGGTAAACCAACTTTTTTTCTATTCTAGTTTAAAGATGGTAGTTTGCTGAGGCAAATCAGTAGTGATAATCACTGATTATTTCTTTTGAAGCGAATGTCCAAGAAAACTAATCTTCCAGAGGACAGGGTTCTTCTCAAAATGATATTGGACAAGAAGATAAAGTGGCTTCAAGCCAAGCTGTACAGAATCCCACTAAAAATACATCCCCGAGAAAAAAGAAAACTCAATGAAACGCGTTTTCTTCGTGACAAGTAGCGTATCAACTCAGGATTATCGGACACCTACATTGAAGGAGAGTTAAAGGCTGCTGATCTTCCTTTACGATGTTCTATCCGATGACTATATATATATATATATATGCGCGTGTGTGTGTGTGTGTGTGGATAGATAGATAGATAGATATTGATATGAACAGATAGCTTGATATTGATGTGAAAATATAGATAGATGGATATATCCATAGGTAGATTTCAAATACTGGAATTTGATTTGGTTGGGTTGGGTTTTATGGGATATCAACAATTGTAGGTTATTTAATTTCAAATCCAGTCTGATACATAAAAACAGTTTTATTTCAAAGAATTCAATTTAGCATAAGAACACAATTTGATTCTATTTGATTCATAGATAGGACCCTATCAGGTGCTACCACTTCGGGTCAGATTGGAGCTGGGAGCAAAGGCAATGAAGCAGTACTCCTCATTCACCAAATCTCCAGCATTACAGGGCCCTCACTATCATATTGTTTAATGTCAAATTTCAGGGCACCCGTTGGGGGAGTTTTACCCCTTTGTAGATATGCAGTCGGTATATTCTGACTGGGTCAAAATACTGGATAAATCTAATAACATTTGGGAAATGTATGCATCCAAAAATTCGCCCTCCAGGTTGACAGTGCTCCTTTATCTTGGTATGTCAACAAAAGGAAAAAAAACTGAATTAAAACCTTTAAAATCCCGCTTGAAAATTATCCTTGTTTCACATTCTACCCTTTTATAATTGTTTGTAAATTGATATATACAAAGATATGGATAAATGGAATGAAAGGGATACAGATGAGGAGATATTGATATGAATAGATGAAACACTGAGGAGCGAGTAAGAGAGAGAGAGAGAGAGAGAGAGAGAGAGAGAGAGAGAGATTGGGATATATTGGTATAGCATATAATTTATAGGAGAGCGCGACGATGGCATTCGAGGGAAACTGAATTATGAGCTAAGTGTCCAGAAAGAGGTTACATATGAAGATAGCTTGGTTATATCCAAAGGTGGCTGGTTGTATGACTTCCAGATTGATCTTGTTATTTCAGAGGGAACCTTATTTACCAAGTTTGCCTCTGGCTAGTTCCTCACCGAGTGGTTATACATAATTTTAGTAATCCTTAGTTCTACTTACTTCTCATCCAATCTTGTATATGACTCTTCCCCTCTCCTTAGAATGCAAGAAATTTTGAAAAATTTGCTTATTAGATAAACGGCACAATATCTGTTTAGATAACAAAACGTTTTATTAGACATAATTTGACTTAAAAATATGCATTTTATCCAAAAATATATGACTTATGGGTAATAATTTAATTGACAAACACCTCCCGAAAAACAATGCATCAAATAAAACATTTAACAGAAATCCTCTTTTTTAAAAAGTGACATTCATTTATATGTTACGACAAATAAAACACATAAGTATAGAATGCTAAAAAATGAAATGTAACTTCCATGTAACTGTAGACGTTGGAATGAGTATTTAGCCTGTGGTAAATGCCTGACAGATAATTTTTAGCAAGTGACTAAGAAATAAAGATGGACAAAATATGACTTATATAGGAACTAGAGGGGATTATTGAAAACGCAGATTTTACAATCACAAACATTCATTTTAAAAATATTCTTTACAACAGCACACGCCTTTTTAAATATGTATGTGTCACGTGGTCTCCCACTGAGAGGAGAGAAATAAGAAATTTCCCCTACCCCTCCGTGTTTGAATTAACAGACTTCAAAGATTGACCGGTAAAAGGAGGAATAAGGAGTGTAGGTCACCTCCTCGGCCTGACCGTTAAAAGAGGAAATTAGAATGTAGGTCAAGCTATCTGTACTCCAGCTGGGTGGATAGAGATAGTAGTCCGAACGAATCGCCTGACAGGGTGAAGGAAGAAGAAAGAGGCTAAATGATTGACCAGAACCCTAAAGCCGGAAGCACCCTTTTCGTCAGCTGAAATGGGAATGAAGAAAGAAGTTGTTAGGACTGCAGTTGGCGTGACCAGAGGTGTTGAAACTGTCGCCACAACTCCGGGCGAAGAAGCAGAGCCGAGTTGTTAGGACAGCAGTTGGCGTGACCAGAGGTGTTGAAAATGTCGCCACAACTCCGGGCGAAGAAGCAGAGCCGGGTTTCAGGACAGCAGTTTGAGTGACCAGATGTATTGAAACTATCGCCGAAACTCCGGGGAAAAGCGGAAATGATATTGGACAGGAAGATAAAGTGCCTTCAAGCCAAGCTGCACAGAATCCCGCTATCCCGTAAAAGAAAAAAAATACTCTCAGAAGAAACCCATCGTAAAGCTAAGTAAACCATAAAGCCGTTTTCACCCTCCACCCTTCCTAAGTATTGCAATTGTATGTTCTCTCTCTCTCTCTCTCTCTCTCAATTTAAAGAATGAAGAAAGAAAGGAAAAAGGAAGAAAGTAAGACATTTTTATTTGGTATTATCCGCTGGTAATATAGCCGGCACCTTAATATTTGTCTATGTCAGAACGTATTAAAAACCTTGTTATATTTTATATCTCCCCTCGTGTCGAAAGTTATTCATTGTGTTATCTGCCTATCGAAATTGCCTTCTTTTGCATGTTCCTTTTCAGCTACAAATCGCCTCATTTTACTCTCGCTAAATGTCCTATTCGCCTTTAAAAATATTACTCGGGAAATTGGAATTGTCGACTACGATAAATAATATAATCATATCTAAACCTAGAGGCCCATATCTTCCATTATCCTTGGGGTGGGAAGGCGAAGTGGTCTGGTGGGTGTGTATAACGTGAAAAATGGAAACTCCTTGCTAGCGGCGGTCAGTCAAGTCCGAAATTAACCCCCACATTATCTGCCAGTTCCCTATGTACCCGAAGAAGGAATCTTAACTGGAACTTATTTTGCAAGGGATCAAGTGCCAGACTGCCCCGTCTTCACACGTGCGAAAAATAAACTCCCGCCTTGGGATAAATATTTAATGGCACCGTCGCATATGGAAGTAAAATGTTAAAAAGAAAATTATTATCAAAAGAAAGTTGATAAAAACGTCGAGCGTATGTAAAGCAGGATGGAGATATTTCAGTCTATTTAGAGTAAAAAAAATTAATTTCTCATTTAAAGATTATCTATTAAACAAGAAATCTGAATTGATAAACAAATGCACTCATAGCCAGAAAAATCGAAAAAAATAACATGAATGGTTTCTGATTAGAGATCTAAATAAATAGATCCAGAAATGAATACTTAATATTATTAAATAAATAGAGCATTTTTCTGACGTTAGGCTTATGTTTTACATGTGGGAGTCGCAAATACTAAGCTTTCAACATTATTAATGGAAGAACGATGCAGTGCTTGTAATATATAAACAAAAAGTGAATTCAGTTTTTAAAAGAATCACATGACGCCCCGATGATGGAGAATACTTCCCGAAACTAATAGCAACGTGCAAAAAGTATTTGGGTTTGAATATCTTCAAATTTTTAATTATGGTTTTATCCTGAATTTTAAGGTTGCCCGTAGGTTATATATATATATATATATAGTGGTGTAAGACTCGAGATAAAATCTGACCGTATGATAAAAGGAAGACAATAGGAAATATTAAATTAACAGGTCTAGCGATAAGGAGAGCTTCATCAGAGATAAGATTTGGCGTATATATGTTTATGTTTTTATAAATATGCGAATTGCTTTTATATGTATATATATATATATATAAGCAATATATATATATATATATATATATATATATATATATATATAGTGCGAGACAGACTCACAGGTGCAGACTGACGAAAAGAGATAAAACAAAGTAAGAAAGGGATTTTAAGAAATAGGAATATGTTACAAAATCTACATTTGAATTGCAAAGCTGGAAAAATGAATATGATACGACCGTTTTCTCTATTTTCTGTCTTTCTCGAAGTTTTTTTCTCGAAGTTTTTTGTTCACTTGTTTAATGTCATATCATATTTTGAGGGTTATAAAGTCATCATTCTAGACGTTTTTTCTGGTTAAGCTGATTAGAAAATCGGATATCAACGATTGCAACTCAATATTTGGTGCAAAATAAACAAGTCTTATTTTTATTTTAAATAACAGCGTTGGAATAGTGTGAAATATTATGGTTAATGCATTTCATTAAGTTAAAGTTGTTTTCGTCTCTCTTAAAATCAATTGATTTAAGGGCCACTGATTTCCCTCGAGATATTCTCAAGTGTAGAACTTAATGAATAAAACTTTAAATTTATACCAGAACTTTTAAAATTATGTTTTGTACTGAAATTCAGTGGAATCATTTAATTTCGCCACTTAGATAAGATCGCAATTATTTTCTGTCTCGTAATAAAACCAAACATATTTAAAAAAAATAAAATATACTCTATATCAATTTATATATATAATATTGAACATAAATAATTTAAATAAATAGATATATTTCTTTAGAATATTAACTTGTATGACATAATAAATTTTTCTGTTCTTCTGAGATCATATTCAAGTGCAATTTTGTATATATATATATGTTGATACGAACATGTCTATATAAGTATATATGTCTAGAGGTTAAGCGAATATGCAAGTGAATGCAAACGTATGTGCATGGGTGTGTATAAGTATGGGTATAATATATTTATTCACGCGGTTGGATACGTCCAAATAGTAGTATTAAAAGTATAGATATACCAGCTAGGTTTGTAGATATTAATGGTTAAACAGAAAAAAATTAATTTCTCGATGGGCATGGAAGGGTTAGTTTTTTAATGCTCTTGATGAATATAAGCCTTCATGACTACTATGGGGTCAGTGAAAAAAATTATCACATTTTAAGTACTTTAATTGAAGTGGGTCCACCAGTAAAAAAAAGTTTCCTTTTCCGGAAATTAATACGTTATATATTAAAGAAAGACTTCAAGAATTAAATACAGTTGAGTTACGACTCAGAGATTTGGTACTTCGGATTAAGGTTCCTGCACCAAGAATCCAGTATAGTTGACCACAAAAAGAAGGATTCCGAGCAAGTTGAATTAGAGTCACCTAACTTAGGCTGAAGAGTTCAGTGTTACAGGGTGTGGACGAAAAATATGGAATAATTCTTAGAAGTTTTTTTAGTCTGATAAATCCAATTTTTGAAAAAATAAAGCAATAAATCTTAATTTTTATGATTAACCTTATTATTAAAACTTTTTTTTCATTAAAAATTAAGACGAAAATGAGAGAGCAAGAAAAGAAACGACAAAGAAATCATGATTTGCTGAAAGCGGGAATCAAGTCAATTAAAAATTCTGAAATAATTGGAATTTCATTACGGCCTCCATCATGCCCAGATCTTAACCTCCTATATTATGCTAATGGGGTGTTTTTGAAAACAAAACAAATGCAACTTCTTATCTAAATATTGGTTTGCTTGTGAGGAGGAAAGTAATAAAATGTCTGAAGAGTTTATTCTGAAAGAACGCAAATCGTTTTGAAGGTGTGTTGATGCTATAAATGAAAAAATGGCGGCCATATTGAGTATATTTACTGTTTTATGTGCATCTTCTCATTTTTTTTTTGTTTTTTTTAATCAAAATTAATTTTGGTGAATAAGAGAATAGTTTATTATTATAGTATAATATTACTAATATTACTTCCGTGTCCTTTAAATACGCCAGCCTATTGTTCAAGAGAAACTGTTATCAATAACGACGGCTATGCGATTCTTTCTTTTTTTTTTTTTTTGTAGAGCTGCACCGAAGCCTTTTAATATCCATTAAAAACAAGTACAACGTGGAAGGAGAACGATTAGCCTTTCGACAATCTGGGTGAGCTACAAATGATACTGGCACATTGACATAAACATGGCAACCACTTGGTTTAAGAAAAATGATCTAAATAATAAGAAAGTAAAGTAAGTTGGCAACCGTAGTCGAAGGTGAACCGAAGGCTCCCTTTTCAACAGCTACAACACCGAAGTGTAGGGAAGGGCGCAACTCCCTTCTCTAGATTGCTCCACTTTACCCTTGATACGTTCCTTATATTGCTGAGAATTAAGCAAGGAGGTATCAAGTACCATTTTAAAAGTACTTGGCGACAAGGGATTGAACCCAGGTCTCCCGGACTATTGGCGGACACTGTACCCACTAAGCCAAAGGAAAATTATTTATAATTATTTTTTATTAGAAATTCGCAGGGAATGAATGAGATAGAACGTAGTTTGTTGCAAGGAATTAGAATGATGATCGTGATATTGCATTGGATTAATTGGCGGTTGACAATAATATATTTGAAAATTGTACGTTTGAAATACGCTGCTCTCAACGCCATAATAATGAACCATTCAACCGGTAATGGTTTTGATAGACACAGACCTGGACAGATAAAAAAATAACGACCCTATTGCTATAAACACATACATCAACACTTAATTAGCATATTGAAAATGACTGAAGATGATACAAGAAATGATGTAAGCAAAATATTTGGTTTGTAAACTCTAGTGAAAATATGAAATCCTTAAAGAGACTTGGGTTGATGCATATCTTTAGACATTTCCACCATCACGAGTCATATGCGGCACAAGGTCAATTTAAAGAGGGTTGCTCATGGTTTAAATTCAGTTTTCCTTCTTAACAGATTGCTTTGTCATAATTATAACGTCCAGTCTACCTTACTATTTACCTATAGAGGGAAGAGATGGACTCGTAACTGTCCCAATCGCATTAAAGTGAAATGAAATGCAAAAATTTATTCCAGCGTTTGAATTTAAGTTGTCGTGTTAATTTCATAAGACAATAGCTGTTACACGTCGCTCTTCATTGACCGGGTGTAGCATATGAAACTATTAATTCAACATACTTCCTTTAAGATCAAACGTGTTCAAGTTCAATTTTTAAACAAGGCATAGGGATTTTCGTTTGGACAATTGATTACTATTCAGAAATGTAAAATATCCCCAAAGAAACAAGAGGGAGTCCACGTGGGGATTAGGAGAAAAGTACTGGACTGCGACATCCTAGTAAGCGCTTTAAAACGGCCTGAACGATTTTATCCTCCCAGCCATGGGTTAAATAGTGTCAATACTGTTCTTCAAGGAAATTGTGTATTGTTTGTTTGTTTGGTTGGGTTTATTGCATTTCAACTTTTGTAGGTAATTTTATGCCAAATCTATGTTTATACAAAAAATAGTTATATTCCAAACAATTCAATTTAGCATCAGTACAGTTTCAATGTCAAAAACAGTTCTATTTCAAACGATTCCTTTTAGTATACAAAAACAGTTCTATATGAAACAATTCAAATTCAGCAGAAGTATGCAGTTTAAAAGACAAAAGGTCCTATTTAAAGTTATTCAGTTTAGCAAAAGTACACAGTTTAGTTCAATTTGACCCATACAGATGACCCTTTCAGGTGCTACCAATCTACGCCAGAGAGGAGCTGGGAATGATGGCAATGAAGGATACTACACATTCCCTAAGGCTCCTGCATTACTGAAACCTCCCTAGCAGATTTTTTAGTGTCATATCCAGGACACTCGTTAAGGAAGTTACCTGTCTGTGTATTTTACAGCCCCAGCCGACTGGTTAAGACTTTGGATTTAAATAACCCACAAACGTTGATTTGCCAGTAAACAAACGGACCAAAGAAACGAATTCAAAACCAAGAAATAAATTATTTTTCAAAGAAAAATAAGTACGAATCATATAAAGAATTAATAAAATCAAATCAGCGATATTTTATTAAAAAAAATCATCTACAAGAAATTAATAAAGTTATTTGGGAGGGTCTCAGTGGTCAAGAGGCGAATGTGCTGGCGAAATCTTACAAAACCAGTTCGAATTCCAGTCCTGCAATTACGTTCACTAAATACATTGAGGAAGGTATGAATACCTTTGCCTCCACAACTTGGAGTTAAATAATACCATTACTGTTCTACAAGGATAGATTTGGCGTGAATTTACACCCGATGGTTGATATGCCATTAAATTCAAGGAACCCAGACGATAATATATCTACTTTCAGTTGTTTATGTTCTAACTGGGGAAGTAGAGGAAGCAGTAGAGTCGACCAATAATGAGGTGTGAGTAATTACCTCCAATATCAAGAATATACGCAACTTCGAACCGGCAAACCTTACACTAATGCAATTAAATAAGCGTCTTTCAGGAACGGGTCAGCTTAGCGATCCGAAACGTGATTGCATGTTTGTGGGTGCATGTGTGCTTTTCGAGAAAAATCTTTCTGAACTGACATTAGATAAATATCAAATAGTCGCTGTTTGCAAAGTACGCTGTTGTCCGAATCAATATTCCATTCAGGTATACTCTCATTGATATGAGAAATCAAGAGTTCCAGCTCCCACTTCTTCTACGAGAAGAGTTCTCTACAACGGGGGAATCAATCGTTTACTTGCCTACCGAATTTTCCTTCCGTTAAAAATGCCAATTTTCTTCTGCTTCTCCCAGATTTATTCATTTGTTTTTCTTCTATATTTTATTTATTTATTTTCAATGATTTGTATTCGTCCATTCTTCTTCTCCCGGCATTCTTCATTCTACTTTAAAATGTACAGTTTCCAATAACGTGACAATTCATATACCTTTATTTACGAAACATAACTTAGTCTGGCACAAGTTTTGATATAAGAGAGCACTCTTAAATAACGCACTCGTATCAGTACCAGATTGGCTTAATAATTATTATCACTAATGTGTGTGGCAGCATGTATGTATGAATTTATTATTGATTATTTTTTTGGTTTTACTCTTTAGGATTTTTCACAACAGTACTAACAGGATTGTTTTAGTGAATCTGGACGACAGCAAGCCGGATCAGCTATCTAGGACTCTTCAGAGTTTTCGTAGTGATTTCCGCAATGTTGTGATTTGGGCCACCTATGTTCTGCGGATTTCTCGTTCCCAATCTCTTTTCCATGTTCTTGAACATAGTTCAAAGGAATCCGACTTTGATTGACATTTCTATCATCTTCATGTTCCAGAAGATTTTAAATCTCATATACGGTCCATGTATTTATATAATATTTCTCTTTCCTTTTCTTTCATCTAGTAATCTCCCGGTAAAGTGAAGTCAAAAATTGACATTGAATTTTTTATTAGTTAAAACTAGATCTGGTCATCTGATAGGAATTACGTAATTCTTTTTGGGTGTGGGTTGGTTTGGTTTGGTTTTATGGCACATCAAAAATTGCAGTTAATATTTTTAATCTATTTTTGTAAATATAAAATAGATCAATTTCAAACAATTCAGTTATTATGAGTAAAGTTTTTTTTACAAAAAATTAAATGTCAAAAGAGTTTTATTTCAAGCGATTCATTTTGATATGCAAAAATAGTTCTCTTTGAAACAATTCAGATTAGTATTCATACGCAATTTACATGTCAAAACAGTTATATTTCAAGCAGTTCAGTTTAGCATAAGGAGACAATTTAGTTCTATTTGACCCATAGATAGGTGCTACCCATTCAGGCCAAAATTGACCTGTGAGCAATGGCAATGAAGGGGTACTCTGCATTCCCCAAGGCTTCAGCATTACTGGAGCCTCACCATCAAATTGTTTAGAGTCATATCCAAGACACTCGTTTGCTGAGTCTTACCCGCTGCTGACCGGGCAAAATTCGTTTTTATAACAAAGTGCAAGTGAATTTTATGTGTCTCATTTTATTGGGCAAATAAGAATTTTGTGCGTTTACCATTTGTTAATATGGCCAATTATTTGTTGTTTGAACAGTTATCAGGAATCATATTCCCCACTCAGTTATAGCACATCATTCAATAAGTCCCGCGCCTGAAATATAGATTGAGGCACTAAGAAAACATCCATATAATTTCATAAAGTATGTAAAGTAATAAAGTTGGTGACCGTAGTCGAGGGGAGGGGAACTGAAGGCCCCCTTTGCGATAGCTACCACACCGAGGTGTAGAGGAGGGCGCTAGTTCATTCCCTGTATTCCTGCAGTTTACCCTTGATCCGTACCTTATAATGCTGACTGAACCCAGGTGTACCGGGCCATTGACGAAATACTGTCCTTTAAAGGGCACGTGTCAAATCAGTCGAATCAGATTATTAGTTTACAAATTACAATTATTTAAGTGAAACTACTTTCGCAAATTTTCAAAACCATGGAAAATCTGAATTTAGTGTGTTGATAAAGCATTCTTTTCTGAGGGAACAATACGGTTCAAGCAAAGCAATGGCTTGATATGTGTTATTCAGGCTCTGCCCCGTCGGATCAACGGTTATGAAGTAGTATGCTGGCGTTAAATGTGCTCTTACAGACACAAATGATGCTGAGCGATCAGGTACCCGAATTCGGTAGTTATCCCGGAAAAAAAACTCCACCAATTCGTTTTGGCCAATCGTAAATTGAAGTTGTATGAGATAACCGAGGAGCTAAAGATATTAGAAGGAAGTGTATTCACTATTTTGCATGGGCATTGTCAATGAGGAAGCTGTGTTCAAAGTGGGTGCTGCGTTTGCTAACAGTCAATCGAAACAACAACGCGTCGACGATTCAGGTCGTTGTTTGCAACTGTTAAAAAAGGAATTTTTGTGTAAATAAGTGACAATGAATGAAACATAGATCTACTACTTTACTCAGGACTCAAAGCGGCAGTTAGCTGAGTGGGCAGCAGCAGGTGAAAGATGTCCAATGAGACCAAAGATACGAACATCAGCAGGTAAAATTTGGCCTCCGTACTTTAGGATGCACAATGTATTTTGAGAAAAGAAGAGACACAATAGCGACTATTAAATAGCATTATTTGTGCGTTTGAGGGAAGAAATTACCAAAAACCGGCCACAAATGAAGAAAAAAAAGTGTTCCTTCTCCAAGACAATGCACCGTGTAACAAGTTGATCCCAATGATTGGAAAAATACATGAACTACACTTTAAATTGCTTCTGCACCCACCCAATTCTCCAGATCTGCCCCGCAACACCCTCCCCCCCAGTAACGATTGGCTGTTTGTAGTACCCAAAAAATTCTCCAAGGAAAGACACTTGTCCAAAATGAAGAAGTGATACTGGAAACTAAGACGAATTTTAAGGACTAAGACAAATCGTTCTACAAAAAGGTATCTAATGGTTAGAGAAGCGTTTGAATCAGTGTAACACCCTAGAAGGAGACTACGTTGATGAATAAAGTTGAATTTTGATAAAAGTGTTTTTTATTAGTTGAGCCCGGGTTCTTATTAAGTGATATTTTACATGGATTTGTACTGGATCATTCAATCATAATGTAATTTATTGCTCTCTCTCTATCTCTCTCTCTCTCTCTCTCTCTCTCTCTCTCTCTCTCTCTCGCTCGCTCGCTCGCTCGCTCTTGGATTTATAATGGATCATTCGTTTATAATGTGATTTATTGTTCTCTCTCTCTGTCCCTCAATCTATCTATCTCTCTTTTGAATTTGTACTGGGACATTCATTTGAAATGTGGTTTAATATTTTCTCTCTCTCTCTCTCTCTTTCTCTCTCTCTCTCTCTCTCTCTCTCTCTCTCTCTTGGATTTGAACTAGATCATTCATTTGAAATGTGGTTTAATATTTTCCCTCTGTCTATCTGTCTCTCTCTTTTCGATCTGTACTGGATCATTCATTTATAATGTGGTTTATGTTTTCTCTCTCTCTCTCTGTCACTCTCTCTTTCTTGAATTTGTACTGGATCATTCAATTATAACATGGTTTATTGTTATCTCTCTCTCTCTCTCTCACTTTCTCCCCCGTCTCTCTGTCTCTTGGATTTGTACTGGATCTTTTGCTTATAATGTAGTATATTTTCTCTCTCTCTCCCTCTCCCCCCTCTCTCCCTCTCCCCCTCTCTCTCTCATTAGATTTGTACTCGATCTTTTGTTTATAACGTGGTTTATTGTTATCTCTCCCTTTCTCTCTCTTTCTCTCTCTTTCTCTCTCTTTGATTTGTACTGGATCTTTTCCTTATAATGTGGTTTATTGTTCTTTTTATCTCTCTCTCTCTCTCTTTTGGATTTGTTGTGGATCATTCATTTATAATGTGGTTTGATGTTTTTTGTCTCTGTCTCTGTCTCTCTCTGTCCCTCTCTCTCTCTCTCTTTCTCTCTCTCTCTCTCTCTCTCTTGGATTTATAGTGGATCATTCATTTATAACGTGGTTTAATGTTTTCTCTCTCTGTCCGTCTCTCTCTTTCTCTCTCTCTCTTTCTCTCTATCTCTCTCTCTTTTAGATTTGTAGTGGATCATTCATTTATAATGTAGCTTATTGTTTTCTCTCTCTCTCTCTCTCTCTCTCTCTCTCTCTCTCTCCCTGTCCTTCTCTCTCTCTCTTTTGGATTTGTAGTGGATCATTCAATTATAATGTGGTTTTATGTTTTCTCTTTCTCTCTCTCTCTCTCTCTCTCTCTCTCTCTCTCTCTCTCTCTCTCTCCACATATGTTCAAATTATTATTCTGATTTTTACTTTAAATTTACATAGTTTTTATGTTGTAATTTTCTCTTGCCCTTTAAAAAATTAACTTTACTTTTAGAATTTTTCTCGCCAATAGTAAATGATAGTTTTCACTGCCGCTGGAATATCAGCAGGTCTTCTCGAATCTCCAGAACTGTTATCTAAACGGTCTCCATTTTTCCTCTGATCTCCTGTTCCCCTCGTTTGCTTTCCAGGTTTTTACCACTATTCAGACAGATCCAACAATATTTCGCATCATTGGCACTGTATTGAACTAAAATTTTGCTTGCTGGTGAGGCCCAGGCATATATCCATTTTTTTTTCAATTTTTGATTCTTTATTCTACTTGCAAAGTAAAATTCAGTTGGTGACAGATTTCTTTGTTTTTGATCTGTTTTTTGAAATTAAAAATATTATTTCTTTCTAGGTCTGTTTTTTAAATTAAAATTATTATGATTATTATTGATATTATTGACTCCTTGAGAGTTTTTCACATCAGTTTAAGCTGATGGTTTTTCAGTGGAGTTTGAGCGACAGCAAGTCTCCTGGACTTTTCTCAGAATTCTGGCTTTTCAAAAAATATTGTAATTTAGATAGTTTCCACTCGTCCTCCAACACGCAACTTCTCCAGTTCCTTTAATAATCCTTTGGTGTCTGTACTAAAAGCACCATTCACGATTTATGTAATATTTACCTTCATGGTTTTTTCAATTCCCTAGCAAGGTTGAGGTACTTATCCTTCTTTCCACATTCTTTTAGTTTTATTTAGTGATCACCTGGGACAACAAAGTCCATAATTTAGTGAGTTCTCTTTTTTCGTTGATGATTATGAGGTGTGGTCTTCTGGCCGAGTTTAGGTTATCTGTTTGCATGTCAAAGTCCCATAGGAGTTTATGCTAGCTTGTGCATATACTTGTTCCTATGGTCAAATTTAAATTACTTACACATCTCCCAGTGGATCATTTTACTCCTTCCGAAATTTTCACACCAGCTAATTCTGACTGACAGCAATCTCCTGACGTCATCAAGACTCTTCTAAGTTTTATGAGCGAAACAGTTAATGCTGTAGTCTGATTAGTTGCGTTTCATCATCCGATTTCCAGCTATATCACTCCCCTTTCCAAGTGCACCCTTTACGACTGGTATCACCGCCATTGGCATAGTCCTTTTTTTTTCGAATTCAGTTCTCTGGAAAGCCTGTTTAGTTGTTTTTATCATCATTTTCTTCTTTAGAGTTTTTCACATCAGCGCCAGCTGATGCTATTTCACTGAAGTTTGAGTGACAGCAAGTCTCCTCAAGTCTCCAGGGCTCTTCTCAGTATTCTGGCCGTTCTCAGTAATGCTCAATAATGCTGTCATTTGGATAGTCACCACTCGTCCGTCAACTTCCAAGTCCTCCAGACCCTTTAATCGTCCTTTAGTTACTGTGCCAAGAGCACCAATCACAATTAGTACAATCGTCATTTTCACATTTCATAGCTTTTTCAATTCTCTAGCAAAGTCGAGGTATTTCTTCTTTTCACATTCTTTCAGTTTTATTCGGTAGTCTGCCGGGATGGCAAAGTCAGCAATTTTGCAAAGTGACTATTACAAGGTCTGGTCTTCTGGCCGAGATTAGGTGATCCGTGTGTATGTCAAAGTCCCATATGAATTTATTATTATTATTATTAATAATATTATTATTGACTCCTTTTGAGTTTTTTTACACCAATTTACGCTGATGGTCTTCCACCGGAGTTTTAATGACAGCAAGTCTCCTCAAGTCTCCAAGACTATTCTCAGTATTTCGCCTGTTTTCAATAATGCTGTCGTTTGAATGGTCTCCACTCGCCCGCCAAATTCCAAGCCAGGCCCTTAAATAATCCTTTAGTTAATATTATTTGTTCTCTTCTGATAGTTTTTCACACCACCGTTAGCTGATGATTTCTTATTGGAGTTTCAGTCACAAGAAGTTTCCTCAGATCTCCCGGACTCTTCTCAGTATTCTGGTCGATCTCAATAATACAGTCGTTTGAATGATCTCCACTCGTCCTGTTTTTTACAAGTCCTCCAGTCCTTGTACAAATCCTTTGGTGACTGTACCAAGTGCACCAATCACAATTGGTATTATCGTCACTTTCATGTTCCAGAGCTTTTTTAATTGCTTATCCAGGTCGAGATACTTATCCCTCTTTTCACATGCTTTTAATTTCATTCTGTGGTTCGTGGAACAGCAAAGTCCACAATTCTGCAAGTCCTCTTGTTTTTTTTTTCTTTTTTTTTTCTTTTTTTGTTGATTATTAAATGATCTAATCGTGTTATATAATTACGGAATGATTTTTTTATATTGTATCATTCGGTTTGGTTGGACTTTGAACTATTCAGCTTAGTGCAGGTGCAGGTGCACACATTGAGTACAGTCTACGCTCGGCGTGGAGGATATGACAATCACAAATATCATAATAAAAACCCCAGATAAGAAAATAGGCTGTGGTGTGAATGACGTCCTGCTCAGCGAGGGGCTGAGATTTTTGGTGATTTAAAGAAGACGTCAGTTGAGATTTGACTCTGGGCGAGCTAGTCCAGCAAGGTGCTACGGGATGCGCAGCGCGTTTGTGAGGTCAGTCAGCTGAGATTTGACTCTCGGCCGGTCAAGTTGACTGAGGGCAATGTAGCAACAGTCAGCGTAGTAAAAATTGTGTGTCTCTCTCTCCTCGTGTCAAAAGGCTAAAAGTCAAGAAGTGAGTAAACTTTTCGTACCTGAACAACGAGAGTCGTCAGTCTTTTGCGGATTTCCCTGCATCTTACATATTCATATTTTGGTGGCTATATTACAGTCATTTGGCCGAGATTTGGTATCTCGAAGTGTGTGCATCTCCTCTTAAACAGATTCTAGTTTGTTTATATACCATTTGTTCGTGTGGTCAAGCTTCAACTACTTGCACATATCCTAGTTGATCACCTTGCCCACCCAGTCGTGTCTTGTCTTATATTCTTCCTGTGCTTATTCGCTTATTATGTAATTGATCGTTTCGTCTCTTTCACCACATAACTTACATCTGCTGTTTTGTTGTGTCTTCTTCTTATTATTATTATTACTATTATTATTATCTGTAGTAGTAGTAGTAGTAGTAGTAGTAGTTATTTTGAGGAGTTTAAAATTTCATTTTGATGTAAACCGATAATTATTAGGTCGTCAATCAATGAAAATGTGGAGGCACCATTAACTGTAAAAAAAATTTGAGATTCGTATCTACTTGATTTTTAAGGAAACGTTGGTGAACAAACAAGCTGTTCTTTTTATTTGAGCTACGAAAAATCAAAGGATAATCTTATGAACTAATTCTCCTTTTATTTGTCGATGTATTTGTTGTTGTTATTTCAAATTACTCATTTTTATAAATGCGCGTATCTGAGGTCAAGTGTATGTATTTGTGTGCTTTTTTACAGATCCAGATCCTATTTATCGAGTTTGGGTGTAATTAGCATAGAAGTTAATTTGATGTTTAATCTATAAGTAAACAATGTAATCCTCATTTAACAATTGGATATGCAACGTTACTGGTTCATTTTTTGCTGGTACTTGTGGTCAGTCAGGTTCTTAAAATCATCATCATCATCATCATCACGGATCATCCGACCCTCTCTCACCACCCCTCCCTATCGTTCATTGATTCCGGTAGGTCTTCAGGAATACACTCCGTATCCTCACAGAGCTGCTGTATGAAGGTTCGAGCTGGGCAACCTGCTTTTGCACGGCCATGTGAAGGGGTCCATAGGAGTAAATCAGTTATGAGCCCGTCTCTGCTTCTCGAGCAGTGTCCAGCATGTCTGGTTTATCTAACTTTGATAGTTTTCGTGATGGTTGGTAGGTGGTCGTACAGCTGCTGTTTTGTGGGGTGTTGCCTTCAAGACTTGTTCAATATTGTGCGTAGAATTTTTGTGTAGTTGTCGTCAAGCTTTTACTCCAACCGTTTAGTTAGCGTCCATATAGTGCATCCATATAGCAGTATAAACACGATCGCTGCTTGGAAGAATCTGCGTTGCATTTTATCGGTCAGGTCTGTCTTCCACATGATCGATAGCCGATTGATAGCGGTCCATGCCTTTGTTAGACGCGTGTCGATGTCTGTCTCGGTCGATGAGACACTGCTTCCAAAGGTAGGTGAACTTGTCTACTACTTTCAGAGAGCAACCGTTTCTACACTAGACAGTAGCTCTCTGAAACTTATAAAATAGTTCTTTAAGTACTTATTTTAAAGTCTTAAAAATGTCAACATCTTTGTAATATATCATCATCATGTCCTGTGGCTAGCACGGATATCCCTTACCCTCTCTCTCCACGTCTCCCTATCATTCATCGCCTCTGGCAGGTCTTCAGGGTTACATACCGTATCATCACATAGCTGCTGTATGTATGTTCGAGCTGGCCGTCCTGCTTTTGCTTGGCCATATGCGGGGTCCACAGGAGTACATCACTTACGATCTCGTCCTTGCTTCTCCAGCAGTGTCTGGCATGTCTGGTTCGTCTAGCTTGTATAGTTTTCGTGATAGGTGCTTGGTGACCGTATACTTGGCCCCTTGTTGGGTGTTGCCGCCTGGACTTGTTCAATATTGCTCTTAACATTCTTGTATAATTGCCATCTAGCTTCTTCTACAACCGTTTAGTCAGCGTCCAAGTTGTGCATCCATATAGCATTATCGACACGACCGCAGCCTGGAAGAAACTGCGTTTTATTTTATCGGTCAGGTCTGATTTCCATATGATCGAAAACCTATCGATAGCTGTCCATGCCTTCGTTAGCCGTGTGTCGATGTCTTTTTCGCTTGATGAGACACTGCTTCCTAGGTAGGTGAATTTGTCAACCAGTTTCAGGGAGGTTCCATCTAGTGTGGAGATGTCGCCTTTCTGATTAAAGCACATAAATTCAGTTTCGTGTGCATTAACATGGAGTCCAATGCCTGCAACGGCTCGTTCCAAACTATGCAGTAGGGTTTCGGCTTGGTTGGGTGTATTTGCCAGTAACGCTATGTCATCGGCGTAGTCGGTGTCGGTAATTGTTTTTGCGGGGTACCCTCAGCTCCTTTTTTTTTATCAGCACGAAGCCGTTTTCCCTAATGTTATCAATCGATGTCCTAAGTACATAGTCTAGACAGAAGATAAAGAGGTATCGGGCAAGTGTGTCTGATTATCTATTAATATCATCGTTTATTTATTTCCTTAATCCTGAGATGAAGCATTGTAAACAATGAATTTTGACTAGTATTTCCTATCATCATGATTTTTAGTTTGACTTTGATTTTTTAAGGAATTATCTTTTTATATTTCTCTTTTAAAATAGATCAACGATCTTATGAGGCAAGATTCAAGATCAAGCTCATGATAATTCAAATAATCAATAATGATTGACGGTCTATATTTGATTAGATATTCTTAAAATCTTATATCGGCAAGCCATGTGTAAATTAAACCTTTACATATAGACCAGCCAGAAATTGCTAAAAAACATTTGTAACGTAAAGGCATAAGCCTCTTCATTCCAATATCGTCTTCCTTTACCTAGAATAAATTAACAAATCATCATCATCATCATGTCGTGGTGGCAGCACGGATATCCCTGACCCTCTCTCACCACTTTTCCCTATCGTTCATCGCCTCAGGCAGATCTTCTGGACAACATCCTGTATCCTCACAGAGTTGCTGAATGTATGTTCCGGCTGGTCGTCCTGCTTTTGCACGGCCATGTGTGGGGGTCCATAAGAGTACATCATTTATGAGTTCGTCCCTGCTTCTCCAGCAGTGTCCTGCATGTCTGGTTCGTCTAACTTGAATAGTTTTCGTGATAGGGGGCAGGTGGCCGTACAGTTGGTGTCTTGTGGGGTGTTGCCGCGAGGAATTGCTCAAGATTGCTTGCAGCATTCTTGTGCAATTGCCGTCTAGCTTCTTCTCCAGATGTTTTGTTAGAGTCCACGTAGTGCATCCATATAGCAGTATCGATGTGACCGTTGCCTCGAAGAAACTGCGTTTCATTTTATCGGTTACGTCTGATTTCCATATAATCGATAGCCTATTGAAAGCTGTCCATGCTTTCATTAACCTCGTGTCGATGTTCTTTTCGGTTGATGCCACGCTGCTTCCTAGGTAAGTGAATTTGTCTATTAGTTTAAGAGGGGTTCTCTCTAGAGTAGAGATGTCCCCCGTTTGATTATAGCACATATATTCCGTTTTGTGAGCATTGACATAGAGGCCTATACCCGTGGCTGCTCGTTCCAAACTATGCAGTCGTGTTTTGGCTAGGTTGGGTGTATTTCCCAGTATCGCAATGTCATCGGCGTAGTCGGCGTCGGTAATTGTTTTTGCGGGGTACCTTCTGCTTCTTTTCTTTGTCAGCTTGAAGCCGTTCTCTCTGATTTTGTCAGTCGATGTTGTAAGTACGTAGTCTAGACAAATGATAAAGAGGTATGGGGATAGCGTGTCCCCTTGTAGTACTCTTGCTACAATGTCGAAGTATTCTGTGTCTCCATCTGGTGATCGTACTTTTACTTTGGTGTTTCTAAAGAGAATCGTTATTGCTGGTACGGTTTCTTTAGGTATGCCGTATGCTAGTAGGATTCGTTCCGTCTTTCCTCTGAGAATGGAATCGAAGGCCTTTGTAAAGTCCACAAATATTAATGTCGCTTGTAGGATTTTTGCCCGTACACCTTCAAGGATTCTACGGATGGTTAATATTTGTGAGGTCGTAGATCTATTTCTTCAGAAGCCATTTTGGTTTTTCCTAAGTGTGTTGTCGATTTTGGGTTCTATGCGGTTTAGTAGTAGGGCATTGTAGATTTTGGCTGCTTTCAACTTTGTTAGACTTAACTGTGATTGTTGTGAATATGAGAAGAATAGAAAAGGTTTCTCCGTTCAACAGATGTCAACATTCTACCCTGAAAGAATAAATCATTATTCAAAATAAAAATGATAATAGTCTGAAACATTCATCGGGTACTGAAATCGTTAATCCATTACTTTCTTTTCTTCTGAAGTTAATTCGCGAAAAGAAGATTGAAGAACAAATCAACCGAAACGCTGAGTTAAAACATTTACTCAAATGATATATTTAGTTACCGTAAATTAATATCCAGGGTAGCGTTTAGGTGCCCGTGGTGTAATGGTTATCGTCGTAGGAAATGGACACGGCGATACGAGTTCAAATCCGGAATGTGGCTGATTGCATTTCACCTAGCACTTTTACCCTAGGGAAAGGTACGAAACCAATTATTCTCCCTCCAGCTATGAGTAAATGGTAGGGCAGACAGGGTTCTTCAGTCTTGGTGATGCAACTAGTCTAGGAGAAGGAAAACTCTGAATTCAAACCAGTTAAACACCGCTTAAAAATTGACCTTGTGTCATATCCTGCACGAGCAGAGGGTTTGGTAAATATGGTAACGTTTTATGAAAATATATTCAAAATCTGACAAGTGCTCGCTTTTAAATTTGCTTTTCAAGTCAATCAAATTTTGTTTTTCGTAGTACTTCAAGTAGATACCTGTATAAATACTTTATCAGCAATTCATTTTTCTCACTTAAAAAAGACGACTTCATTTAGATAAAAATATTTGAAAACGTATTGCTACGGGTAAATATCAGTTCCGTTTATTAGAATATGTACAAAAAAAGACAGGCTAATAAGAAATAAAAATTTATTCTTTAATGCCTGGTGTCAAATCATACTTCATCCAAATATGAATAAGAAATCTTTGTGCAGCAAGAAGAGTAAAAAATAAAAATAAAAATAACTGTTTTCATTTGAAATTACTGTAAAATATTTAGATCTACATATTATATGTTTGCGTCCTTTTTTCTATTTCTCCCCTTCACTCCGTAACTCTTTGTATTTCTCTCCCCCACTCTCTCTCCCTCACGCACACACACTCTATCTCTCTCTCATTCTCTCTCGATATATATATATATATATATATATATATATATATATATATATATATGCGTGCGCGTGTGTATGTATGTGTGTGTGTGTGTGTGTATGTGTGTGTGTGTGTGCCTGTTTGTTTGTTAGTTCATGCATTGCAAGATGCAAATGCATTATGGGGAATGCTATTGGAAAAGTTCTATTCATCTCCTTCTAGTTATTTCCTGAGCCGATGTAAATATGACCACACAATGACCTTGCAACTCACATCAATGAAATGATGTGTGAATCAAATATATTACCATCAATCTAAGGCAGACTCACTATCGATTTATCTATTTCAATCTACTCTAAATCTCTCTCTGTGTCTCTGTCTCTTTCTTGGTCCCAGTCTCTCACTATATATATACATATATATATATATATATATATATATATGGACATTGCAAATATAAATATATTTATATATATATATATATATATATATATATGTATGAACATTGCAAATATATATATATATATATATATTATCTGAGAATTGCGGTAATTGTGAAATAAGAGTTATGTGTTGGTTTCCAGTTCTTTTAAACAGTGTTTCGTGACCACCTGTTACCGATGTTCACTATTTCGATGCATTTCTCGGCATGGATGTAATATCTTTGAAATGAGGTAAATTATTTTAGTCAAATATTTACATTGAATGTTTCTGTTTCAAGCGTTCTATACTTTTCTCATACGATGAATATGGATATAATGATATCTCTCTCTCTCTCTCTCTCTCTCTCGCTCTCTCTCTCTCTCTCTATATATATATATATATATATTGACCAAAAGATTTTAAAGGGGCAATAATATGACTTGCATTTCATTACTCAGAATTTCACATGATTATTAGTCACACAATCTTCATATATGTTTATTCCTACTAGTTCTGCTTTATAAACAACTCTGATCTAATTGCCATCTTATTTAATTGTTGTTTTTAAGGGAGGAGGTGAAAGCATTCAATGAAAGATTCTGAAAAAAACAAGAAAATTGTAAAAGCACATGATTTATGCAATTCGATGTAAGATAGTAAACAGTTATTGCAGGGACCACGATAGTTACGTATTCTTTCGTCAAGCCATTTAATGATAGATTTTTCATCATTGGGTACATCCAACTTCATTTTCTGATTTTTTAGTTTAAGAAATAAATGAAGTTTGTCTGATTTGAAGCTCGCTTTGAAATGATTTCCTTCATTTTTAACGATGAAACTTATCTCAGTATTGCCAAAATTGTTCTTAAAGAAAAGTCTTTTATCTTCCGTTTATTTTTTCAGGTAGTTACTTCAAAACATTATTTTATGACCGAGTCAGGTTTGGTTTCTTTGTTTAATGGCAAATAAATCTTTGTAAGTTATTTAATGCCAAAGTCGTTTTTCTGGAACAATAGGGGTACTAATTTACCAATAGCTAGAAAAATAAGGAGATCATACCTTTGCCAAGGGTATTTGTGTGAAGGTGAACGTAATAGGGCGACTGTTGTTCAGTCTAGCTTACTACGATTCCGCAGTCCAGCACTTTTTATACAACGAGGAACACCCAGACCGATACAGGAAAGTGGTTTTATATCTTATAGGACAATCAAACTTACAGTTTTACCATATTAAGAAAGATTAGGCGTACATTTTTCTATTTGTACTCGACTTTTTTGCATACGATCATTGGAGGATGTTGTCCCTTTGAGAGATCTTATAATATGATCAAATATAATGGAAACGTCCGTTACTTTTCTTCGTTTGCATTTTCCACAAGACAATACCATCGCTATAGAGAGTGGTTTATTTCTCTCCGGAAAGATTATCTTACACAAAATATGGCGGCGAAAAGTAAGGAAAGACTCAAAAGTAATGTTCACCTATGGACACCCGCACCTGAACACGCCAGTGTTAGCTTACCTGAGAAGACTTATAATCATCATCTCTAAACGAACACTGAATGCAGTCAAGAAAATCTACCACAAGGAGAGGGATAAGGACAGACGAGACAGAGACAGAGACAAAGAGAGACAGAGACAGAGAGAGTCAGAGAATTTTGTGATATCAGTGAGACAAATGATTTAGTATTTCAGTGGATTTTCGATATTTGTAGCAGCCAATCTTATGCGAATTTTGGACTCTTGTAAGATCCAAATTTTTGATCTTATAAGAATTTTGGGAGTTATATGTATACTTGCGCTAATATTTTTAGAAAAAAAAATTAAGAAAAGCATATTTGATTTATTTTTTCCGTATGAATGTAAAGAAAAATTCTTTTGTTACAGTTGTTTAATAATCCTTAGTATACATTTTGCCCATTGTGCCTTATTTTATTCCAATATGCAAACAAGAATAATTGTTTAAATTCATGTCAATTTTTTTTATCAAAAGCACGAACACATATCTAGCTAGCTAGCTAGCGAGATAGATAAGCAAAACATTTATATATTGCCATTGTATTGAAGATTTCCTTTTGCTTATTTGACATAGATTTTAACAACTTATATATGCTAAAAATGACTGTGTGTTTATGTGTGTGTGACACACACACACACACACACACACACACACACACACACACACATATATATATATATATATATATATATATATATATTCATGATTACAGAAACATGTTTAAATAGAATATATCTGCAAATAATCTCAAAAACCCTACAAACACATGCATATATATATATATATATATATATATATATATATATATATATATATACAAACACACCCACATATATATATGCTTACAGACAAGTTCATGCAAACGGACCTGTATTTACATAAAACATGGAGGCACACACATACATATGTGTGTATGTGTGTGTGTACAAAAAACACACTTATATATATATAGATATATGTGTGTACATACATATACTGAAACAACTCAAACACACATACGTACACACGTTCCTACACACACACACACACACACACACACACACACACACACACGTGCAAGCACACACACAAATGTTTAAATGTGTGTCTGTTTTTATCTGTGTGTGTGTGTGTGTGAGGCTGTACATTGACGCCTCCAGACATGCAGACACATAAACACACAGACACACATGTATCTCTCTCTCTCTCTCTCTCTCTATATATATATATATATATACGAATGCAATCCTACATTCACGCACACTGGCGAACACATACACACACAAGCACAAGCAGGTATACATACATCTATTTATTTATCTATCTATCTATCTATCAATCTATATGTATGTATGTAGCTTTTTTTTATTATGCCCGAATTTATTTATGGACCATCAATTATTTTTATGATTGTTAAGCATTTTTTTTAAATTTATTCTTCGGCGCCACAATTATTTGCGGAAATATTCTATCCTCTCCATTGATGTCCTAGCTTTTCCATCATTCTGTAAATTACATCGACTGAATATATTTGGCAGGGTTTGTTCTAAAGTCACTTGTTCCCTAAAGACTTTGATGTGGCTCCAGGGAAGTTGTAAGCACAATTTTCAAATCAGTTTTCAAAGATTAAAAAAGAAATAGAATGAAACCAATAACGATATAAAAGTGAAAACGAAAAAAAAGAACAATGCCACTGACTGTTTAAGTTAAAATAATGAATTACTGCCCTTGAACAACATAGAGGCAAGGCTGGTCAGGATAGCATCAATCGCAATTCAAACCGCACAGCAATAATAATAGCAAATGATAAATTATTATTAAAAACAATGGTGCAAAGGAAAGAGAAAAAGGAGGGAAAAAGAACAAAAACGCGTTGAGAACAAAGTGAATGGGGGAAACAGATCCCAAATATAATTAGTAATGACAGCAGAGACAAATATAGCGATAATGCTTCAATGAATAATGAAAATAATAATGAAAGGCGAAGGCAAAACGATATGAAAAGTAATGATAACAACAGAATATAAAAATAAAATAAAATAAAGACAATTGTAAGAGGAACAGAAAAGGCCGTGGAAATGATAAGGACGTTATCATTAGCTGAGGATCAGAAAGAGAAATGGAAAAATGTCAATAATTATGGTGAAAACCATTCCAACAATAAACCTATTGAATCACAAGGGGAGATAACTGCATTCATGATATTAATTGTGGCAGCATTTGAAAAGTAAGAATCATGACGTTAATAAAACATATGAAAACTAAAAAAAAAAGCATTTCTATAACAAAATAAGCAAAAACAACATCATCATTAGCAAGAAACTGATAATAATAATATCAGTAATAATGAAAATAATAATAATAATAAAATCATAATTATTATTATTACTATTATTGTTATTGATATTTTTATTTTTTTTCCACTCTTTTCACTCAAGTATTGACTGTTGGCCATCACTGGAGTTGGTGTGACAGCAAGACTCCTCTATTATAAAGGACTCTTATTAAAAGTCTTCCCAGTTATAACAGTGCCGAGGTCTAAACGGTTTCAAATCTTTTTCGTACTTCAAGTTGACACAATCTATTTTCAGACTTGTTTAGGATCGGTTCAGAGGCTGCAACTATGACTGATATCCTTATCTCCATCATTATATTAATAATCACTTACAATTTAACACACACTCACATCATACACACTCACACACACAGCTAAACACGCACACACACTAATATATATATATATATATATATATATATATATATATATATATATATATATATATATATATATATATAATGTGTGTGCACTTTTTTCTTGTGTATGTTGATGTGAGACCAATTTCTTTGAAAAGGCAAGATGCGGATAATATTCTGCAATAACTATAATACGGATGCAGATTCCACAGATTATCGAGGACTGCTCGCAAATATATCTGCTCAAAACGAATGTCTGCTACAGAGCCTCAAACAGACAGCGAGAGGAATTGGCTACAACGAAAGCTCAGATAAAGCAGGTTTATATATGTGTACCGTCTCCACAATAGGAAATTTAATATATCTCACGAACAACATCTCATCTACTGGAAACGATATTAACACTCGCAAAGGTGTATATTGACCTACGGCCGGGTCGTAGGTCAATATACAACAGTATGATGTGTTTGATGAATAAAATATGAGTTTATATATAAAATATTTAGTTATATAAAGATGTAAAATAAAAATTTATGTTGTTTAGTTTAAAATCAATATTCGTGGGCAATTTAATACCTAAATAATCATTGTAGAAGAGCATTAGTAGAACTATTAAGCTTACATATATGGAGATAATTAGGTTCATGCCTTTACCAAAGGAAAATCTTCAGGGTTCGATGAATAAAATTACATGAATCATATATAGAAAACATTTATTGAATTTGATGAGATAATATATAAAAAAATATTATTTAGATATATAAATATATGATATACAAATTATGGTATGGTAGATATATAAAGATATAGTTAAATCAGTATATGAAAATATGAGTTCTACTCTAAATATTTAATGGGTTGTAGATATAAAATAAAAGTTCCTTTTAAAAATATGAGGGAGGTATGAAAATATATTGATTTCTAATATAGAAATAAAAAGAGTTCATCATCATCATCATCATGTCACGCTGCCAGCAGGGATCTCCCTAACCCTCTCTCGCCACTCGTCTATATCGTCTATCGCTCCCGGGAGATCCTCCAGACTAAATCCCATATCGGCACAGAGCTGCTGTATATATGTTCTAGTTGGTCATCCTACCTTGGCTCGTCCATGTGAAGGGATCTACAGGAGTATATCGATCATAAGCTCGTCATCATTTCCTTACAGTGACCAGCATGTTTGGTTCATCGAATTTCAATAGTTTTCGTGATGGGTAGTAGTTGTCCGTACAGTTTCTGCTTTGTCGAGTGTTGCCTCCAGGACTTGTTCAATACAGCTCGCAGCAAAGTATATAAAAATATCATTTGTCAGATATCTAAGAAACCTTTGAGTAAAAGGGGTCAATCCATAACTAAGTAATTATTTACTCAATCTCTCCAACACGGGTAGAATTTAACACAAGGCCATTTTTTATGCGGAGTAAAGATGTTTTTCAGAGTTTTTTATCTTCTGGTTGCTTTATCAAGCCTAAAGAACCCTTTCTGGTTTTTTTTTTTACTCTAAAGCATTAACTCGAAACGAAAAAACAGAGATCTCTTCCGATATTTGAACTAAGGTCACTTATTCCATATCCTCCAACGTTACACTAAAAACGCCCAAATACCTAAAAAAAAAAAGCCCGTGAAAAAGACAGAAAGTATGCTACTAATGTTTAAAATTAATGCCGCGTGGTAATCAGTCTGTTGATTTGTTTCAATTGAAGATTTAGTACTGAAAATATTTAGGATAAAAGTAAAATTACCAATCGCTTCTGCAGTTTAATTGTGGCATAATATCAAACAGCTAAATATTGGAATGTCTACTGAGGTGGTAGGATGAAGTAAATAATATGTTAATTTTCTATGTTAGGGCCATTAGCTTGAACGAATGAAAACTGTTGCAGTTCTTCGATTTTCCGGTGTTTTAATCACTCTGCCATTTACTATTGCAAAGATAATTCCTATTATTATTGTCTTTTTCCAGCAAAACGCACCCAGTTTATAACATTAATAAAGTCAAAATTATATGCATCAAACAGAAAGACATAATTAGCCTTTATCGGAACGACAGGACTTTAAGTAAAAATAAATAAGTAAATAAATAAAGAAAGAAAGAAAGAAAGAAAGAATTGAGTAAAAATTACAAGGAAAATGAGTAATGACACTAATTGATTGATATTTTGTTCAACGTGGTTTGATTTATCGCTCATTGTACTTTTAATGGGAATAACTCGGGTTAAATTATAAAAGTAATATTGAGTGCGTAATTGTTGGTTTCTTTCGTACATTTTCGATTGAAATGATCTTAAACTTTTTATTTGGCAAAAATATGTAAATATCATTTGACCAGCCATCACCGATAATTGTAGCCAGTGTCGTAGATTACACTATAAAATACAAATCTATGTTACTGGATACAATGTATTATTTCTTAATTGCTTATGTTTGAACATGATTAAAAATTGCCAATATTTCCTTTAAACTTATTTTTGTGTCCTCCATAATAAAATTTGGAAATATTTCCGGCCAGATTTCTATTATTCTGATTTCTATAAGGTCAGAACGAATCAGAATTTACATGTACTTATGAGAAAGTTCAACAAACATGAACAAAACTGTTTTAGAAGTGATGTGTCTTTCGAGTGTTGGGATTCTAATGTCTATCAATGTTTCCTATCAGTCTGCAAATATTGTATCCCGTCGAGTTTTTTTCAGTTTCATTACCTATCTTACAAAAGCAACGTTTAAAGAGCACGATATGTATCTTTCATTTATTTTAGGTATACTTAATAAGGAAATTAATACATCGGCACAATTAACCTCATGAAACAATATCATTAGTAGCGAAAAATATTGAATTCAGCATTAAATAACCCCAAAAGGTTGACATAAAAGAACAACAACCCAACTACTAGGGAATTAGCTGTCTAAATTTCTGATACGAAGTTTGGTGATTTTCATCATTAAGGTTTTTTGGACTACTGTCTTCATCGTTATTGTTAATTCCACAACGTTTCGGCCTATATGTCCTCCGGCCTTCTTCCGGTGTTTTTCAAACTCAGGAACCCTAAATGATAAAAAAAATTACCTGGGAATAAATCAATTTATACTGAGAGAGTAAGATGTACGTAATTCTCTCTCCAGCAAGAATCTACCTGAAAACTTTTTTCTTGTTCTCCTTTAGATATATTTTCTTATTTCCCTTGCGCAGATTTTAAGGGGCTATTCCCTCCCATAACTTTTAAGGGGATTATTCCCTCCCATAACTTTTCCTATTGTAAAAAAGAGTGTTTATTACTCTTTTTTAAAACACTTTTCTACTTCTCTCAACATGTACCTACTGTTGTAATCAGGTTATAAATTCTTGCTGAAGAAGGCCTGAGAATAGATCGACTGAAATTTTAAGAAAACAGCTGTTAAACTCTTATTTGTTCCCCTGTTTGTTTTGTTATAAACTTCAACTGTTGTAAATAACATTACTTTACAGTCTCCCCCAGTCCATTGTTGGTTGGTTGCTTTGTTTAATGGCATATAAACCTTCGTTGGTTATTTCATGCCAAAGCCATACTTCTCGAAGAACAGCAGTGATGCGATTAAACCCATAGCTTGGAGGTTAAGAGGGTTCTCACCTTTCCCAAGGATATTTGTCCGAAAGTGAACGTAATAGCGTGACTAGAATTTGAACTCGCATACTACGATTATGGAGTCCACATTTTGTTGTTGTTAGCATTGATGCAATGGTAATGTTGTGTACATACTGCTCACGAGTCCATATAATCGTTATTGAAATCATCTGGTAATGGTTACTGCCAAGATATTTATTCCTCTCAAACATCTGGGGTCTTTATTTAAGTTCGTAGATCTAAATCCAATTGGTTACATAGTTTTTCTCAGAATTCTTGATTATTCTATACATTTTGGATGAAAATTTTCGAAAGATTCTTATCAATTAAATGAAATAGAATAGAAACGTCATTTCAGTATCTTTAGTGCAAGCCGCCTTAAAATTACTTGATTTTTAGTCTGTTTTAACTGTTTCTTTTTTGGTATGAGTCGTGCTAGGAGGGATACATGAACGATATGAGAGATTCCCATAACGTGCTTTCCTAGTTCAGATAAATTCAAAACAGAAACATCTGGTAACTATCTCCATCAACTCGGTCTCCACAGATATTCAACTCATTAAAAATGTGGTCACATAGGTCTTACTTATTCTACGTTAAATTCAAAGGTAAGATACGATCGTCACGTGTGCTTGTGTGTGTGGGAGAGAGAGAGAGTGTGTGTGTGAGAGAGAGAGAGAGAGAGAGAGGGAGACACGAGTGATTAAAATTACTAAGTCTTATACATAAATCTTATCTGACTTTCGATCTGAATATTTCATTGCATACTTTTTGATGTATCTGATTAATATATTAATTTTACTAAGTGAGATAAATGTCTTGACAAAGATGAAGTTTATATAGCAAATTAGATATTTGCCCTGTAATATAAAACGTTCAACTTATTAGACCACGGAATAATCTCTATTTTCCCAAGTACACACAGACATACACTCACATATAGCCTATATACATATATGTGCATGTGTTTATACATTAATCACTCTCTCTCTCTCTCTCTCTCTCTCTCTCTCTCTCTCTCTCTCTCTCTCTCTCCTTCTTTCTTTCTTTCTTTCCATATCTATATATAAAAACGTGAGCCTATCATATGGTTCAGTGTCACATACGGGACATTCGTTAGGGGCCTTACCCCGCTGCAGATTTGCTATCGGCGTATTCTACAGCTCCAGTCGACTCTCATATATATATATATATATATATATATATATATATATAAATTCTTAGCAGAGCCAAAACATAATACCAAACGACTCTTGATATAAGCGAAATTCAAGAAGACACAGAGAGCAAGGTAAATGTTATATGGTTTTACCCACCATTTAATATGAACCTGAAACAGATCAAAATATTCCTTAAAATGGTCGTTAAGCATTTCACTTTGGTTGCTGGTTGGTTTTATAGCATAACATCCTTTGAATGTTATTTAACAACAAATCCATTTTTATGCAAATAGTTGTAATTCAAACAATGTAGCATTAATATACAGTTTGATTGTCAAAAACGCTTCTATTTCAAACTATTCAGTTTAGTCAAAAAGTTCTAACTCAGTTAATTCAGTTTAGTATAAGTACAGACTCTGTTTAAACACAGTTAAATGTTAAGACCGTTCTGTATTAAATAGTTCAGTTTAGTGTAAGTAGAATTTCAATGTCGAGACAGTTCCATTTCAAATAATTCCCTTTAGCATATGTACGCAGTTTAAATGTTAATACACAGCATAATTGTCAAAAATATTTCTATTTCAAGCTATTTAGTTTAGTCAAACAGTTCTAATTCAAATAATTCAGTTTACCATAAATATGCAGTTAGATTTCTTCAACCCATACATAGGGCCCTATCAGGTGCTACCATTCCGGGCCAGAATAGACCTCGGAAAAATGGCAATCAAGGGATACTCCACATTCCTCAAAGTTCAAGCATCACTGGAACCTCACCATCAGATCCTTCAGAGTCATATCTAGGACACTCGTAGAGGTGAAGTCGGTGTATTCTACTGCTCCATTAAATCTATCAACGTTCGAAACTCTGGATTTAAAAATTTCTCAATCTTTCATCTGTGCCTTGCCAAATGCCTTGAAAACTTCTACAAATAGAAGTGATGCTTTAAGGGTTTTTGCATGTCCACTTTCGAATATTCGATGGAGTCAAAATTTGTGATGTCGTGGATTGATTTCTCCAAAAGCCATTTTGGTTTAGCCAAAGAATTTTCTCAATTACAGGTTCAATGCGGTTGAGTAGCAGAGCGTTGTATATCTTGGCCGGTATAGAAGTAAGGTTCATACCTCGGTAGTTCTCGGCTAATCCGAGGTCACACTTACGGGTTGCAGTATCGGAGCAGTATGTCGTCAAATGTCCTTGTTTTCCATAGTTCTGGGACTATTTCATCAAGCCCTGCAGCTTTGCTATTTTTAATTTTTCTCAGTACCACAACGAGTTATTCTTACGTAAAGTGTCCCAGTTTGATATCAAATTGATTGATAAAGATTTTCGTGATAGATTGATCTGTAACTTTTAGTGATTATAATTAAATTTTACATGCATGTATAACGAAATTATAGAAACCTCATGTATGTTTTCTTTACTTTATATATGTATGTATATATACAAACCCATATATATATATATATACGTGTTCGTGTTCGTGTGTGTTTGCATATATGAGTGAGTGTGTTTATATGGTTAGAGAGAGTACTCTCCAATCAGAAAAGATAATGAAATCAACATTCACACACACACACAAAACTGCGTTTCATTTTATCGGTCGGGTCTGACTTCTATTGGACCAATAGACTATCCTTAGCTTTCCATGCCTTTGCTAATCGCGTGTCGATGGATTTATCTCTTGGAGAGACACTGCTTCCTAGGTAGGAGAACTTGGCAACTAGTTTCAGAACGCTACCGCCTAGTGTGGAAACGTCGCCTGTTTGATTAAAGCACATGTATTCCGTTTTGTGTGCATTGACATTGAGGCCAATGCCTGCGGTGGCTCCTTCCAAACTATGCAGTAGTGTTTCGGCTTGGGTGGGTGCATTTGCCAGAATCGCTATATCATTGGCGTAGTCGGCGACGGTAATTGTTTTTGCTTCTTTTCTTTGTCAGCTCGAAACCAATTTCTTTGATTTTATCAATTGATGTTCTAAGCACGTATTCTAGACAGATGATGAAGAGGTACTGGGCTAATGTGTCCCCTTGCAGTATTCCTGCTACAATGTCGAAGAAGTCAGTGGCTCCATCCGGTGAACGTACTTTCACTTTGTTGTTTCTATAGAGAATCATTATGGCTGCGACGGTCTCTTTTGGTACCCTGTATGCTAATAGAATTTGTTCTATCTTCCCTCTGGGAATGGAATCAAAGGCTTTGATAAAGTTGACAAATAGTATTGTCACCTGAAGGTTTTTTGCCCGTACGCCTTCAAGGATTCTACGGAGAGTCAATATTTGTGAGGTCGTTGATCTATTTTTCGGAGGCCATTTTGGTTATTCCTTAGAATGTTGTCAATTTTGGGTTCTATGCGGTTTCGTAGTAGAGCATTGTATATTTTGACTGATATAGATGTAAGAGTTATACCTCGGTAGTTTTTGGCTAATCCAAGGTCGCCCTTTAGGGAAAGGGAGGATGCATCCCTTCATCCATCTGTCCATCGGTTTTTGATTATAAACTGTGTTACAGTGTCGGAGCTGTATGTCGTCGAATTGTCTGATCTTCCATACTTCTGGGGGAATTTCATCAAGCCCTGCAGTATTGCTTACTAATAATTCTCGTGATTGGTTCATGTGTAACTTTCGGTGGGTCTCCCAGTAGATTTTTCAAAATGCTGTTTCCACAGTTTTATTCTTTCTTGTTAGTTGGAAGCTTTCAATTTAGCTTTAGTTGTGCTCTTCCTTCTTCTCACTTCATTTATCGATTGCCATGGTATCCTAGATTGTCTAACTTCCACTGAGTCTCTAATCTTATCTACCTGATTTTGTATGTATCTGTCTGTTCTTTAAGATATATGCTTGTTAATTCATTTTGTGCCTTTTTTAGTTTCGGGGCATTTATGTTTGTTGGGTTCTTCCTATTAAACTTGGAGGCAGTTTTCACGTCTGCACGTTTTTCTCTAACCACTAATGTCTCCCATGGAACTCTAGATTTAGTTCTAAGTTTTGTTGGTATGCATTTCTAGGTGTGCGTTGACGATATTCTCATATTTGTCATTCGGGGTACGTATTTCTGTCTTCTCCTGTAGTGCATCGAATGTCATCACATATTTAACGCTGTCTTCTCCTGAAGTGCTTCGAATGTTAACACATATTTAACGCTAATATCCCTGTTGCTAAGAATGACCTAGTCATAGTGTATGGTGGTCATTGTTCGTGTGGTGTTTCTTCGTAGGCTCAGTCGTATTTTTGCCGTGACAGTTCAATGATCAGAGGACACACACACGAAAGAGGCGTATGCCTCGCAATTTATGGCCCTATTTTTCCATTTCTTGTTTATAAAGACGTTGTCTCTTTGTGCTTTATTATTTCTGTGTGTATGTGTAGGTCCCCTTTTTGAAAATGTGTATTGAGGCATGTCAATCTATTTTCTATCGTGAAATCTGTTAGATGTATATTCCTGTTTGACGAGTTGTGTAGGCTGTCTTTGTGGTTTCCGTTTTTCTCGATTTGGGCAGTCATGTTGCTGCCAATGACGGCAACGTGATGTTTCGGAATACTACGTACTAGAGAGGGTAGCTCATCGTAGAAGGTGATGAGTTAGGGTCGAAGAAACCCGCTTTCTTTTTCGTATTATTACCAATAGATCTTTATGTCATCTCTTAACGCCAAAATGTTTCATCGGATGATTTTCAAATTCCTTTATTTGAATATATATATATATATATATATATATATATATATCACTAAATATGGGTAAATTTTTGTAGTACATTGGACCATCTAGGTTTGGTAGGGTGCCTTTTTTAGAACGAAACACACAAGGCCGGCAAGTCAGGATGTTCTACAGCATGTTCATACACGTTTCTTCTGCTATCATCCTATCCACTCAGTGTGGCTACTTTCAAACAAACTTTCAACACTATAAACAGATCAACTCTGTCCGTTCAGTTAAAGTTATGAACACTTAGACACAGTTCATAACTTTAACGGAACTGGTGTGCCCTTATTACGCAAGAGTAAACATTATATATATATATATATATATATAATAAAACACGCACATATTCATTGATTAATCTTGGACCTTCTCCATTTGACAAGAAGAAATACATAAAGAATCCCTCTAACTGAGTCTATAGAGTGACGACAAATCCAACAAAGTCTGGTGGTATTGTCAATTACTGCTGGGGCGCTCTGGACCGTTCATGTCTGAGCCCAGAATCATCATCTGAAAAAAACTTTCCTGGAAGCAATGCTGCTGTACAAACATTTGTCACAGTGTGATACCTGTACACACACACACACACACACACACACACACACACACACACACACACACACACACGTAGTGTAATGATTATCCTCGTAGGCAAGTTCAAATCCTGGACGAGAGTGATTGTATTTCTCGTAGCGCTAATACCCTTGGGAAAGGTAGGAATCCAATTGTTCTCCCTTCAGCTATGGTTAAATAGTAGGACAGACTGCTTTCTTCAGCCTTGGTAGGCAATTAGTCAAGAAGAAGGAAAACTCTGAATTCAAACCTGTTAAACTCCGCTTAAAAATTGACCTTGTGTCATATCCTGCCTTAGGGGAGGTGTTGATATATATATATATATATATATATATAATGAAACACCCACATATATGTTTATATACATACATAAATGTATTGAAACATTATATATATATATATATATATATATATATATATATATGGTATAATTGGATAGAAAACTCAACTGACTCTCAAATTATTATAAATTTTTTTCGACAGGCCGCAGGCGCAGTCTGCCTTCTCACATAGCTTTAACAAATTGGAAAGAGAGGCCCACAAATAATACTCATTAAAAAAAAGCATGGCCGATAAACGATCTGTTAATAGGTGGTCGAACTTCAAAGGGAACCGGGTTAGACATTGTCAACATCTCAATATCTTCAATTTTACTCTTGGTGTCGTACTTCAAATATTCTCTTTTATTTTTTTTCATTTGGTCGCTAGTATATTTTCCTATTTGACCTGATCTATTTAAGAAAATATATGTCTATTTATTCTTTCTTCTTTTCATATCTCAATTAGGGATGCCATTAATATTATATTTCTTATTTCAGACTAATAATTCTTTAAAAGGAGTACTTCTTTTTTTCAGTTGGTCGCTAGTATATTTTCCTATTTGACCTTATCTATTTTAAGAAAATATCTGTCTTTTTTTTCTTCCTTTTTTTATATCTCAATTAAGAAGGCCATGAAATACTATATTTCTAATTCCACTCTATCAATTCGTTAAAATGGGTACTTCTTTTTTTTTCAATTGGTCGCTAGTATATTCTTCAATTAATCGTTATTTATTTTAAGAAAATATCTGTCTATTTATTCTTTTCTTTTTTTTTCTATATCTCAATTAGGCAACCCATGAAGTACTATACTTCAAATTCTAAATTATTTATTCATTAAAAAGCGTACTTCTTTTCTTTTATTGGTCAGTAGTATATTTTTCTATTTGACCAGATGTATTTTTAGAAAATATCAATCTATTTATTCTTTTCTTTTGTTTCATATCTCAATTAGGGAGCCCATGAAGTACTATACTTCACATTTTACACTATTTATTCATTAAAAGGGTAACTTCAAGGGTTATTTATCCTATCATCTCTATCTCCTTCATTATCTCTTTAATTTTTGTATTGCTGTTTTAATATTTTATTATTTAACACTGACTATACCCCCTCCCCGACATCTCGGTGTAGTAGCAATTGAAAAGGGAGCCTTCTGGTCCCCCCCGACTACTGTCGCCAACTTTACTTTACTTATACTCGATTTAACTAATATTATATTCAATTGTTAATCTCAAAATAAATTGCGACTTACCGATGCTTTTATCAGAGAAGCCCCATGCTTTTAAGTCAATTATTATTCATATTAACATTATGGCCATTATTGTTCTAGTTATTATTATTGTAATTGTTACTCTATTCTTGTCCGTATCTACTTTTAAATTTGATATTCTGACCATTATTCACCCATAATGGCATCACAACTTTCATTTTCTTATTATTCCTTTCCATGATTCTATTCATAACAATTTTCTTATTAGTTTAAATTTATTTTCATGTAGGCATTGGAAAATCAATTCATCTAGCTTATCCCTGGCTAGTGACCTTGTATTTAATTATACGAATTTTTCATCTTGGCAAAGGTTACACCAACTATTAAAGCTTTCCGCCGTCAAAATTAAAAAAAAAAAAACTACTTTATTTGTGGAATTAGTTGACGCTCTTTTAACCTCCAAAGCCAACTCGATTGGGTTATTTGATTTCTTAGTTGCGGAATATTGAAGGAATGTCTTTCGTTATAGAATATCTGTTTCCGTTTCTCGCGGGGATTACGATGTATACCTACTTTTCTTTATTAATTTCTATGGGGGGAAATGTTTATTTGGTATACGACATTTAATTACACCTTCCACCCATAGGACATTCATCTTTGTTCCTACAATTATACTGTACTATATTTGTCCTCATATAATCCATGTGGGATTTATATATTAATTTTTTGTTATGGTCATACATAATTTTGAAAATATTATTTGTTCAGGAGTAACACATTTTTAAAGTGTTCCTATTGATTTTTTTGCTGAACTGGATGTCTTTGTGGAAGTGTGAAATCAATTAAATTGAGGAAGTACCTTATATATATATATATATATATATATATATATATATATATATTATATATATATATATATATTATATATATATATATATATATATATATAAGGTACTTCCTTCTGATATGGTTGCATGTAAATCACATATGCATGTATGTATTTAACACAGATGTATATGTACAAATATTAATATATTTTCAGAGCGATGGAAGTGTCCGTAGTGTAATTGTTATCGTCGTACGAAATGGACACGGCGATACGCGTTCAAATCCTGGACTAGGCTAATTGCATTTTGCATAGCACTAATACCCTTGGGAAAGGTATGAATCATATTATTCTCCTCCAGCTATGTGTAAATAGTAGGACAGACTAGGTTCTTCAGCCTTGGTGAGGCAAGTAGACTAAGAGAAGGAAAACTCTGAATTCAAACCTGTTAAACTACGCTTATTGTTTTGGTTTGGTTTGTTTTTTCATGATTTATCAACTTTCTTGGATTATGTAATGCTAACGCTACCTATTTAGAAAAAGAGGAGTGCTCCTATTAAACTCCTGGAAGGCTGGAAGACATTATGTTCAATCTTTTTTCATACACACACACACACACTCACACGCATATATATATATATATATATATATATATATATATATATATATATATATCTGAAGTGAAAATTCTATTAGAATATTGATTTTCTGATGTTAGAATATGGAAAGGAATAAGGAACTTTTTTCTCTATCAAATGGTTTTTTTTACCACCATCCAATCGATCTATTCAAACATTGTATGGATTATGTTCTTCAGTGATGTATTTCTCTCCTTTTTGTTGACCAGTCATCATTTCTGTTTTTTTTTTTCTCTCCGAAAAGCGTCCGGTAACCGCCATAATCCAAACATTCAGCTTATAGATGTGACTATACCAACAGAGAAGTTTGCTCATGCAAGTGGGCCTGACACGAGTTAAAACTAACTTTTTTTAAAACTCACATTGACCTTTTTTTTCGGAATGTCAGAAGCCAATGTTTTCCACGAACAAAAAAAGATATTGAATGAAACATTTGACACCACTGTATCTAGTGACCTCTAATTAAATGAAAATTTGCCCGTGTACGTAAAGACTTGATGGATACTGTATACACAGATTCAACGAGTGAGAAGAAGAGAGAGAAACGTGACCCAATTTTAGCGTGTTTAGGGTGATTTTATGGAGAAGACAATATATTACGTCAATGCAATAACGCAGAGAAAAGGGGAAAATTTGGAAGAAAAAAAAGATGGATAGTGATCTGAAGGAATTTCAGAAAAAAAGTAATTATACGAATTATATTGGAAAAGTTTAAAAATCCCTAAAATGAGCTGTACTGCGTAAAGTTTTCGATGGAGTTGCAATCAGCACAAAAATGATTATCGCGGAATATTTGCAGAAATATGTAAGACAGAGAAATGAATTATGAAAAAAAAATAAAGGGTTGAAAAGAAAGTAAATGAATGTAGAAGAAAAGCAAGAATATAATTTTAAAAAGTAGAAAGAAAAAAAAAAAGATGTGAAAAATGAAGAAGAGAGAAAGAAGACAAAAAAGAAATAAAACTCATTTAACAGTCGAATGGGAAATATTTGCAGATGTACGAAATTGATGACAGAAAGAAGAGGAGGAAAATCTGCATATCGGAGAACGTAAAAAAAATGGAGGTCAGGATGGACAGTAGGAAGAAAAAGAAAGAAATAACAAAAGATAAAAAACCAAGAGGATGAAATTGGACATTGAATAATTTGTGAAGATAACGACGATGACGAAGAAGAAGAAGAAGAAGAAGAAGAAGAAGAAGAAGAAGAAGAAGAAGAAGAAGAAGAAGAAGAAGAAGAAGAAGGAGGAGGAGGAGGAAAAAGAGAAGGAGAAGGAGAAGGAAGGAATGATTTGAAAGCGACGAGAAAAGAAAATGTCAATTGAAGAAGAAGAAGAAGAAGAAGAAGAAGAAGAAAAAAGAAAAAGAAGAAGAAGAAGAAGAAGAAGAAGAAGAAGAAGAAGAAGAAGAAGAAGAAGAAGAAGAAGAAGAAGAAGATGAAGAAGTGGAGGAACATTTGAAAGACAAGAAAAAGTCATTTGAAGAAGATGTAGAAGATGGTGTTGATGAGGTCATGACGAGAAAGGAAAAGGTGAATTATAGAAGAAGAAGAAGAAGAAGAAGAAGAAGAAGAAGAAGAAGAAGAAGAAGAAGAAGAAGAAGAAGAAGAAGAAGAAGAAGAAGAAGAAGAAGAAGAAGGCATAATTATCAAACCAATGAACATAAAGAGCATTATGAGAGAAAAATAAACAAACGAAAAAGAAAACCTTTGAATTTAATATAGAAATCTGAGAAAAATACGATGAAGAAGAGAAAGGATTGAAAGTCGAAATGTATTAGAAGATATGAAATGAAATTAAGAATGTTTCTTTAAAAAGAAAAGATAATTACAAAAAAAAAAGGAATAATAAAACGCGAGAATTTAGAATGAAAACAAAAACAAGAAAAGAAAAATTAAAAATGGGAAAATTTGAAAACTCACTCGAACTATATTAAGAGACAGAAGAACCAATTCATAAATTGGCAAATTTTCTTCAAAAAATGTTTTCTTATTCATAGGTTTATAAAAGTGATTCCAAGCAACATGTTCGATTTTATCTAGTTTCGACTCTATCGAAAATAACAAAAGCAAAACATATTCGTTTATTAATACATACCTTCTTATTGTATGAATCGTACATGTAAACAGAAAAAAAAATAACTTGAAATATTCACAAATTCAGATTATTTTTTGGCAATCGAAATTTCCCAGATTTATATGTGAATTTTTTTAACTTTCATTATTTGCATATTATACTCAGGGTTATAGTTTAAATTGTTCTTCCTATTCTTCGATATAAAAAATAAACCGAACATAACAAATATAAAAAGAGGATAATCAACGAACATTAAATCGTATGTGTGGGCAAATTTTCCTAGCAGAAAACCGGTTTTATGGAACTGTTTATTTGGTTTTTAGTTTTAAAAAATGATTTAAGATTAAAAAGTGCCGGGAAATTTGAGCAAAACTTTATGAAACAGATGGAACTCAACTATAAGCGGCTAGTTCAATGATAGATATGCAAAAATGTTATGGTAAACATTTATTTTCAAGAATGTTCGAGTATCGTAAAGGGAATTTTACCGGAGAAAAATCATCGAGCATCTCATTGAGATCTGCCTTAAACTACATTAGAAACACACGGATTCACTTAAACACTCACATACGCTCATACGCTCACGTACACATAAACACCTACCTATATATATATATATATATATATATATATATATATATATATATAAATGTGCATATATATAAATCTATATGCATACATATACATGTGTGTGTATTCATATATTTGTGTGCATATATATACAAATACTTGTTTGTATATATATATATATATATATATATATATATATATATGTGTGTGTGTGTGTGTGTGTGTGTGCATGTTTAAGTACATACACATATACGCAAGTACACACACATTATATATATATATATATATATATATATATATATATATATATTACTGTAAGCCTTGTGGAGTAAAATATTCTTTATAATGTGTGAGACAAAAAGTTTAAATTGCTTGATGTTCTTATTACGTAGAGCCGATTTAAGAGCTAAAAATTGTTTTATTTTATTTTCTTGTTTATCATGAGAGTGTGTGTAAATAGGCTAATGGACGAGACGGTGGGAATCAAAAAGTAAATAAGATTTTGGGAAAACAAAAAAAAACGCCATTCTTTTTCATTGCAACTTCCGTTCCTTTATTCTTACTTCTTTCTTACTTCAAATATATATATATATATATATATATATATATATATGTGTGTGTGTGTGTGTGTGTGTGTGTGTGTGTGTGTGGGTATGTGTGTAATGTTATGAGGAGATATCAATTACGAAGAAGATATATGCAACAAAAAGATTAACAATTTAGTTTTTTTGTCAGGTGCTTACCTCATTCAGGAGACCTTTCTGGCTGCGAGATCGTTTTCCAAAGACGCAATTATTCATTTGTATTTATTGCAGATGTCTTAAAGAAGAATACAAAGTGAAGATTAGCCAGACTGCCCTTTCCAACAATTGGGTTCCAGGACATTTTATTAGATTTCCCGTTGTGTCCAATCTTAAAAATGACTAAACTATAAAATATTTTACAGAACTTTATTTGCAGGTCAGCATTGTGACAACTGCTGTCTTCAAAGCTACAAAGAAGTTTAACATAGGTTTAATGTAAGTTAATAAAAGACTGATTCAATTCATTTGTTTTTCTTTTCATATTGTATATATAAATTTACCCAAATAAACCGCTGGGAGCAGGAAACAAATGATATTGTTACCTGGTGAATTACAGCAGGTTTTTGATTTAGTTTCTATTCCTGTAGACCGGTTGCCGCACGAAATCTTTAAAAATTCAGTCTGACATACTATTTATCCATAACTTTCTGTTGAGATAAGATCGATTCTGGCCGTTTCTAAAGACATCAGCTTGAGCAGAAACCCGAACATTATTCAGGACTGGAGCTAGTTATGCCAACACCAGACTCAATGACGATCACAATGACGCCAACAAGATATGGATGTCACTAGCTCACTGGGTGAGTTAGTGGCAGACCATATGCGGTATACTTTGGAGAGTGCTCAATATCTCTGATAGAGTTATTATACAATATAATAATAAGTAAATATATATTAGTTTTATATATATTTGATAGCATGGATGTTTATCTAGGACCACACAATACATATAACCAACATATGAATGGTAGTATTTCACAATACACGATAGTAAATAACATTATACTATGTCTCTTTACACCATGGTTTTCCCACCTGACCCATAATTCAAACGTTTTAAACCCAGTATCTACTTCGTCTATTATACCTACATGTTAACTAAAAAATGTATTTTCTTCATAATGTAATCAGGATAAAAACATTGTCCCTTATCAAAAATCATCAACATACACAATAAAAAAAAATTATTTGCCAAATCCCCAAACGTCTCTCGACTTCCGCGACCTCTTAGTTCACATTGCTATACAACCTCAGATTTGCCACGTGACACATGTATCATCACACACACACACACACACACACACACACACACACACACACACTAACAATCACATATACATAAATATATATAAACTTTTATAGCTATTTAATTATATATATATAAACATCAAATCACGCAGATAGCCCGTTGTTCATTGAATCGCTCTCGACATGCGTCCCTATCATCCATCGCCTCTGATAAGTGTTCTAGACTGCATCCACTGTCCACACACACAGAGCTTTTGTGGTCATCTTACACTTGTTCATGTGACAGTATTGAAAACGGAACGTCATGTGTTCTTACCTCTTCAGCTGTGTCATGTTCATCTTCCTTGGATGGTCTTTGAGATGGAAATTAAATGGTCGTAAAGCTGCTAGTTTTAGTGTGTTGCCGCCAGGACTTGTTCAAGAAAGCTCGTGTCATTCTTCCGTCATATACACGCCGATATGCACGTGTATGTACACATAGACATATAAACAGACAAAGGGATTAAATTATGTGTCTTTAATAGTAATTTACAAAGCTCTTTGCTTCGACGTGGCACTAGGCCGAATGAATGGGGCACCCAATGAGACTTGAACTCACTCGTGTAGGTTTGCTAGTCCAGCTTGCTAACCGTTACACCACCAGAGGTGCCCATTATGTGTCTTTAATAATAAGTCTAGTTTTCTTGAGCTGAACTCCAGTATATGAGAAAGATGATTTTCGCTATGGGCCAAGTATTTCCTTTTTATCATTCTTCTTAGTTCTTTTAACATTCAACTTATATGTATTACATAACAGACTAGATATATCTATTATTGATAGTGTAGCAATGGGGTACAAGGACAAGATGTGTTGCCGTTTACAATCTGAAGCAATTTTTTTTTGTTGGTTTAACTTCTTGCATAAGAAGTCCCGTAAAAGAATTAGATGAAAGAAGATAGTAACAGATAGGAGACGCAGACATATTTTTATATTTTTCCTTTATTTCTAGGTTCAACAACCACTTAATAGGTGAAGAAATTCTCCCTGAATAAAATTGAAATGGTTGAATCCCCCAGTCAAGGTGTTAAAAATGCGTTAGTAGATTCGTGGGTATATATGTGTCCTTATTCGGTATTTAAAGCTTTAACGATGTGTTAGTCGCTTTGGGGAGTTTGTCCAAGTCCAGTGTTTTAGTTAGCAGTGCAAGATATTCATTTTGATAGGTTTTATATTATGGCATACTGTTAACCGAGACGGCTGCTACCAGTAAAAGGTTAGCTAACGTGGCGCTTTAGAGCGGCCACGTGGACTTACACTTGCAGCAAGGGAGATTTAGATGTTGTCACTCCGCCAGTCACGGCTGAAAAAGAATCAGATTTCTCCTTTTGTCGGGATGGTCCCTTTTCTTTGTACATGCGTCACCCCTATTTCTGTTAGAGGCCTTTGGGAGTTTCTGCATATTTTAATAATTATTTTAATTCAATAATTTTTTAAATTTATTTATTCCCTACATAACCTTTAACTTATGTTCTTAATCTTTTAATGCGTATTAAAACAAGGCAACTTTAATCAGAATAAATGAAATACATTGGGCCCAAGGTCAATTTGACATCATCACATATTTCATCAGATTTTATTCAGGGGACTAAAATCATTCTAGAAATTATATATATATATATGGTAAGAAGAAGTGGGGAAATGAAAAAATTCAAGACAATGAGTTTAGTAATTATATTTCATTCTTTATTTAGGTGAGAACTTCTTCAGATTATATATATATATATATATATGTATGTATATATATATATATATATATATATATATATATATAAGTATTAATCGGTCCAGTTAAACCGGAGTTGGGAGGAATTCTAAAGAAATCCTGTTCATTTTTTTTCGTGTTTTTTTATTTTATCAAAAAAAAAAACATAACAAGATGGAAATTAATTTATAATCCTAATGTGTCTGGTTTTATTTTATCTTAAAGAAATATATATATATATATATATATATATATATATATTGTCACGTGATGGCTCACGGAGACGAGGAGGTGGGAATGATACCCCCCACCGTTGAACTAAAATTATCTAGCAGTCAAAAAGTGACCGTTAGGAGAGAAAAGGGTCACACAGATGTTCGCACTTAAGTGACCTTGGGTCGCCGGACATCGGAAGGGGAAAGAAAAAAATGAAGCCAAATGATTGGTGGGGGGACCCCAAACGGAAGTGGGGTTCCCTTCCCCTCAACGGAAGTAAATACAAAAAAAGGCAGTTTTTGGGCAACGCTCGTGGCAGACGGACGATAGCCATTTTACTCCGGGCTAAAGACAAAAAGACTGAGACACGAGGGACTCCAAAATCCTCCAAGCCAGCATTAAAAACAGTACCAAGTCTACTAGCCCGTGAAAGAAGAGAAATTCTCCAGTGGAACCCCGTCAAAAAGATAAGATAAGTAACTTTGGGACATTTTTCCGTTACACCCAAATTTTGTTTACCTCTCTCTCTCAATTTGAAAAAGGATAAAAGCCAAGAAAAGACATTCATATTCATGGACTATCCTATTATATATCTTTGACATTTTGAACATATATATGTATATAACCGTAGTAAAGAACCTATGTATTTTCATTTTACCATGTGGTCTATGTTATTATTCCATGCTTTCCTTTCAGCTTCTATTCGCCTTACATTATCTTGCTTAGAACTGTCCTATTAATCCCTAAAGTATCACACAGGAAACCGGAGTTGCCGACGGTAGCAATATTAATATTATTACAACTCAGACCTATAGGCCCGTATTCTTCTATTATCGGAAGGGGAAGAAGTTTAGCGGCCTGGTGGGTGTGTGATAGTGTGAAATTTTGGACCCCTTTGCCAGCGGTGGCCAGTCTGGCCCTAAATTATTCCCTCACGTAATATGCCAGTTCTTATCTGCCTGAGAAAAGAACTCTGAACAGGACTTATTTCTGTAGGGGATCAAGTGCCAACCTGCCCCGTCTTCACACGTGCGAAAATAAAGTCCCGTTTAGGGATTTTAATCAATTTGCCGTCACAGACCTAAAATGGGGGCTCGTCCGGGAATATTTTAGTTAATTTCCCCGTCCCAGACCTAAAATGGGGGCTCACGTCCGGGATTTATTATTATAAATAATATTTATTGCTTGTAGTCGTGTGACAATTCCTGCCGTTTAAATCTACCCTGGGAGACCGTGAAAGAAAAAAAGGAATATTGTTGAAACAGTCAAATTACTTGTTGATATAACTGTTTGGAAAAATTAAAGAAAAAATGGACAAAATAGAGAACTTTTTAAAAGAACCCTCCATGGAAAAGTTGGAGAGGCTGAGAAAAAGCGAGATAATAAAAATTGGCGAGAAGCTTGAATTAAATGTTGAAAATTCTATGAGGAAACATGAACTCGTAAGAGAAATAGCAAGACACATGGTCGACGAAAATGTTTTCGAGGAAGCAGTATTGGAAGAGCTACCAACGGAAATGATAAGAATGACTCCAGAAGAAATTGAACTGGAGAAAATTAAAATACAAGCACAAATGGAACTACAGAGAAATAAAATGGAACTGGAGAAAATAAAAATTCAGCAAGAAACAAGGCTGCGAGAAGTCGACTTGGCAATAAGAGGACGCAAAGAAAGCCATGACAGTTTCGAAGTAACGAAGCAAGCGAGGCTAGTCCCAAAATTTGAAGAAGCCAACGTGGACGGATACTTCGCACATTTTGAGCGAACTGCATTAAATCTTGGATGGCCGAAAGAATGCTGGTCGATGCTACTCCAAACTGTGCTGACAGGAAAAGCACAGAGAGAATATGCAACTCTGCCGACAGAAAATTGCGCCGACTATGATTTGGTGAAAGCAGCGGTTCTTAAAAGCTTCGAATTGGTCCCAGAAGCTTATAGACAGAAATTCAGAACACAGAGAAAAACTGAAAACCAGTCTTATGTGGAATTTCTGCGGGAAAAAGAGAACGCGCTGGATAAGTGGTGTGACTCTAAGAGGATAGACGGAGATGCTGAGAAACTCCGGCAGCTAATATTAGCTGAAGAATTCTTAAACTGTGTGCCAGAAGAAGTCAGGGTTCACCTAAGTGAAAGAAAAACTGACGTGACCTATGAAATGGCCGCACTAGCAGACGAATACATCCTCACACACCGAAAAACGAAGGAAAAAACGTTCACGGGAAACAGAGTGAAATTCAAAGCTGAGTTAAGCCCTGAAGGAAGACCCAAGGAAGAAAATAGAAGGACCTTCCAAAGTAGCAGCAGAACAGTGGTCTGCTACAAATGCGGAAAGGCTGGTCACATAGCCATAAGGTGTCAGCTTGGAAAAGGTCCTGATAGAAACCAGACCCAGCCGAGAAAACCTCAAGGAGCTGTAACAACACCTAGAGGGAACCAATCCTATCGACCCTGGACGAAAAAAGGGATGATAAGAGGCCCACACGGAGGACCAGTGGAAGTCTCAATTTTACGAGATACCGGAGCATCTCAGTCGTTACTTCTGCGAAGTAAATTACCTAAAAGGGTAATAGAAGCAACACGTGAGACTGTGATGATAGAGGGTATCGGCGGAAAGAGGGTAAAAATACCGCTGTGTAAAATAACCCTAATGTCCCAGTGGAAAAACGGACCAATTCGAGTTGGGGTGGTAGATAAACTACCTATGAAAGGAATTTCCCTCATACTGGGAAATGAAGTAAAAACTAAAAAGTGTCACCCGAAAAAGATGGCGAAAATAAGCGCCATAAATGAAGAAAGAAAGATGGCGAGAACGAACGCCCAGCATGGAGACAAGATGGCGGCTGAGCCACGTGGGCGGCACAAACGACATAGTCGCTCGAAAAGTGAGAAGGTGGAAAGAAAAGAAGTGAACCTTCCACACCTCAATAAACGGAAAGAGAAAAGGGCCAGTCGTCAGAGAAAAGATGAAGGTCCAACGAGTATTAGGAATAAATTCCCTAATACTTATCGAGAGGATAAGAGGAAAATAAGAGGACCCTCACAAGTGGCTAAGAAGGAAGAATTTGAAAAGGGCGACGAAGTCCTGCTACTATCATCGAATAAAGGACCCCACGGTGGTGGACGATATATAGGTCCTTATGTAGTAACACGGAGGGTAGACAAGAGGACATATAGAATTGATACCCACGAGGGAAAGAAGAATACACAAGTGTGTCACGCAAACAAATTGAAGAGATATGTCCGTCAAGAAGGCCAACCTCGAAAAATTGAGAACTCAGCAATGCCGAATAAATTCGAGGAAAAATTAGGCCAATTGTCTGTTTCAGAAAGAGAGGGCTTAGAAAAATTAATAAAAAAGTACCCAAGTTTATTTCTCTAACGCCCCACGAAAATGTAGTAGCAGAATATTCCCTCATAGTTGTTGAGAGAAAGAAAGAGAGAGAGAGAGAAACTAAAGAAAATGAGGAATTCTCGTCCCCAATGTTGAAATATGAGATGGACGAGAAAGCTGTGCGTCAACAAGTGACGGAGAGGGGAAAGAGAGAAAAGAAAAGGAAGTTTTCTCCCCAAAACTTGACAATTAAAATTATAAAGTCGTCAAAAGTGACGAAGAAAGAAAGAAGGACTTACCTCCCCAGGTTTGAAATATGATACGGCCAAAAGCCGAGAGAGAAAAAGAAAGAAAGGAAAACAAGATTCAAGAAAAAGAAAAGGGAGAGAGAGAGAGAAAGAAAGAGAAGAGAAATTGTTTTCCCCTATAGTGAAAATTAGGAAGGACGAAAAAAGGAAAAGGAAAGAATTCGTCAAAGCGTGAAGAAGAAAGGGGATGAAAGAAAAGTAAAGTGAGAAAAAAAAAGGTGAAAGAAAAGGAGAAAGAACAGTGAATTGAATTGCCTTTTTTTCTATGGTATTTCTATTCATCTCCCTTTCTTCTCTTAAGCGGGGAGGTGTCACGTGATGGCTCACGGAGACGAGGAGGTGGGAATGATACCCCCCCCCCGTTGAACTAAAATTATCTAGCAGTCAAAAAGTGACCGTTAGGAGAGAAAAGGGTCACACAGATGTTCGCACTTAAGTGACCTTGGGTCGCCGGACATCGGAAGGGGAAAGAAAAAAATGAAGCCAAATGATTGGTGGGGGGACCCCAAACGGAAGTGGGGTTCCCTTCCCCTCAACGGAAGTAAATACAAAAAAAGGCAGTTTTTGGGCAACGCTCGTGGCAGACGGACGATAGCCATTTTACTCCGGGCTAAAGACAAAAAGACTGAGACACGAGGGACTCCAAAATCCCCCAAGCCAGCATTAAAAACAGTACCAAGTCTACTAGCCCGTGAAAGAAGAGAAATTCTCCAGTGGAACCCCGTCA
>OY757919.1:21589925-21599925 GCA_963585895.1 Sepioteuthis lessoniana
CTTTTCAAACATCGCTAACACAAATTAATCAATAATGGCAGGCTAAACCGTCTACTGATGATTATTTTAAAAACTACTTCGGAAAAAACAATCGTAACTAAAACGGAAACATTAACTATATTTCAGAACACAAAATCTCCGCCTTCAATTACTTCCAAAATACACTGCAAGCCAAAAGCATTTTTATCTACAATAAATACACAACAGAATGCTAAACAACAATATAAACAGGATTTATAATAATAATGAATATGGGTAGATAATGGTAGTGGTTGATTGGATGGTTCAGTTTGATGGAATATTAATTTTTGTAGGTTATTTAATGACAGATCCATTTTATACAAAGAACCAGTTCTAATTCAAACAATTCAGTTTAGCATGAGTACACAGTTTAATTGTCAAAAACGTTTCTATTTCAAGCTATTCAGTTTAGTCAAACAGATCTAATTCAACCAATTCAGTTTAGTATAAGTATACATTTTCTTAACACACAATTAAAAGTCAAAACTGTTCTATATTAAACAGTTCAGTTTAGTGTAAGCACAATTTCAATGTCAAAAACTGTTTCCTTTCAAACAATTCAGTTTAGCATAAGTACGAAGTTTAAATGTAAGTACACAATTTAATTGTCAAAACATTTCTATTTCAAGCTATTCAGCTTAGTCAAACATTTCTAATTCAAACAATTCATTTTGGTATAAGTATGCAGTTTAGTTCTATTTAACCCATCGATAGGGCTCTATCAGCTACTACCACTCCGAGACAGAGTGGACCTGGAAGCAATCGCAATGAAAAGGTGATCCGCATTCCCTAAAGTCCCAGTATTACTGGAACCTGACCATGAGACTATTTAGTGTCATTCCCAGGACACTCGTTGGGGTGGGTCTTCTCATCTTCAGAGGTGCAGCCGGTATATTCTACCGTCCCAGCCAACTGGGCAAGATAATGATGGTTACGATAATGTTAAGGAAGAAAATGATTATGGTTCTGATGGTGATCGCAGTAGTGATAACAGAAATAATTAAACAAATTATAATGATGATGATGGTTATGGAGAATCAATCAACGCCATAAAAACCAATCATTTCAAAGCGAGAATAGATAAGACGCAACAAAATAGCAAATGTAGGCCATGCGGTGACAGAGATGAAACCATCAATAACATAAAAAGTGAATGCAGCAAATTAGCGCCGAAGGAATATAAGACCAGACATAACTGGGTCAGCAAGGTGATCCATTGGGGAAGTGCAAGAAATTTAAATTTGGTCATACGAACAAATGTTATATGCACAACCCAGCACCTTTCCTATAAAATAACACTTATAAACTCCTAGAGGATTTTGACATACACACAGATCACTTAATCTCGGCTAGAAGACCAGATGTAATAGTAATCAACAAAAAAAAAAAAAAGAAGAACTTGCAAAACTGTGAAATTTGCTGTCCCGGCTGTCCACAGAATAAAACTGAAAATATGTGAAAAAAAGGATAAGTACCTCGACCTTGCTAGGGGATTGAAAAAACTGTGGAACATGCAGGTGACAATTATACTAATTGTAATTGGTGCGTATGGAACAGTAACTAAAGGATTACTAAAGGGACTTGAGGACTTGGAAGTTGGCGGACGAGTGAAGACAACCCAAACTACTATATTATTGAGAACAGTCAGAATAATGAGAAGAGTCATAAAGACTTGAGGAGACATGCTGTCACTCAAACTCCAGTGAAAGACCATAAGCTAACGCTGATGTGAAAAAACTCTAATGAGTAAATGATAATAATGATGATAATAACTCAGAATTTGGTGGTGGTGGTGGTGGTGGTGGTAGACACATTTCATGATAGTAAACAGACTTAGCTCTATACGGTTTGGCCATACCGCTTGTGTGTGCGTTGACATACGTATGTGTGTGTATGTTTATGTCCATATATACGAGTCATCAGAGGAGACAACGCAGAGGTCAATCCTAAAAAATAGTGTAATAGGAGGGAATCTGCCACCGGAATGGCGAGAGACAGCCACATGAAAGAAGACACAGTGGGACAGTTTGTTGTGGTTAATTAGAAGAAGCGCACCAGTCGGAAAATACACCCGAAGAAGTTAGACGGCGACGAGACTGAAATCGTGGTGATTGTGGTAATAATAATAATAATAGTAAATCAGACATGGGTAGTGGTGGTGGTGGTGGTGGTGTGATACTGTTGATGGTGGTATACAGACTTAGCTCTACACTGGTTGGCCTGAGTGCTGATGTGTATGCGGGTGTACGCATGTATGGTTATGTTTATGTCAAAAAAGGGACAACGCAGATTTCAACCAGAAGATAATGATAAAGCAGTGAATCTGCTACTGTAGGTGGGGAAGACTGACGCAAGAAAGAAGACACAGGGGTGGACGTTTACCTCTGGTTACTAGAAGAAGTACACCAGTCAGAAAATACATCAGAAGAAGTCAGACAGCGATGAGACAGAGATAGAGATCTGCAGAGAAAAATACAGAGACAGAGAAGAAAGGAACAGAGATGGACAGACTCTAAGATAGGCAGAAAAGTTTATTTTTCTTGTGAAGATATGTCTTTGCGAACGGTCAAACCGCTTCTCTTCTCAAAAAATATGTACTTAAACTTTGCCTGTGTTCGCCATGTTTCTTTCTGTAAAGGATCATTCCGGACATGCATTTCAACCCAACTTGCTGAGAGTCAGCAAACACATTCTGTAAAGTACTGGGCTCCGTTTATAGATTGCCACATTGTTGGTAACGATGATTGTGGTGATGATGAACGGCTTCCTGGTAGTGATGATGAGAATACTGGTAGTGGTGCTGTTGGTAGTGGTATTGATACTGTTAAAAATAGTGGTAGACGTTTTGATGATGAAAATGATAATAACAATGATGATGACACTGGTATAGTCTATGATAGTGGTGCAGGTGGTAATAATAATAATGACATGCGACGAAGTCAAACTCCATCAGAGAAGCCATGTTAAATCGGAGGCTGGAATTGACAACGGGATGACAAACCTTGGCAGACGTAAAAATACAAAGAGGCATCATCCGGAAAGACTTACTATTCGTTGTAACAATGACACCAACCTACTACGTACATAGAAAGTGAATGGGAAGGCTACAAATTTACAAAATCACTATAAAAAATAACATGGATGATGTAATGGTAGTTGCAAAAAATGAAAAACATAATCAATAAGAATCTAAAACTTAAATTAACCAATGGATTTTAACAAATTTGATAAATGTACCAAGCTCAAAAGAAAAGGTGGTAAAAGAAAAATATGTTGAAGAAATTGAACTATTAAACCAGGGAAGTATTAGACCACTTTGGGAGAAGGAAAATTACAAGTTTTTTGTAATACTGGAAGCGGAAACCATCAAACTTTGGAGGAACTAGAAAATTTCTCTAAAAAAAGCTCTACGAATATAATCTCATCAAAGAGACAAACACCATGTCTTTCCTACTTGTAAGATACTCAAGATCATCGTTAAGGAGAAATGGCATGGTTGGTCAACAAAAAACCGACGACATGATCCCATAGATAAAAGTGTATCCGGAAATGTTTACTATCTCAGAGATAATGGTAAAATTCCTTGAAAACTCAAGAGTATAACCAGCAGCCGTGGAATAAACCCTAGAAGACGTTAAAGTCCAAAGACACATCTTCTAGTTTTGCCAATTACCGCGAATAATTGTTAAAGCAATGATGCCAAGGAATCATAACCAAAGTAAATAAAAAAGAGACTACAAATTTACAAAGAAAGCCCAGCCGACTGTGGCTGTAGAATACACAGACTGCATCTCTGCAGAGGAATAAGACCCTCCCTAAGAGTGTCCAGGAATTGACGTTGAACAATCCAATAGCGTGGCTCCAGCCTTGGAGATAGGGTTCTATTTATGGTTAAAATAAAACTGATTGACTAGTTAAACTGTGTGTAGATAAATGACTGATGTTTCATTGAATTTTTAGTGATACACAGCTATACTTGGAAACATTTAACACTGTTGGCTTGTGCTAAATTGAATTGTTAGAAAAATAATTGTTTGATCATTTAACTGTGTGCTTTTAATTGAATTGTTTGTTATACATAGCCATACTTTAACAGTTTAGTTGAGAATCAAAAAATGAACTCGGACTTGTTTAAAAATGTTACCAACACACTTCATTTACAAATTATATATATTCGATATATATTTATAAAGAGGATTTTGCATTAAATAACTTAAAATGTTAATATGTTATAAAATCAAATCAAACCATAAAGCAACAAGAAATATTGAACCGCTTCATGTGCATGTAGGATTATAAGATGTTTATCAAGATGGAAAAACAATTTAAAACGACTAAATAAAAGTGTTTGAATTTGCAACCAAGCGACAGGGATGGAATTTGGTATTGAAAACTATGCTATACTTATAATGAGAACAGGAAAAAAAAGCAATCGAAGACACAGAACTGCCTCATCAAGAACGCATCAAAACACTTGAAGAAATATCTGAGAATATTAGATGGTTGTCTTTTTGGGTTTTATGGCATATCAACAATTGTAGGTGATTTAATGCCAAATCCATTTTCAAATAAATAATCAGTTTTATTTCAAACAATTCAGTTTAGCATGAGCATAAAGTTTAATTGTCAAGAACATTTCTATTTCAACCTATTCAATTTATTCAAACAGCTCTAATTCAGCTAATTCAATTTCAAAACAGATCTATATTAAACAGTTCTGTTTAGTGTAAGCACAGTTTCAATGTCAAAAATAGTTTCATTTCAAACAATTCAGTTTAGCATAAGTACGCTGTTTAAGTGTAAGTGCACTGTATGTCAAAAAACATTTTTATTTCAAGCTATTCAGTTTAGTTTAACAGTTCTTATTAAAAAAAATACAGTATTACTGTTAAAAACATTTCGACCAAAAGCTATTCAACCCAGCCAAACAGTTCAAACTCAAACAAGACTGCTCAGCACAAGTATGCAGCTCAGCTCTACTCAACCCATAGATAGGGTCCCAACAGGTGCTTCTATTCTGGTCAAAATATAATATTAGAAGCGGGTACCATCAAGTAATCAGAGATGAAAGAAAGCAATAAAAGAGTGAATCAAGCCAATAACAATTCTTGAACCAAAACTTTACAGCAGAAAACTAACCAAACAGATCCAAAAGAAACACGTTCAATAAAAAGTCCTTGGAAAACCTCTATTCGGCAGCATAGAGTTAGAATCTATCTAATTGCATTGTTCTCTGACCCCCAAACTAACATCAGCCTGATTTTTACTATTCTCAGGCTTATGGTTCGGTGGTCAATACTTTTGACAGGTCACCTGTCAATTATCCATCAGTGAAGAATCTACAATCCAGAGTACCGAGTTGGGTCGGAGAGACATCATTATGTTACCTTTGAGCCTCTGACCTTTCTTTAAACCTATACCTGGGATACTGCCGACAATACTAAAAAAGATGATATCATACGTATGATAATCGCTTGAGGATTATTACGGAGAATGAGAAAAAAGAATTGTCGACTGATATTTACAGTCGACCAAATTATCGTCGGCTATCAGTAGTCATACTAAGATTGCTAATCAGCTCGACATGCTGTTTATTTACATGTATGTTTTTGTTATTTACTAAGTCTGACACACATACTCCAGATTACTCAATTACCTGCTGTGCCCTAATAATCACCCATCTAAATATAGCCCAGGATGTAGAGTACACCAACTGCATCTTTGCAGTGAGGTAAGAGCCCTACCCTAAAAATTATCCTGGATATGACAAATCATCTAGATGGCGAGGTTCCTGCTTTGGAGATTTGGGGAATGTTAAGTACCTCTTCAGTGCAATGGTTCCCAGGTCTACTCTGACACAGAGTTGTAGCACCTGATAGATTTCTATCTATACGTCAAATAGAACAGACTGTGTGCAAAGAAATAACTGATGTAAAATTGTGACTCCTATATAGCAATACTTGAAACTATCTGTGTGAAAAAAAGATCTCAGGCTCATATAAGATTGTTATCAAGAAATTGTGTTTAAAACACACACACACACACACACACACACACACGCACATACATATATATATATATATATATGTGTGTGTGTGTGTGTGTATGATTTGACATAAGATAACATACAATGGATGATATCCAATAAAACAAAACAAAACCTAATCATATTTATTAAATATAAATGTATAAAGAGTATTTGGCATTAAATAACTTACAATGGTTGATATGCCATAAAACAGAGCAAAACCAAATCATATATATTTAATATATATGCATAAAGAGGTTTTGTCATTAAATAACCTATAATGATTGAAATACCACCAAACCAAAACAAACCAAACCATATTTTTTTAATATATACGTACAAAGAGGATTTGGCATTAAATAACCAACATTGCTTGATTTTCCATGATTTAGTTGATGCTAATGCTTTCAGCATGACTTTATCGTCAGTCTTCACTTGTGTGCAATTGAATATCAATGAAGAAAGAATTTAACAAATCCCCTGTTTCATGTTTTCATTAAACTCAATCAGCTTAACTAATATGTTTATGTCAGACAAACTAACTTACACATATTTTCAGACGTTTATCACAAATAGTTCTCTGTCTCTCCTGACTGACTCAAATGGAACCTAGTTATTTTTCATCCAGTTTTTTGACTAATATTTTCGTCTTGTTTGCTTTTATGCTTTCACTTTGACCATTTCGCTTTTCATGTATATATATTTTTAAAGTAATGATTCAAGTTCTTTATGAGATATTCAATGATTTGTTTAACATTTTGGCTTTCTTTACAATTCGTGAAACGGTATATTCTTTCGATTACTTCCGGTTGCTTTCATGTCATATCATTCTTGAATACTTAAAACAATATTCTTTGGCAATACGAACAATTAATTCCCAAATCAGTATGCGGGTAGTCCCCTTGGTGTAGTGGCCAAGCTGTTGGACTGCGACATCTTAGCAAGTTCAAACACAAGTCGCACTATTGCAATCACTTTCAGACTAATACCCTTGGGAAAAGCATGAACCCCTTTAATTCCACAGCTATAGGCTGAGTAGTATCACTACAGTTCTACTAGGATGAATTTGGCATTAAATAACCCATGATTGTCGACATGCCATTAACAAAAAAAAACAGCAGAAACCAATCTCTCTCTCTCTCTCTCTCTCTCTCTCTCTCTCTCTCTTTCTCGCTCACCCTTAACATTAATTATTCCCTAAAGCCTTACTTTATCCTAGTTTTATCATAATTAGTTATTCTATGGTTAAGTTATTATATTATACCGCACACAATAATAACAATAATAATAACAGCTGCCACTCAAACTCCAGTGAAAAACCATCAGCTAACACTGATGTGAAAAACTCTAAAGGAGTAAATAATTTGACCATATGAACAAATGGTATATACACAACCCAGCACCTGTCCTAGAAAATGACGCACATAAAATCCTATGGGACTTTGACATACAGAACTAATCTTGTCCAAAAGACCAAACCTATTAATAAAAAAGTTGGTGACCATAGTCGAGGGTAACCCGAAGGCTCCCTTTTCGATAGCTACACCAATATGTAGGGGGGACGCTAATCCTTTCCCTAGAAACCTATTAATAATCAACAACAAAAAAAGAGAACTTGCAAATTTTGGACTTTGCTGTCTCGGCTGATCACAGAATAAAACTGAAAGACTGTGAAAAGAATGATAAATACATCGACCTTCCTTGGGAAGTGAAAAAACCATCGAACATGAAAGTGACAATTATATCAATTGCTATTGGTGCTTTTGGTTCAGTAGCTAAAGCATTATTAAAGGGACTGGAGGACCTAGAAGTAGGAGGATGAGTGGAGATCATTCAAACTACAGTCTTATAGAGAAAGGCCAGAATACTGAGAAGAGTCCTGAGGACTTAAGAAGACTTGCTGTCACTCAAACTCCAGTTAAAATCCATCAGCTAAAACTGATGTGAAAAACACTAAAGAGTAAATAATAATAATAATATTGCAAAATTGTCGACTTTTCTATCCCAGCTGACCACAGAATAAAATTGAAAGAATTTGAAAAGAGAGATAAGTACCTCGACCTTGCTCGAGAATTGAAAAAAAAAACTATGGTATATGAAAGTATCGATTGTACCAATTGTGACTGGTGCGTTGGCACAGTAACTAAAGGATTATTAAAGGACCGGGAAAATTTGGAAGTTGGCGGCCGAGTGGAGACCATCCAAACAAGAGCATTATTGAAGATGGCCAGAATACTGAGAAGAGTCCTGGAGATTTGAGGAGACTTGCTGTCACTCAATCTCCAGTGAAAGACCATCAGCTTACGCTGAAGTGAAAAACTCTAATGAGTAAATAATAATAATAATAATAATAATAATAATAATAATAATAATAATAATAATAAAGAGATCACCGAAAAAACTATGAAACATGAAAGTGGTGATTATACAATTGTAATTGGTGCGCTTGGTACTGTCACCAAAGAATTATTAAAGGGACTGGGCGACTTGGAAATAAGAGAACGTGTGGTGACCACCCATATTACTGCATTATTGAGATATGCCAGAATACTGAGAAGAGTCTTCGAGACTTGAGAGAACTTGTTGTCACTCAAATTCCAGTGAGAAAGTATCAGCTAACGCTGATTTGAAAAACTCTCAAAAGTCAACAAAAAAATAAATAATAATAACTAAAAAGTAAACGAGGTTTTAGATTTTTAACAGCTGTGTTTTATAATAATTGAAATTTATTGAATAGTTTTCTTTTCATTTTTCCTTAAAATATTTTTCTTTTTGTTTTATTTTATTTTTATATTTGTTTCTTCCATATGATTGATTAACCTCTCTATAGCATCACATAAATGGGGTAGGCGTACGTTGGAACAAGTTTCAACAGATGAGATGTTGCTGCAGAGGTTTGTGAATTTGTCTAAAAATTGTAGTCGCATGCCACATAGAGCGGATGTGGCTCCTTCTCGTTTAAAACATATATACTCTGTGTTATTTGTGTTTACATGGATTCAAATGCATGTTGCTGCTTGCTCTATATTAATGCAGTTGAGATTAGGCTCAGGAATTTTTAATAGCCTGCATATGTCATAATTTCTGTATGATATCGTCTGCTTTGAGATATTTTTACAATAAAGCCATTTTCTTTCATTAGATCAATCCATGTTAGAAGTACGCAGTCTAGGCAGATTAAAAACGAATTCGGAGCTAATTTATCTAAAATGTCTTATTTGTAGATGTCTTTTATTTCCTTGAACACTGACTGATAAAATATTATCAGTGATTATTTTCATCTATCTTTTGTTTTTATATATTTCCCTTCAGCTACAATCTTCACGAAAAAGCTTGGAATGTACTCGTCTGAAATTTCCAAACTTGTAAACGAGCCAGCAGATTGGTGATAAGGTCAACAAAGGTCAATTTCGTATTTACGTATCACCGGCAGCATTTTTGGACGAACCCGGAAATAACAGTCATCACTTCTGCAAATGATTACTCAACCTTATCACGTGACATCAAACCGAACGAATAACAGTGACAGAAAGTGAGGTGACACGCAAGAGGAAATTTAAATCCTTACTGTCAAAGAATAACCAAGCTTAAACAGGTCTTAACTATCTATCTGTCTGTCTTTCTTTCTTTCTTTCTATATATATATATATATATATATATATATATATATATATATATATATGTGTGTGTGTGTTTGCCTTACTCCCTATGTATGAAACAAATTCTCTAATACTTAACGATATATCTGATTGGTTATTTATCCATTAAAACCTATCTATATGCATTTTTATAGATCGAAGTCCTAAAGAGCTTCGAAGCAATTGTAAATATGGTTTGCCTTCATTGTACGTCGAATGGAGTCAGTTTCATTCGGAAATAAGTTTTTTTTTACTATGCACCATAAATTGCGAGAGAGAGGGGGGGCTAGGCAGAGAGAGAGAATGAGTGAGT